>OZ005657.1:34853041-35263041 GCA_963930645.1 Salticus scenicus
GGCAACTATGATAGTAATGTAAGGAAATGTGTAAAATCACTTAAAACACTTATCAAGTAATAGCTGCTCAAAAATAGAATTTTGCCGAAATGGTTTTTGTAAAGCCGTTTTTATGTATAATGAAAAAAATTCTATTTATTTCTTGAAGATTTTGGAAAATTTTTACAGATATTTATTTTTTCATGCGAGAACGAGTACAATACCATATTCAGTCCCAGAAGTACCAATTTCCTAAAGTTTGCTATTTTAAAAATTTACTTTAACAAATCTAAACAACATTAGCCACTAGATGCTTTTTTTTTTCTTTTTTTTTGTCACTTGTACCAAAATGGGCTTAATAATGCTTTTGATCATAAAAATTTTGATGAGTCCGCAACATTGTTGAAATCCGCTTCAATAAGTACAAATATTGATTTCAGGTAATAGTTGTAATACCAACAGGTAATTTTAGCTTGTAAAATAACTTTAAAAACTAAATACTTTGAATACATTATTATACACATAAAATATGGGTTAGTAAACAGCATCTATCAGTTTAATTATGAATAAAACTGCTTATCACTAATATCATCGTAGCGTAGTTAAAATATAATGAAAATCAAAAGATTGTATCCAGATTCTTTATATATTTAAATATACTTGCTGCAATAATGTATAGTAAATATGAGTAAATGTATTTGCTACAATAAATCACAATTAAATGTTTGAGATGCGTTTTGTTTGAAATAGATTGACACTATTAAAATAATAAAACACTCATTTTTGAAAGGGAATGTGTTATAGCTATTCTTAGGATATATATAAATATTTGGCGTATTTACGAAAAAGAGAACATTGACAGATAGACAAACTTAAATCTTGTTATAGAATATTTGTTAAATTTAACAAATTTTCAGAAATTTTGCGTAACGATAATTTTCTTGGTTTTTACTTTCACATAGTAAAAACCAAGTGTAGTTGTCAACTTTTACGCTTTTTGGATACTGGAAATTTTTAATAGACTTTTTGTACATATTTCGGTGACAGCTTCCGCAGATTAATTGAAATAAATGTTTCTATAAAAAAAAATTACAGAAGCTAAAAAGCGTAAAAGTTGGCAACTGTGCATTAAGGCATGACTTATAATAATAATAATAATAAAGTATTTCTGTTCTTCGCTGTTCATAAAAGGATATTTTTATAGGAAACAATTTTTTAGGAGTAAAAAAATATATTTTTCTTTGTAAAATTCACCCAACAAAATACGATTATTTAAGAAGAGCGGGGGAGAAGCATAGAATTTTAAAATCTAATTTGAGTTCAATACCTATAAGATTTTGTTATATTTCCTTTGAATGTGGCTTGGAAGATCTGTCAATGCAGCTTCCTGAATTTATTAAAACTTACATATTCTGATTCGTTAAAATAGAAACAAGAGAACAAAAGCTGTTGGTTTTTTTTTTCTCTCTTTAAAAGTTTTTTTTTTTTTTTTTTTTTTTTTTTTTTAATGCTACACATATATTTTCGTCTTCTGTGAAAAAAACTGTATTAAAAAAAGTGTTAGAAAGAAAAAATATGAAATAATGAGTTTAATTGCATAAACTTTTTTCGAAAATTCAAAAACTAAATTGTATAAAGCCTAAAATTATCTGGATGAAATTAAAATACAGTTTTTTGGGCGCGAATTTATAAACTTAAATATATAAGCATTGTAATTAAATAATTATTTCGTCTAAAAGCTTCTCATAGCGAGTTAAACATTGTTCACTGTAGGGAAGTACCCATCAGTAAATAGTGGTTTTAGTAATACTACAGAAAAATGAAAATAGAGTTAAAAGAAATATGTTTTCGAAAATGGTTCATACAGACTTTTCCTTATATATGTATATATATATATATATATGTGTGTGTGTGTGTGTGTGTGTGTGTGTGTGCGTCTATTTGTGCAGGAAGTCAAGTAAACGTATGTCTGATATATAAGATAGCTTTCGTTTCAAAAGATGAAAGCTAATTTATCTTTGGAACTGAAGTAGTTATTTGTATTATTCTGCAGTTTTTTATATGAGCCTGTAAATTTAATAGTGGGACAGCATATCAGCTGAAACTTAATAATCATGTACTATCAGCCAAACAACATAGCAAGAGTGTGAAGGAGAGAGAGAGAAATTTCCCCGTTTTTCTAAACACTGTACTTACCGACTCTTAAGCTGTTTAAAAACCACTATTCCTTGTGTTAGTTAATAATGGAATTCAATGTTTAATTAAAGCAATAATTTCCATCTAAAACAGCGGTGTTAAAAAGCGAAAGAGTTGGCAGCTATGTATATACACGAAAGTACCATTTAACAAGAAATTGTCTGTAGTTATTTAAAGTCAAATAGGTTTGATGGGTCATACTCATATTTTAAATTTAACAGACATTAAAAACATCAATATCCAAGTTCAATACTATATTTTGATCCTATGATAAAATTTTATCTTAGATACTAAACTGAAATTTATATTTTATGAAATAATTCTTAAATTCATTCAAAAATAATAAATTTTAAACTACAAGAATTTTAATAAATGCCGATTTCTAGAAGCTTTATGCGTAAAAAAATCTTCTCTGTTTTGCAGATATTTCATCATTTCTAATTTATTCTAAATCATTGTTAAAAATCGTCTTTAATTTACACCACTTACTTTTTACGGGCAATTTTTTTTTAATTTAATTATTATTACGTTTTGGAGAAGATTACGCTACATAAAAAAGGGGGAGGGTGAAAAAATAGCCAATGCTATCAATACTCTGAATAAATTAGAAATGTTGTTATATCTGTTATCGATGAGTGAATAGCTTAAAATTTATAAAAGCCCACCAACTGTATTGCTTGAGAAACTCTATTTTTGCTGAGTAAATTGTCATTTTCATAAACTCTATTGATAAATGTAATGTAAATTTCAATTAATTAATAATTAAAATGAATAATTTATCATTTTCCCCAATAATAATTATATTTTCTATTGAAATATTTTAATAAAATCCGTATTAATTTTGAACTTATAAGTAATTTTGTTTTTCTATTATTCACATCATTCACATTATTTGCTTTTCGTTACTCTAGATAAAGAAAATGGCTGAGAAAATTATTTTTCTCACGTGTTATAAGCACATCTGTTAATTCATCATACTTTTCTTTGAAATTAAAGGCGAAAGTTGGTAGTAAATTTTGTAGCGTTTATAATGTCCAACATGCAGTCAATGTTCACTTTATTAGAAATTTGAATTTGAGGAATTAATGTAACGAATTTTCAGACTTATGCAGATATGTCAACATTTTAAATTTATTCCGGAGAGTTGTTTGCACCCGCCTTTTATTCACACCATTTTTTTTTTTTTTTTTTTTTTTTTTAATGAGCTTTTATTTTTCTTATTTAATCGTTGCTATATATTGGAGAAAACTACTCTGCCAAAAAAAAAGTGGTGTGAAAAAAGTTGGTGCTCCGGAATAAATTAGAAATTCGGGTCAGACAGACCTGCAGACAGGTTTGACAGCTCACACAGACCTACGTTTTAAACCATTATTTTTTTGTTTATATATATATATATATATATATTGATTTATCTATAGGTTATACGCCGGAAAATGCAGTATTTAACTAATTATAATAAGATAATTCAACGATACGTAATATTGTCAGTAACACTAAAAAATAAGATTTTCGTTTATTTTATTTGTTTATTTATTTTTCGATTGCTGTTATCATGTTTAAATCTTTAAATAGAATTTATGAATAAATAGGATAATTATTTTTGTAGAAAATAGAGGTTGGTTAATTGGTTGGGATTTACGTCGCAATAGTTCTGCGAAATGGGAATTCGGCGACTAGAAAATAGACGGGTTGGTTGGTTGGTTGTAGGATTTAAGGCCGATTGACTCCTGATGTGTCCTAGGCCTAGAGGGGGAGTGCCCTCCGTGGGGGTCTTTAGAAAATAGACGGGAAAGTGGAAATATCATTATGTGTAACTGCCACTATATTTACAATAAAATTACGTATTATTATTATTATTATCTTTAATATGTTTGAGTCTTATCAGGTAATAATGCTTTAAATTAGAATTTGAAATTTAAAAAATGCAAATGCATTTCTTAAGAAGAGATAATACCTTTGAACGTTGAAAAAAAAAAATGATTTTTCAAAAATATTTTTTAAAAATAATAAGGAATGTTTGGAACTTGCTAACACAAACTACATTGAAATCAGATGAAAATTACGCCAACAGCAATTAAAAACGTAAAACGTCAGCTTTGAACACCAATACCAAAAAGAAGTAGCTGCAGATACTGTATATACATTAAAGCATACAAATAATGTACTAGTAGCCATAATGGATGTAATTAAGCCAGTTTTTCTTAACTTTCTTCTCTAAAATTGTTGAAAAAATGTCTCGGTGGAAAAACTCAGAAAGCAAACGAATTGTTCAATGCTACCATTTGGAAGTATTGTTCGAAAACTTCGTCATCTTTCAAAACAATTGTAGATACTGCTGTAAACGAAGCAGTAGTTATGCTTAATGAGGGGATGATTGGACATATAAATGTTATGGAAGATCTTGGACTTAAATTAGGACATTTCTTTGTAATTTCAGCATTTCAAACCAACTATGGGCGTATGAGAAAAGCTGAAATTTAATCAACACCTTGCACATTAGAAGTCGTAAAGCTAACAGGATGAGTATTAAAAAAACATGCATGAGCATTTTATACTGAACTAAAAAGGCAACATTTTAAGCTATGTTTATTTTATATTATTATTTATATTAAAAACTAAATTTTTAAATTTGATTTTCTCAGTTTCTAAATTTTACCTTTCCCGCAAGATTAGAAAAAAAGTTATAAGTGCAAAGATGCAAAATTGTTAGTGTAGAGATGCATGAATTTTCTATTCGTAGGTCTCTATTCGGTAAAGCTCAATTGTGTTAAATAGATATTACATTTTTACAGATAGCAAACGAAAATCTAAAATATATATATATATATATATATATATATATATATATATATATATTCTTTTTTTTTTAAATACTGAAGCATTATATGACGAAACGGAGAAGTTTACAGGATAAAAGTTTTATTTAGCTTCAATTTGATGCAAAAGTTGGATTTTTAGAATGAATATTTAAGAAAATATCATGCGGGAACTAAAGGTAAGTGAAAAGAATAACTTTCATTTTTGTGTTTATAATGCCTTTTATTAAAAAAATATATTTACTGTACATTCAAATAGTTTAACTGAATCATTTTTTACAGTTAGTATTTTATAATACATATTGTAAAAAATTCACTTTAAAATATTCCATACATATTGACTTATGGAATAGTATATATATATATATATATATATATATATATATATATATATTTAATAAAAATATGTAGTACATATATATTTTTAATAAAAATATATAGTATATATATATATATATATATATATTAATAAAAGGCTGTATAAACACAAAAATAAAAGTTATTCTTTTCACTTACCTTTAGTTCCCGCATGATATTTTCTTAAATGATATGTTATAATGAACAAATTGTTGCTCACATGGTACTATCCCCACTTAAACATTACTAGAAATACAAATGTATATTTTATTTATAAGAATAGTTTCATTTTATATTTCACTATTATGTTTATAAAAATTTCTTAGTAAGTGTTCTTATCTAATCTTATTATGGACTGACTCTCTTCTTTCATTTATTTTAATTTGTGACCTTAATGCGTCGATGAAAAGTCTTCCGTTTTCCCGAAACATATATAAACACTAATTTTTAATAGGAATTTTTAGTAACAATTTTATAATACTTATCTAAGATTAACTGTATTGGAAAACACTAAGATAATAGTGGTGGTTATTTTTTAAAATGTACTTAAAAGTCGGCAACTTTGTTAAGAACAACTTCTCTTTAGATTAAACTTTATTTAATGTTTTAATAGAGTAGACAAATTTTACATATTTTCCAAAGGTAATGAACCGGGGAAATTCACATTCGGAAGATGATAAGCTCGTAAAAAGGTTAATACAAACATACTTATTTGTATATTGAAAATACTTTTCTAAGTTTATATTAAAAAATATTTTTATCAAAAGCTAAAAATTAAAAATATACATCAAGGAAAATTTTTAATACATATTACTTCATAAAGATTGTAATTTTTCATGCAATATTTAAGGGGAAATTAACCTTTCTTGGTGAAAAATAGAGAAAATTTGAATACGAAGGAATAATCATTTACCATTACTTAAAATTTGAACACACCATAATCATTTTCAAACTTATGAAATATTAAGTGTTAAGGTAAAGTTTCTGTGAAAGCTAAGAAATTCAAAATAACTCTTATAAAATTCTAAGCTTCATAGCGTTATTTGTCATATTCATTATGCATAAAAGTCAAATGATAATTTACGTGCGAAAAGCTTTATCTCAAAGATTTTACGAATAATAAAGCGTTATTCGGAACTAATTCAAACTTTTATTATCTATGCATATTTGCAGATGACATACAGAGAGAATTATTATGAATTAAAATCTTTTAAACATCTGAACTTTCGCAAAATTAATGAGAATTTGTGCTTCGATTTCTCTTAAAATCAATAACCATTCCTCTATTCTAGATGACAAAAATAATTCCCGCTTAACAATTCATACTGCCTGAATTCATTAATTTAAGGATGAATTCCGAGTTTTAAAACAAGCAATTGCTGTTTTCGTATTCACTAAATTAGACATACGAAGCTTAGGCTTGGTATGAAATACTTTAATTTTGAGAATTTAAAAGATTAGGGCTGTCATTTCAACACGACTTACTGTTTAATATGTCTAATAAAAGTTGTTTATAGTTTTTATGTTGTTAGATTGAAGAAATAACCAAATAAATCCAAATTTAACAGTATTTCTGTTCTCAACTTCTAAATGTCTAAAGTTTTCTTAAATTTTAAAATTATAATTTTTAAAATATAATTACAATTTTTAAAATATAATTGTAGAATTTATGTAATTATTATTTTTCAATTTACATAGCGACAAAAAATTGTTATTTAAATAAATTTTTATTGATGCATGCATTTTACAGAGTTGTCAACATTTTTAATTTATTCCGGAGCATTATTAATCCTACTTTTTTTTTTTTTTTAATGTGTAATTTTATCTTATTTCATCATAGATATATATTAGAGAAAATTATTTTGCAAATAAAGTGGTGGGAAATAAAGGCGGAACTTAAAATGCTTCGGAATAAATTATGAAATTTGGCAATTCAGATTTTACAATGGCTTTAATATAAGCATATTAAAGCAAAAATTCAACATTACCATTAAATGTGTTAAGAATGTAGAATATCATATTTAATTTTCTAATAATTTTAATAATTTATTTGCTACGACTTGTTTGAGAACATGTTTCTATGGGCACTATAGAATTACATTAAGAAATCAGGAATAACAATTCATCTTTATTTTATTGTACTTTTTTTTTTCTTTGCTATCTCTTTTCTATACAGTAATCTTTATCCTACTTTTACAGTGATTCTTTTATTAAATAGAACAGTAAATATTGTTAACAAATTAAAAAGAAGAAATTTCATTTCCTTTGGAAATGCATAATTGTCATCTTGTATTTTAAGCAATATAAAATCGCCCAGTTAAACATGTGAAATATACATACACATTCTTATTTTTTCAAACAATCTTCGATGAAAAACTTTATTTTATTCTGCAGTTATTGTTACAGTTCATATTTTCACTTTCATTCTGGCATATGACTTGTTCCCTGTTTTAACTGTATTTTTAAATCTATAATTTTCAAGCAAGCTGCGTTTCCTGTTGATGAGCGGCTATGCATAATTACCAACTTTCATGACCTTTGGATACCGGAAAATTGTAATGGAATTTTTTTCATATATTTCTGTGGCAGTTTTCACTCTATTTAATCTTTTATAATTTTTTTTTTCTTTTTTTAATAAAATAAAGTAAATATTGTTGTTTGGCTGTTTGGTTGTTTGAGTTTAACGTTGCACTAGTACTGTACAATGGGTAATTGGCAACGGTCTAGGACGCACACCTAAGTATGGTCCGGAGACGTGCCATCACAATTTGTTGTAAATGTTGTTTTTTGAAAACTATGGTAATAATTCGTTACTGTTGACATTTATGACTTGAAAGTTTTCGTTTAAATCACTGAAATGTTTCACAAAGTATTAACGTCATCGGAATGTGTTTCATGCAAGTCTGTAAATTTCCGAATGTAATAAGCCTTGAAAAAACCAAATGAACAATAATAGAGAGGATTAAGACGGTCTATGTATTTGCATACCAGTCATTTCATACAGCATTTATTTATTTTTATTTTTTATTTTTTTAATAAGATAAACCCATACAATTAAGAAAAAATTTATTTTTAGAGGCAAAAATCCTTGAAGAAAAGTGAGGCCGTTGAAACCCTGATAGATATTATGTATATTAAATTTATCAACATGTGTCACATTCCAACAGTCAGTAAAATATTAGTAAATACTAGAATATTCCTTTTTATCTACTGTTAAGATAGCAATAGAAGAAAGTTTTGCATACATAACATTTTAAAATACTTTATGCAAATATTTGATTTTATAAACTTTCTTAGGCTATTTTATGACAAGCTGTTTCAAGGAGCCCCCTTACAGATAGATTCGGAATTTAAACTTACAGTCTTGATAATTTCGGAATTTAAACTTACAATCGCATTTTCAACTGTAAAAATAAATGGTTGAGTAATAACTCTTAATTATATCGATTTACAGTTACCTTTCACTTACTTAATTTTAGTCTTTATATAAAGCAAAAATGTTCAACTGGAAATAATGGCGTTGAAAATCCTGGAAAGTTGGCAGCTAAGCGTTAAGTAGATTGTAATTATTTTACTTATTAAAAGAATAAAAAATTAAAAAAATTGCCGCATTCTAGAATAAACTATTGTATTTACTTTAAATTTAAAGCTTAGATTTCACAGATTTGTGAATTAAAAAAAAAAAAAAAAAAAAAAAAAAAAAAAAAAAAGAAGAAGAAGACTGTATTTTTTCCGAGACGTAACTTAAAAAAGCTGTCAACATTTCTAATTTATTCTGTAGGATTGTTAGTGACTATATTTTTTCCCGCCATTTTTTTATAGAGTGATTTTTCTTTTTATTTTCTAGTAGTTATATACTGGAAACAATTACTCTGCAAAGAAAGTGGTACAAAAAAAAAAAAAAAAAAAAAAAAAAAAGCGGGTGCTAACAATGCTACGGAATAAATTAGAAACGTTGGCAGCTATGAACTTAATGATATTACAAGGCAAACATTTATAGACCTGACACTAAATTCAAATCTATTCCGTAATAGTGTTAGGAGTCGCTTTTATTTCACACCACTTTTCTTGAAAAGAATTTTTTTTTTTGTTATTTAATCGTTAGTATTACATTGGAAAAAATATACCGCACATAAAATGTGATGTGAATAAAAGTCGGGTCCAAACTCTATTACGAAATAAATTAGTGTAAATCGTAGTATTGATACTTCGCAAAGTAGGATTTTGCACTCAATTTTTTACAATATAACTTGTTATTTCACAAATGATTCATTGCAAACGTAAAGTTAATTTCTTAGTATTGATTCATCATCACAGAGTTTCACGAACCCACCTTTTTTATAACGACTTTTTCTGTACGATTCTGCACAATAAATTTTTAAAATTTTAGATTTATGCCAAAAATTACTATGTTAAATTAGTGGTAGAGAAAATAAGGTCTGTTTAAACCCTGTATCAATACCGCCGATGTATGCGCAATTGTAATCGTCTAAGATTAGAGGGTTTTTTTAATGTACTTGAAGAATTTTTTGTACATTAAGAATAAACTAGTATTTTGCTATATATATATATTTATTCTTCTAGTAACAGCTTTCATTTTTTTCCTCTACTCCAAAATGAGAAATTAACTCTTAAATGGTTAACTCTTTAGAACGCTCATTTAGATATTATCGTAGTTAGATTAGCAGTAATGTCAGAGTATTTTTTTTTTTTTTTTTTTTTTTTTTTATGGATCAAAGATTTAACTGAGACTTCACTGAGAAATATATATATATATATATATCACCTTCATCTTAAACGAATAAGTAGTCCTTTTTGGCATCACTAAACTAAAAATATAGATTTCCGAGCTATACGTAAAAAATAAACAAATAACATGGATAGAAGAAATGATCGAGAATTTCTAGTCTATATTTTTCTGTATGGTAAAAGAGCAGTATGAATATTATGAATCCTTTGTATTTAGAAAAATTCTCACTTGATTTCCTAGAATTGGACCATAAACAAAAATTATATTTACTAAAAATCTTCTCTTGTATTCGCACTTAATTTCAGAAATTTTTTAAATAAGATTGGCTTCACGATAATATAGGAAAACGCTCTATAATTCTAATAGGAGATTTTAGAGCTCGCTAACAAAGACAACTAGAATTTATAAAGATGACTTGAAACCATTTTTTCCGGAGCCACAATTTATTTTCTAGATGTCGGTCACAATTTTTTCTTTCAGTGCAAAACTCTATTTCACTAATATTTTCTCCTATAAATAACGTTTCTCTTACATACCCAATTTGTAAATTCTTACAATCAGGGATTTATTTCGAAGAACTTGAACTAGAATTTAGTTTTATTACTAAATATTTGACACAAATTTATTTGCAAAATTCATTTTGTTTTGATTAAGATTGTCACAATAATTGTATTTGCCATGTTTTTTAAAATGCTATATATATATATATATATATATTACAGACATGTTCTTCTTTAAATTAGACAAATTTTAATATCCACTTTGTTTTCAAAAGTTAATTAATTCTTCTTCAAGCAGTCCTTTAAATTATCTTTCATATATTTTAATACGATTAACGAGTTATTTTAAGATATCAACTTGAAGGAGCTAGTTGTTCTTTCCTTTACTTACTGAATAAATTTATGCCGGAATTGCATGGAAATAATCATTTGATTATCTAAATATAAGTGCATTTAAATGCTGCAAGCAATAAGTTAAAGAGTTTAATATCGATTATATCATTAGTTTCTAGATGAATTGGAAGCTATTCTACTTACAGTAATCTATTTAATGCAATTATTTAAAAAACTTTTGGAATTTTCCAGAATTCTAGAAATAATTTGTTTATGACTATTACGTATTATTCGAATAAAAAAAAAATTTTCAATTCATTTTTAAAAGACATAAATACCATGGCATAAAGAATTGGTTCTGTTTATTCGCCTCGTTACGTCACCCTGTTTCATTTCTGGAAAAGAAAAAAAGAGATACATCATTTAAAAAATATATTTAAGTATTTGTATTTTTGAAATACTGATTAGAAGATAACTTATTATTTTCATAAGAATAGAGATTATAACGAAAAATCATGATTATATGCACTTTCCAACTGAGCTTACCAGTTATATCGTTGAAATATCGATGCGTTTTATCTCCATTATAATACTTTAAAATACATTTGATTTACAATTATGGTGGAAGATATCTCTCAAAATCTTTCTTTATACATTTTTTTTTAGAAAGCACAAAATAGTTTACTTTTGCAGTCCTGTATATTATTAATGGAAGACCTGGCGTGAGATTATAAAAAGAAGGCAAACAACAACGTCTAGAACGCCAAATAGAAATAATAGGAAAGCAGACAGCAGTTTCGGTAGCAATTAGCGGTACTGAAGACGGTACGCTAAATGCTACCGAAACAGCTGTCTGCTTTCGTATAATTTCTATTTGGCGTTGTAGACGTTGTTGTTTGCCTTGTTTTCATAGTCCTGTATATTATCTAAAAATGGCAAGGCTTTACAAAAACATATTAGTTTACTATAGGAGAAGAAAACTCTCAAACCTTTCACCATAGATTTATTAATATATATATATATATCCATATGAAATTTTGCTTTTGTGCAGATCTGCATATCGTCTAAAAAGTGCATACACACTATATAGTGTACTTAAAAAAAATTTCGCACCAGTGAAAGTTTACTTTAAGCAATTTTCACTTCAATATGTCTAAAAAGCTTTATTATCCCTTTAAACAAATCGGTAATGCTAATTATACTCTATTCTACAGGAAACAAGGTATTTTAAATCATAATGATGTATATTTACATTTCGTTATTTTGTCCACAGAATAAAAATTTAAAATATGCTTCAAAGAAATATGTCTTATGGACTAGAAGACACCGAAAATCTTAAGTGAATCCCTGTACGTGTAAATTAATTGCGCTATTTAAACCATTTTCAGTAGAAAACATGTCATTGTAAATGTGAAGACCATATACCAGTTTCAAGATTTTCTAAACACATATACGGAAATTAGAACTCGGACAGTCATGCAGTTAGATGAATTGAAGTGCTGAATAATTTTTAACTTTGTAAAAAACGCATAACACAATTGAAAATACACTTCGTTCAATTTTCATTCCCTCATGTACCTTCTTTCTTTTCTTCTTTCCTTTTTTTTTTTTTTTTTTTTTTTTTTTCCCCTTTCTTTTTTTTTTGTGTGTGTGTGTTTGTGACTCTGCAAATCTTTCTGCTAACTACTTAATAGTCTATTGCAGGGGTGGCCAACCCGCGGCCCACCGCGTAGTTTCTTGTGGCCCGCGAAGAGGCTGACGATATTTAAAGTGTGACAACTTTGGTTAATGGATCAAAAATTAATAAATAACGTTTTAACTTTTTGAAGTGAAAATAAATTTCAGCAATTACAGTAGCTAAAGAACTGTTGTAATGAAATATTATTAGATCAATTATTCATTCCTTTTATTATAGCTTTAATTTATAGTCATAATTTTTTCACAATTTTATTGTTAATTTATGAATGAAAATAATTTAAATTAATGTAATTTGCTCCGAATTTTCACCCTGCCCTTCCCCGAAAAAAGTATATACATATGTGAATCATATACTCACAAACATACATGCACATATGCATATGTGCAGTCATAAAATAATAATAATAATAATAATAATCTCCTTCCCCGACTAATTTTACAGGAAATTATCGTAGAAACCAGCAGCTGACGCCTAATGATTGGTAATAACATCTAGTTTTTAATTCAATTACTAAATTTTGTTTAGTAATTTTAAATTGTGTATGTAGGAGTCTCGCCTTCCCCCCTGGGGTGGGAAGTCCCCCCTCGAGGGGAGTAAATTTTCATGATGGGTATCTTTCAAAAGAGCTCGAAAATACCTTTAAAACGAATGGTTGAACCATCGATCTGCGATAATTTAAAACAAAGTTATCGATTTTTTTTACTTTTAACGAAAAAAAAAAACTTTGAAAAAAAAAATCGTAGATTTTTTATTTTTATTTTTTATTTATTTATTTATTTATTTATTTTTTTTAATATTGAGAGTAAAATGGACTTTTTTTGGATATTTGGTGTTAAACTACTTCTCTAATATGAAAATCGTCTGCCTTATCATAAAAGATAATTTTTTTAAATAATAATTTTAATAAATTATTTTTTAAAAAGAGAAATATTTTTTAATAACCGAATTAAAGTCTATATAAATGTAGGTGGATTAATGAAACGGGGGGTTGAGGGGGGCGGTATCCCCCGTCACACAGAACTAATTATCATATAAAACTCTTCAGAAGCCTAATATGAACTGTTTAACATAGGTTTACATAACAGTACTCGTTATCTTACCTATTAATCAGCAACCTGTATTTATAGTATTAAATTTCAGGGTAAGAGAAAATCGTGTGAGTGACACACCAGATTATTTTTTTTTCTTTTTGTCTACGAAACAGTAAGTTACACCCATTTTTGACTACATATTCGAATTTCGGAAGTCAAGGCGGTTCGGAAAAAGCTATAGTTTATATTCCTTATATCAAGTTTTCATAGAGTTACAAGCAAAAATTGATCAGGAATAAACATCTATATTTAAAAAGAATAAATTAAGATATCACAGAGAAAAGTATTATATCTATTCAGATAATAATCGGAAAAGTAGAATAACAATTTTAAATATAAACTAAACTAAAGTAATGCTAATTAAGAAATGATGCGAACATATAAACTTATTTGAATACTTATTTTAAATCATGCACAAGCAAAGTAATATATGACACAAATGATAACAAGTGACAGCCCCCTAAGACCAATAAAAATTGAAATATAACTATAATTCGAAAAATGATAGGAATAGTTTGTAAATTTAGAAACCCATATTTTTGATTATGTCCATTCTATTCGTGTAAAAACTAATGTATGTCATAACACATAATTTTTTGGAATATGAAATTACTAATAATTTTCATAATTCAAAAAATGTTTTTTAATCAAAAATATGCATGGAATATATTTGTGTTGCTTCACTTTACCTTAAAAAAAAAAAAAAAAAAAAAGCAAGAAAAAAAAATCATGTAGTACGCATTGATTAGTAACTCTTTCCAACTGTTCGTAATTGTTGTATCGAATAGCTTTTAATAGTCATTGCCTACGTTATCACACAACAGACAGAAGGACTGAAAAATATACAGTTAGAGAAATTCATCTTAAAATTACTCTTAGGCATTTTGGAAAGAGTTAAAAAAGCTTAACGCAAAAGAAAATGTCAGCATTAGATTATAATTGCAGCTTTTGATCTCTCTGAATATTTTAGTGTAGCCCTGTAAATCAGAGAGTTAATCATATCGTATTCTATACAAAATATTATTTTAGAATATTAAAAATACATTCCAGTATTTTTATGATTTCTACAGTAGAAAGATTTTTAAATATAACTTTCAAAAAATTCTGTCTTAAAACGTAAGGCCGTGGAATTTTTTTTTTTTTTTTGTCCCTGTAAACAAACTAGTTATACAGGACCTATTAATGTCATTTTAAATGGGGAACATTCTATAGGGAAAATATTTATAAAAATAACACTCATAGAACACAAAGTTTTCAAATGCTTTTGGGTGTCCCTGTACACAAACCAGAAGAAATATTCACTCCATTTTCAATATGGAACATCCGATAGAGTGAACTTCAATAAAATATATCAGTTTCGAGAAATTCCATAAATATTTACAGGAGTTACAGCGCGGGCAGACAGAAAGATACACGGCAGATAGACAGATACACAAACTGAAATCATATTCACACTTAAAAATGTTAGAAAATTTTAAAAACGCTTAATGTAAACGAAAGTACAATTCTAACATTTTTTTTATTAATAGCTCTTAATATAAATGGATGTTTTTGTGTCACCCTGTAAATCTAATGCTAATCATGCTACATTCTATGCAAAGCATTTTTTGTGCATATAAATAACATATTTCAATTTCCTAAAACTTCGTGGAAAGTAAAGTTATTAAAATTTAATTTAAAGAAATATCTCTCATTGAACGCAATGCTTTGGAATACTTTTAAGTGTCCCTGTACTTAAATCGGTGGTAGTATTTCCTCCATTTTATAGAGGAAACATTCAATAGTGAACTTGAATAACATATTTAAATTTAATTGAGATATGTCTACAGTAAATGTATGAAAATATGGTTTATAGAAATACCTCTCATAGAACATAATGCTTTGAAATACTTTCGGGTGTCCCTGTACACAAACCAGTAGGGGTATAAACTCCATTTTCAATAGGGAACATCCAATAGTGAACTTGAATAACATATATCAGTTTCAAAGAATTCCATAAATATTTACGGGAGTTAGAGCTCGGACAGACAGACATACAGACGGACAGGCAGATACACAACACTGAAATCATATTCACACTTATAAATGTTAGAAAATGTTAAAAACGCTTAACGTAAACGAAAGTACAATTCTAGCAATTTTTTATTAATAGTTCTTAATATAACTAGATATTTTTGTGTCACCCTGTAAATCTAATGCTAATCATGCTATATTCTGTGCAAAGCATTCTTTTGTGCATATAAATAACATATTTCAATTTCCTAAAACTTTGTGGAAAGTAAAGTTATTAAAATTTGGTTTATAGAAATATCTCTCATAGAACGCAATGCTTTGGAATTTATTTGAGTGTCCCTGTACATAAACCGATGGTGGTATTTCCTACATTTTATACAGGAAACATCCAATAGTGAACTTGAAAAACATATTTCAATTTCATTCAGATATGTCTACAGTAAAGTTATGAAAATATGGTTTATAGAAATACCTCTCATAGAACACAATGCTTTGAAATACTTTCCGGTGTCCCTGTACACAAACCAGTAGAAGTATAAACTCCATTTTCAATAGATAACGTCCGATAGTGAACTTGAATAACATATTTAAATTTCACTACGATATGTCTACAATAAAGGTATGAAAATATGGTTTATAGAAATACCTCTCATAGAACACAATGCTTTGAAATACTTTCGGGTGTCCCTGTACAAAAACTATTACAGGTATAAACTCTATTTTAAATAGGGAAAGTCCGATAGTGAACTTGAATAGTATATATCAGTTTCAAGAAATTCCAAAAATATTTACGGGAGATAGAGCGCGGACAGACAGACAGACAGAAAGACAAACCGAAGTCATAAACACTTTTCAACGTTGTTGGAAAGTGTTAAAAATGTTAGAAAGTGTTAAAAACTCTTAACGTAAACGAAAGTAAAATTCTAGCAATTCTTATTATTAGCTCTTAATACAACTGGATATTTCTGTGCCACCCTGTAAATATAATGCTAATCATGCTATATTCTATGCAAAGCATTCTTTTGTGCATATAAATAACATATTTCAGTTTCCTAAAACTTCGTGAAAAGTAAAGTTATTAAAATTTTATTTATATATCTCTCATAGAATGCTATGCTTTGGAATACTTTTAAGTGTCCCTGTACATAAATCAGTAGTGGCATTTCTTCCATTTTATACAGGAAACATACAATAGTGAACTTGATTAACATATTTCAATTTAATTGAGATATGTCTACAGTAAAGGTATGAAAATATGGTTTATAGAAATACCTCTCATAGAACATAATGCTTTGAAATACTTTCGGGAGTCCCTGTACACAAAACAGTGGAGGTATAAACACCATTTTCAATAGGGAACATTCGATAGTGAACTTGAATAACATATTTCAATTTCACTACGATATGTCTACAGTAAAGGTATAAAAATATGGTTTATAGAAATACCTCTCATAGAGCATAATGCTTTGAAATACTTTCGGGTGTCCCTGTACACAAACCAGTAGAGGTATAAACTCCATTTTCAACACGGAACATCCGATAGTGTACTTGAATAACATATATCAGTTTCAAGAATTTCCATAAATATTTACGGTAGTTAGAGCTCGGACAGATAGACAGGCAGACAGACAGACGGACAGGCAGAAACACAAAACTGAAATCATATTCACACTTAAAAAACTTAGAAAGTGTTAAAAACATTTAACGTATGCGAAAGTACAATTCTAGCAAATCTTTATTAATAGCTTTTAATGTAACTGGATATTTTTGTGCCGCCCTGTAAATCTAATGCGAATCATGCTATATTCTGTGCAAAGCATTCTTTTGTGCATATAAATAACATATTTCCAAAAACTTCGTGGAATATAAAGTTATTAAAATTTGATTTATAGAAATATCTCTCATAGAAAGCAATGCTTTGGAATACTTTTGAGTGTCCCTGTACATAAACCGATGGTGGTATTTCCTCATTTTTATACAGGAAACATCCAAGAGTGAACTTGAATAACATATTTCAATTTCATTACGTTATGTCTACAGTAAAGGTATGAAAATATGGTTTATAGAAATACCTCTCATAGAACACAATGCTTTGAGATATTTTCGGGTGTCCCAGTACACAAACTCGTAGAGGTATAAACTCCATTTTCAATAGGGAACGTCCTGTAGTGAACATGAATAACATATATCAGTTTCAAAAAATTCCATAAATATTTACGGGTGTTAGGTCGCGGACAGACAGACGGACAGACAGACAGACAGACAAACCGAAATCATAAACACTTTTCAACCCTGTTAGAAAGTGTTAAAAACGCTAACGTAAACGAAAGTACAATTCTAGCAATTTTTTATTAATAGTTCTTAATATAACAAGATATTTTTGTGTCACCCTGTAAATATAATGCTAATCATGCTATATTCTACGCGAATCATTCTTTTGTACATATAAATATCATATTTCAATTTCCTAAAACTTCGTTGAAACTAAAGTTATTAAAATTTGACTTATAGAAATAGCTCTCATAGAACGCAATGCTTTGGAATACTTTTGAGTGTCCCTGTATATAACCTGATGGTGGAATTTCCTCCATTTTATACAGAAAACATCCAATAGTGAACTTGAATAACATATTTCAATTTCATTAAGATATGTCTGCAGTGAAGGTATTAAAATATGATTTATAGAAATACATCTCATAGGACACAATGCTTTGACATACTTTCGGGTGTCCCTGTACATAAACGAGTAGACGTATAAACTCCATTTTCGATAGGGAACATGCGATAGTAAACTCGAATAATATATTTCAATTTTATTAAGATATATCTACAGTAAAGGTATGAAAATATTGTTTATAGAAATACCTCTCACAGAACACAATGCTTTGAAATACTTTCGGGTGTCCCTGTGCACAAACCAGTAGAGGTATAAACTCCATTTTCAATAGGGACCGTCTGATAGTGAACTTCAATGACATATATCAGTTTCAAGAAATTCCATAAATATTTACGGGAGTTAGAGCGCGGACAGACAGACAGACAAACCGAAGTCATAAACACTTTTCAACTTTGTTGGAAAGTGTTAAAAAGATATTTCAATATGTTAATTTTTTGCGAAGACATGAATTAATGTTTATTACATTCATTTAACATTAGCATCTCCATATTTTAACAAATTATGCAAATTAATACAAATATTAATGAAAGTAAAAGAAAAGAAAAAAATTAGTTTGATGGAGCTTAAAAGAAATGCAAATTTATAAATTGATTTCAAAATAAACTTCGTTTTGTGGCGTGATCAAAATATAGGTCTTTCAAAGCTATATTAAAATGTTTTTTATTTTATTTATTTATTTATTTATTTATTTTTGAAGAAATTGGTATTTTAAAAAATAAACATTCTTTATGCCTAAACATCACTGAAAATGAAAACGAAATAACTACATTTAAAGAAAATCTCGTAGTAAAAAGCATTATCTTGCCTTTCCTTCAACGCATTTCTAAACTCATGCTTACCGAAAACACATTTCTGGCGAAAGCGCGTTTGGCTACTTAGGTTTTCGGCAATGATGTGCGCGGTTGGGTGTTCCTAAATAGGCAACCCGGCCCATTAGGAAGTTCATCTCTATTTATTCGGGCTGTTATGGACCTCGGGCCAAGTCCAAGGCCATAGACAAACACTCGTACCTCATATATTATTTAAAATGGAAAAGAATTGATGCACACAGATACGCCATGGGGGTTAAAAGGGATTATAATATTTAGTTGCTTCATTTTTCTTCTATATAAATTTAACATTCATTCGAATGAGATTCATAATGTTTTGAATCCTTTAAAAGACCCCTTTGGAGGACACACCACCCAGACCTAGAGCCCTTGTGTAGTCTATTGATCTTATCCCTAACACCAACACCAGAATGTTTTGAAGTAAGCTGGATTTTGTAACAAAAACGTATAAGGGAAATAAAACATGAAAATACAAGAAAACCGCAATTGACATGGTGGTGTTGGGATTAAGTACACGATTAACTACGAGATTAACTACGCGAGAGTCCCAAGCCGAAGGTATTTTCTCCGTGGGGAATGTTTCTCCTGTAATAGAACAATGTGTTTCATAAATCTAACAATTTGAAAATATAGAAATATTAGTATTATTGTAGAAACATTTTAAAACGTTTTATTTCGTTTTTAGGATTAGTGTACAAAACGTATATATATCTATGATGGTTTTTATTATTTTTTAAAAATGAAACCCAATGGTTAGATTTGATTTTGAAACTGTTTTGTAACTGAGCGGCTGCACAAATATTGACATTTCATACTGGTACATAAAATGTCTGCATTCTTAAGAAATACATTTCTAAAATATTGTAGAAATATGAACATACTATAATTTTCACATTTTAAAGTATCAGTAAATCACAATATGAAAAATCATTGTTTTTCTAAGATTCAAAACAGTCGATATTAAATAAAATAAATATTATTCATTCCAATATTGAAATGTATAGTTAATAATCAACAGCAACTACATTCTGATCATATGTGAAAATGTTTACTTTTTGTTTTAGTAACAACTTACGCCAAGTTTATACATAATATATACACATAGACATACAAATATATATATTTATTAATATTGATATATATTAGACTTGATTATATTTAAATGTAAAATTTAGCTTCTTCTATTATAGTACCTAAGTGGGCAGAAACGATGGATTTCTTATGTTATATGTGCACATTTGACTTGTACTATTAGGGATTTTAATCAAAACAGATTTATTTGGTTTTTAAAAATGTGTTATACTAATAATCAAATTATTATAACATTAAAACTATTTAAATATGTTTATTTGGAAGAGTAATAAAACAAAGACATGTCACGGCGCCTGTTCTTAAGTGTAAATGTTAGCGGCTGCCGTTAATCTCAGAATATTAGATGTGAATAAGTGTTGGTTATATATATTGTCAAATATTTGTCATTTGCTGTTTTTTACTCATATATGGGAGAGAAAGTATTGTTTTTCGGTTAAATTTCCGAAATTGAGTTTTTGTTACATTTACACTTTTAAGGTCCCCTTAATTCGAAAAACCTGTTTTTAGTGTTTGGTTTATGTTTCTGTGCGTTTGTGTGTGTGTGCCTATGTGTCTGTTATCAGAACAAAACATCTATCTCAAGAACAAATACAATATTTACCAGTAAGTATTCGGACACTTTCTAATTTAGACGTTTTGTCAAATATCTAGAAAAATTCTTTAGGAATTATCTTAAAACTTCCAGAGTAAAAAGAACATGTTCTTCATATATTTCAGTAAAAGTTTTATCCTGGAAGAGGAATACAGGACCAGTATAAAGTTAAGCAAAATTCAAAATGTTTTGGATCAGCCTGTAAAAAGTAATACTTAAAATGCGTTTTTACTGCAGCATGTGATTATGAATATTCTTGTAATTATCTATGTAATGTTTTATGAAGCCACAACATATATTCATTGAGATATAAAAAAAATGAAAAAAAAAAAAAAAAGAAAAGAAAAACACTTTTTTAATTATAACACTTACGGTATCAGACCCACTGCAAAGGACTTTTAGGAAATTTGGCTCACTAAATTAGACAGAGCATACTGCAATCAGAATGCAAAAATGTTAAATATTTTATAAAAAATGAGCATTTTTACTAAATAATTTTTAACTACGCATGCGCAAGCTTTTAAAAAATTTCATTTGTATACTTTAATCGTCAAAAGTATTGAGCTACTTATTTGAAAACCCCAAACGAATGTCGTGTAAATTCAAAAAGTTATGAGTTATAGAATGAACAGAATTTCAGTTCCTCCCCCGAAAAAAAAGAAGATGATAGGAAGTTTTATCAATATTTATTTACAATCAGGGAACACTGTGTTACCATTGGGCATTTATTAAATAAAAATAAAAATGTGAGTAAAACCCTTTATAGCTTAGCTTTAATTTTGAGGAACTGAGATTCTATTCATCCTATCACTCTTAACTTTTCGAATTTACACGATATTTGTTTGGCGCTTTCATGTAAGTGGCTCAATACTTTTGGCTATTAAATTGTGCAAATAGAATTATTTAAGACAGCCGAACCTTTCGGCCGTTTTGGGCATTTTAAAAGCAGGAAACATAGCGGCTATGAAATAGACAATTGGCTGAATAGCTTTAAACTTCATTCGCCTTTAGTCCAAAAAGAATTATTTTAAGAAAAACATTAGATTACTTAACAGTATGTTTCTCCTTTATTCTTCCCATAATTTCATAAGGAAATTGATTATAAAAAGAAAGTCTAATCTATTTTTAAATTTCATGAAAGTTAAATAAATAAATAAATAAATAAATAAAATGCTATTAAGTTGAAGAAGGAGAAAAATTAAATCTCTCTTTTTAAATTGTCAGATTTAATTCCGCCTTATATTTATGTGTACTGCTGCCATCTATTGGCATGCGTTTAAGGTAAAGCTCGTTACACATATCAAATTTCACGGATTTCTCTTTGTAACTACGGTGTTGGTGTTGGTGTTGGGTGTTAGGCTGAAAAATGATTGTATGAGGGACATAGACCAACTTTGTAACTTTGCAAGTTCGCAGTCAATAGTAGACGGATATGAAAAAATTAAACATTTATTTCAGCACTATCTGATGTATCAGTAATGTATCATTGTAGTAGATAACTTGTAATATCTATGTAAAAACATGTGAAAGCTATATTTCAATATTCAATTTTATATTACAATTATTCGCGTTAAAAATAATTTTTAACGCGAATAATTGTTTTCCTTCTTCTAGTATCGCGTACTATTAATAATTAGTAGTTTATATTTCCACATTGGTCGATAATTTTGAATGTTTATGAGTAAAGAACAATTTTATAAAAAAAAAAAAAAAAAAAAAAAAAAAAAATCTCGGCAGGGAGGAGGTGGGGGACTCGACTCTCTGCTGTTTTTTCCCTCGTTTGTTCACAAGTCTTTTGAAAGAAAATTTCACATTTAACAAGGGGAAAAAAAGGGTCTCAACTGTCTTTTCCTGCACAACATAAAAGTTATTTTTTATTAATTAATTTATTTTTAATTCAATTTAATTTCAAAGAAGCGTACGGTTTTACAAAATCTGTAGAGTTTTAATACTAGATATGTGGTGATTAACCATTAGATATACTCCTCGAGAAAAAAAAAATATTTAAAGGTTTTTATGTTGTGTCATACTACCACTCTTACAATTAATTAAAAAATGTATTAATTTAACATAAATGAATTACTTACGTTCATTTAATATGGACAACCACCATTATTTACGAACAAATTTAAAGGAATGAAACGAATGACATTTTATTTTATACCCTCTAAGTCATAAGTAAAATTTTGAAAAATTCTAGAATGAATTTTTGCAATTGTTAATTAAAGTTGCGTCCTTGTGGCAAGGAGACTGCGAGTTGTGATGTTAACATATAAAACATAACACTCATTGGCATAACCATAATGGCATAAACATAACACTCATGTTTATGCCATTGGCTACTAAAACGCTGCATTTTATAAAGTAGCATTTCTGATAAAAATCGGATGTATATTCTTCAAATTAAGGAAATTATTTTTATTTAAATAAAAAAATTTCAAAAGTTCACTTACATTTTTTTGATATTTATTTTTTTTTCCTTGCTATATATATATATATATATATATATATATAGAAGAAGAAGAAGTAGAAAGTGCTGGATTCATGAGATTTTCAACCTCTGGTTTTTAATGGATTTGCACGTTTTGAGATGTCCTGAACACAATTTGAACATTTTAACCCTTTCCTTCCCCGTGATTCCAATTGGAATCATAACATTTCATATTTTATTTCTTAACATCTAACACTCCCGCTGATTCAAAATGAACAATATTAAAATCTATATACATTTTCCCTTCGAAAAATACCTAATTTGGATGACTTCACTATCTTTGTTGATAATTGAAAGTATATTTTACGCTGTTCTGATAATAATATCGGAATCAGTTTCCTGTTTTGGGCAATTTAAGTAAATTAACTGTTTGAAATATTTTTTATTTTGTTCTTTAATGTTTATAATATGTATTTTAATTAATTGCAATATGTATTACTCCAAAATTTTGATATTTTTATTTGTTGAAAAGTTATGATTTTTAATGGCATCAGTGATTTTATTAAACATAAATAAACATCTATCAGTTTCTTTGTTAGCTATATTGATTCGTACTCTGCTATAGCACCTACTTAAAAAAAATATTTATATACATTACGTTTGAAATAAAGTTATGACTAAATATAAGATTTATTGTTTTATGGAGGGAAAAAGTTGGGAATGAAAGGGTTAAGAAAATGTCTATCTGTGTCTCTGTCTGTGTGTATCAAAAATTTTCCGGATGCTGTATCACACGAACCAATGGATGAAATTTAACCAGATTTGTTATTTGATTGAACTTTGACCCAACTTTGTGCGGATTACATCTGGGGTTCAATCTTTTTACAGGTGAATCTGTCATGCCATTTTTTCAGATTTTTTTTAATACGGCAGTACAGTGTTGCCAGACTAAGCGATTTTTTTATTTAATAGTCACCAATAATTTTGAGAAGTGATGTTTGATATATATTATAGAGTATTAATCGTCGATTATGTACAGTCGGGGGGAAAAAACGCAACACTCGACGTAACTTAGTTGCTAATCGATCACAAAAATGTAATAGGTATCATTCGACGGGGAATTGTGAGTAGTTTCAGAAAATAAAGTGTAACTTTGAATTGGGGGTCATCTACATATTAAAACGCGCATGAACTTTGACTTTTTTCAACGGTAATGCCCATTTTTTTTTTTTTTTTTTTTTAATTTGAGATCCTGGAATCGCGACAACGCGAAAAAGTATATTTGTTGTATATTTTACTTATTTTTTCCCAGAGTTATAAGCGTTCAAAGTTTGAAGGTGCTTATGCTAAATTCATATTTGAAAACTTAATTAATAACTTCACAAAAATAAATTGATCAGTATATATATATACATTTACAAGATACAGTGAAGAAACCCAAACGTTACTTTTGATTCTGAAAAATATTAATAAATTCATATTTATAGAAATTATGAATTATGGCCTATATTAAATTTACAAAAAATTATTGTTATTTTAAGGATATTTTAGTCTTTAAAATTTTATAAATATATTTTAACTTTATATATGTATTTTTAAATATATTTTAACTTTTATAAACATATTTTAGCACTTTTGCGACCGCAAGATTTTGTCTTTTTGACAGTAAGGTCCGCCTACGGGCGTTATTCTCTCAAAATAAAGTATTTCAGAACAAATTTTCTGTATTCACAATTATATTACAAATAGATATATATTATAATTAAATTCTTTCTAATCAATACATTTCTATCCATAGTATATTTTATTGCAAAAATATGAACACTGGGTACATACTTAAGAAATAAGTAACACAAATTATGAAAGAAACGCCCACTGACAGAGTAACAGATCTTCAAATGACGTGAATCTACGTCAGCAGTCACAAAAGCGTTAATAAAAAAATTATATTTTCATAGAAATTTTAAAACATATCGTACAGTTCCAAAGCGTTCAACCAGTGTTGCCAGATTTGGGGACTTTTTTATTCAACCCCCGCCGCTAAATTTTAATTGTAACGGTTGCCTAAGCACTTCGAAAGATAAACGTCTATTATATATAGCAAATATCACTTCTCAAAATTATTGGTGAGAGTTGAATAAAAAAGTCCCCAAATCTGGCAACACTGCGTTCAACTGACCGAAAACTGCTAAGTGTGATTAAAATTGTTTAATATTTACTTCATGAAAGCTTGCAATAATTTATCCAAAAAGATTTAGTTTATGCGTTGTTTTATATATATATAGCTCTATTATTTCAGTTCGTGTATTATGTCACACCTACGAAACAAAATTTAAGATTTATTGGCGATCAGTATAGCCATGATAGACACTCTTTATTTGAAAAACGTTGCATTTTTTTCAAAGAGTATTGTCTGACCATTCGTAAGTGTAATGCATTTAAATATACCTAAAATTATCTAAAAATTTACTGAAGTATATACATAACTAAAAACTGAAATGAGGATAATTAAGGTACTGTAAAAGTGTTAATGTTTTCATTAATTTTTATAACACTTTTTTTCTTGAAACATTCCCGGTGTAAAACAGTAAAATTTTGTCTAATTCCTGTAGGATCTTAATTTTATTATCTACATTTACAGGTAACCCCCAACACATTTTTGATTACAACTCTATGAATACTAAAGATAAAGTAAACAAACAGTATACCTTTCCGCACTACCAGACTCTCA
The DNA here is from genome assembly GCA_963930645.1 of Salticus scenicus. Lineage (NCBI taxonomy): Eukaryota > Metazoa > Arthropoda > Arachnida > Araneae > Salticidae > Salticus > Salticus scenicus. The sequence goes on from OZ005657.1 coordinate 34,879,129, forward strand.
GAAATTCGAATATGACGTCAAAATCGTGTGTTGCTATTGAAAAAAATTGGCGTTCATTTCTATATGTAGATAACCCCTAATTAAAAATTCAAGAACTTTTTCAGAAAGTGCATTTAATTTCCTGTTGAATGATGTCTATTATATGTTCCTGCGTCAATTAATAACGAAATTACAGCGGGCGTTTTTTTTTTTTTTCCCGACTGTATATTAAATATCACTTATCAAAATTATTGGTGATTGTTGAATAAAAAAGTCGTGCAATCTGGCAACACTGCAGCAGTATAGGATAAAATTTCGTAAAAATATACCAAATCGGACTTATTTTTAACTTTACAATGCGAAATCAAAAAGTGTATAGCACTTTAACGTTCACTACTTAATTTATTTTAAAAATTACTAAACTAATTTTAAAAATGCCTTTTAGACACATAACTGATCATAAATATTTAAAAAATAAAAAATTAGCATTGTTTCTTTTCGAGAAATTTTCAGTTTGAAACATCTGTAAATAAACCTTATTAAATTCAAATAATATTTAATTTAATAAATAAATCACTTTATAAGTAAACATTATCGACAACAAAATTTCGTAAAAGTTGCGTAGATCCCAACATTTCAATTTATTCCGGAGTATTTTAACCCTTTGCGGAGCAAGGTAATTCGGATTATTTAAATTACGCTGCCACCAGAATTTACGAACATAATTAAAATAGAAGAAATTTTAAATTTTCACGTTAAAAAAAAAAATGGCCTTTTCTGCTATGTTATAAATGTAAATTTTTGCTAAAGAATTTCCGGGATGAGTTTTTGCACTTGAGAATTAAAATTAGGTTTTCCATCAGCGGGAACACTGCGACTGAAAGAGATAGGGGAGCGTGGGGCTAGCTGTCACAAGGGTAAACACGCAATTTACGAAATAGTTTGTAACATTTGTGATTAAATATTTTTATAAACAAAATCCTTATGACGCGGTTTATAATGTAAGCTCAATTGGTGCTCCACAAAAATGGTTAATGAAAGGTTCTGTACACGTGCTTCATTTTAGCTAGTTAGTGGGGAAAAAAATATTTCGTAAATTTTGATTAAAGGTATATTAATTTATACTTATAACTATTTATTTAGTGTGTGTGTTGAGTTATAAAATGCATGCATAATTTTTTCTATAAAACGATATATATATATATATATATATATGTGCGTATCGAAATGATAGGTCCACCCGCATTTTTAAAAATTTCGACTCTTAATTGAGAATAAGAATCACTTTTTTGGTAGAGATAAATAATCAGTAATTGTTATAACTATTTATGAAGAAATTTCTTAAAAATAAATAATTCCTTTTTATTTCATGCAAATTTTCATTTTCAGACCGTTTCGAAAAGATAGGTCCGCCTTCAGAAATTTTGCACCAATCACGTTTATTTCCAAAACTTTGCGTAAATACCGTTGCTTAGTCGTACTGCGGGATTATGCTGGCTGCTGTGGAGGTATTTAAACAGATTTGAACCTCACGTTGTAATTAAACGAAATGGGTCGTCGTTGCAGTCTTTCGCTGGTTTAGCAGGGGAAAATTGATGCATTTAAAACGTGTGGAAAATCGAATAGAGAAATAGGTAAACTTTTAAACAGATCACATAATGTTGTAAACAATTATTTGCGACTTAGAAAAGCTTATGGCAGTAAAAAATCATTTGGCCGCCCATCAAAAGTGACATCCCGACAAAGAAGGACTATCGTAAAGGAGTTAAAATCTGGACATATGAGCTTATCCACTGTGGCCAGACAACAAAACCCTCCAATATCAAAATCTACAGTCCATAGAGTGGTAAAGAAGTTCGGCAATATAGTTTACGTGAAGAGGAAAGCGGCTCCCAAATTGACTAAAAAGCACAAAGAAAAGAGATTGAAATTCGCGCATGAAGGGATGTCCTGGAAACAAGATTGGCATCGTGTGATATTCCCTGATGAAAAGAAATTCAACCTGGATGATCCATGTGGCTGGCAGTACTACTGGCATGATCTGCGTAACGATAGACAGATATTCTCGAAGAGGCAAGCTGGTGGTGGTTCCGTTATGGTATGGGCCGGATTCGGAGGTGCAGGAAAAACTGATATAGCATTTGTAGACAATCGTTTGAATGCTGCAGGCTATCAACAGCTGCTTGAACAATATTTTCTTCCACAAGCAGAGCACATTGGGGGCCCATTATTCATGTTCCATCAGGACAATGCTCCTGCGCACACTGCAAAGTTCCTTTTCGAATGGTTTCTGGATAATGGTGTACATGTTATCGATTGGCCACCTTGCAGCCCCGACTTGAATCCGGTAGAAAACATGTGGGGTATACTCGCAAGAGTGGTGTATGCAAGAGGAAGGCAGTACAACAGTACTGCAGACTTGAAAAAGTCTATTTCCTCCGAATGGTCAAAAATCGAGAAAAAGTGTTTGCAAAAACTTGTAGAAACCATGCCAAATAGGATTTATGAGCTTATTCTGAAACAAGGTGGAAAAATTTCTTATTAATTCGACATTTAATTTGATGTTTGGTTCAGTGGACCTATCTTTTTGAAACAGCTTTTTCATGTAATTTTTGTTTTCCTTATTATTCCTATTATTTGTATATTATTCATGTATTATTTTAGATTGAATGAAGTAATGTAGTTTATAAAACAGTACTTTGTACACAATAAAACCTTTTTTACCAACATAACTTTCGTTTTTACTGGTGGACCTATCATTTCGACACGCACTGTATATATATATATATATATATAAATAAACAAAATGTCCGAAATCATACGATGGGGGAAGTTGAAACAAAATTTTGTAGCAAGTTGTAACATGTTAGAGGAGTGGCTTCTGGAGATGCCTACAGCCAGAGCTCGAAGTCTCCGCCCATTTTCAGGAAACTTTCAGTAATGAAAAGTTTTTTGCTTCTTTGCCTTTACTATATTTATACAGAAATATTTTCTGTGTTTTTATATTATAGTGCCGTGATTATTTAATCACTAATTAGAGAATATTGCATAAAAGTAGTGGTAAAAAAAAAAAAAAAAAAAGCAGAACTTTCTCATCAGTGAAAGTGTCCTGAAAAAGTGGCGGACAATTCGAACTCTGCTAAACCTCTCTATGGCAGAAGAATGGGTATAATGCTTAATTTGCAAAATGTGAGCACACATTAAATGCATGAGCGGGAACAAAATATCATTTGCTTCAATTAATTTCAACTCTGACTAAGATTGACTTTTATGTTGATTTTATCTTTCATTTTTTCTTTATTTTACTATAATCCATTTGATATAATTCCTTGGTTCTGTACCAAGAAGGTTTTAATTTAATATTAGTGATTAATTGAAATTAATAAATGATTGATAACAAAAAACATTTTAAAGTATTGTCGTTTTTATTGTTAGGGTTCCCTTTGTATGCGTTACAATTTTCCCCGCGTGTGTTAAAATTAGCCCCAAATCCGAAATAAATTGTAACAGGCAAATAGTTTTAAAAAAATATTTTTTGTGCTAAAACTAGCAACATTAACGAAAGTTTTTTTTTTTTTTTTTTTTTTTTTTTTTTAATGAATATGATAGATGATTATGTAAGCTATGGGAAACAGCAATTATAAACAGGAAAACATAGATACATTTCACAATATATTCAATTTTCTAAAAACTGTTACAACCCACCCCACGCTTCCCTATGTACTTATAATACTAATAGCCAACCAGGAAAATAATTTTGTATATGTCGGGACATAGCTTCCCCTATAGGGAAAAGTAATTTTCGGGGATGTAAGTTTTCGATATAAATATCACTCAAAAAATTCGTTAATACCATTAAAACAGATGAATGAACCATAGATCTGTGATAATTTGAAACAAATTTGCCAAAGTTTTACAGAACAAATTTTAAAAATAAAGGCGTTTCCTCAAATGTAATCTATCTATAGGGTACCAAATTGGCATTCTTTCTACAATAAGTAATATATTTTTACTAAATGAGAATCATCTATATTCATCATAGAAAGTAATTTTAATAAATAATTGACAGTGCTTGAATTTGAATAGGAAAATATAGAAAATAATTTATAACGGCCACAGCACACTGCTTTCTTGGAATCTTTTACCGGCTAATGTGAATCTTATGCACTGATTCTCCAACATTTTATGGGATACTAGTTATAAAATTTCAAAAAATTGCTGTAAAAGCAAAAATAAATCATTTTAAAAGATTACCGTAATTTCTGGTAGATAACCCGCAGGTAAGATGTGTCTTTTCTCCACCAGAAATGTTATTTAATAGAGAAATCAATATTTTTCGAAGGAAGAGCTCGTACAAATATATATTTATCAACTGAAATTTCTGGTGCAAAGTTGGATTATATAACCTGCGGGGTATCTACCAGAAATTACGGTAATTAGAATTTTTCTGCTTTATGTAAAGCGTAATTGACATCGCTTTTACACAAGCCTGTACAAACCACGATGTTTTCTCATTGTTTGCAAATGTTGATCAACGTAAGCAAAACGCACAACAAAATCTTATCTTTAAGCATTTAAGAAATGAAAGGTTAAAAATCTGGAAAGGCTTAACATAGATAATCTTGTTATTTGAGCATTTACCGTATTTTTCTGCATATTATCCGTAGGTCAGATCAGAGTTGCTAACTCTAAAAATTTATCCCGGAGCATTGTTAGCCCCGCCCTTTTTTCACACCAGTAATTTTATAGAATAATTTTCTTCTTGTTTAATCGTTGTCACATATTGAAGAGAAATTTTCTAGAAAAATTATGGTGTGAAAAGAAGACGTGGCTAAAAATGCTCCGGAAAAAGTTACAAAAGTTGGCAATTAAAAACAAAAACTTCTTTATTACGAGGCAATAAAATTTCAAAAAACAACAATATATTAAAACAACAACAATATAATTAAAACAACATATTTTGCAAAAATTACATACATAATCAGAAACCTTTGGGCAACCCCCTTCCTGCCTGGACTCGGCCAAGCTTCAAAGAATTTATGGTAGGATAGAATACTGAGGTGTTCCAATACGCATGCTTCATTTAATACTGGTGAAGAAACTCGGGTGAGTTTCGAAATGTCTATATTTTTAATTGTTTTTAAATGTATATTTTAATTGAAATTTTATTGACTTGTAATAAAGAAGTTTTTGTTTTTAATGTATATAATTGAAACGGTGTGATGTTTTTGTATCTTAAAAGTTGGCAACTCTCGTCAGAAGAATATATTTGGCATCACAAAACTTAATTTACAGGTAAATGTATATTTGTTTCAGGTACTAAAAAATTAGATTTCATTAATTAAAATTTCTGGTATAACACGCGTGTGTCAGATTTGCGAATTATGCGTAGGATAATACGGTATTAACAAAAGAAAAAGCCCTTTTTTTTAAATAAATATTTACCTTTGTCTCTAATTATTTTATTAAACTTCCTAATACATATAGAGCGCTTTACCTTAACATGGAAGCACAAAGAAAGATACGTCGACGTGAATTAAATGTTCTATAAACAGAATTTTTTTTATTTTTTGACATTCATTTATATATTTTTATGCATGTAATAATTTCAAAACAATGGAAAATGTTTCCAGAATATGCAACTTTTAAAATTTATTCTGGAGCAGGATTAGCCCCGCCTATTCTTCATACCACTTTTTTTGTGTGTGTGTGTAATTTTAGGAATAGAAATTTGGCGCAGAATTCATACCGGTATTTGCTTAAAATTTTTCTTCACTTATAAAATTGTTGGTTAAAGAAGAAGAAAATTTTGTTTCATAAATATCGGTATAAGTTCTACGTCAAACTTCCACCCGTGTGATTTTTTTTTCTTATTTTATCGTAGTTATATATTGGTATACGTGCCAGTATAATAATTAATATTCCATAGTACTGTTAGTACCTACATTTTTTTTTTTTTTTTTTTTACTTAATCGGAATTACATTTGGAAAAAATTACTCTAAAATAAAAGTGGTATGCCAAAAAAAAAAAAAAAAAAAAAAAAAAAAGGCGTGTACTAAGAATGCTACGAAATATTAATTAGTATGTTGGCAGAAATGGATAGGAGAAAATTTTTCTACAAATTAAGTGGTACGAAATAAAGGCGAGACTCAAAGTGCTCCGGAATAAATTATAAAAGTTGGCAACTCTATAATTTTGATCACAAGGAGTGCTTTGTTAATGCTACCAACATGAAGTGAAACAGAGTATAGCTCCCGAGTCTTCTGGTTTCTAAAACCACTATTTCTTAATAAAAAATTTTAATATATTCATCGATTTAATTTCCGCAATTAAAGAAGATTAAGGTAACTGTTGGTAAAAAGTGGTATTCAGAGATGCCAACATTTAAACATTTAAATTTATTCCGGAGAAATCTAACCCCGCCTTTTATTATTATTATTATTATTATACCTGATTTATTTATTTATTATTATTATTATTTTTAGCGTAATTCTTTGTTATTTTCTTATTTGATACCTGTTATATACTGGAGAAAATCATTCTAAAAATTTAGTGGTGGGAAATAAAGGTGGGGCTAAAAATACTCCGTAATGAATTAAAATGTCGGCAACTATGGTGATAGTTAAAAACCATATGCCTTAGTAGCTATTCTAATAGAATTTCTTTTATAGATATAGATTTCTGTTATAAATAACAAATTTCTCAAGAAAAAAAAATAAACACATGCATTAATGAAAAATCCTATTTAGCAACATGAACGAAATAGGAATTATTCTGTCAAATTTGTCCAAGTTTAATGCATGGCTGCCAAACTTTCTGACTTCATTTGAAGAATTGGCACAATTCTTCTACCGAAAGATTGGCCCAATAAAGTGATTTTTGATTGGCACAGTTATTTTTAAATAGAATTTTTAAAAACACTTTTCTACAATTAAATAAAATGAAGCGTACTATTCGTTTATTATTGTAAAAGTTTTATTAATAATGTTTTCAATCTCTAAAGATAATGATAGACGGTTTATACTAGTTTAAGAATCTATAGTACCGTATTTTCTTGCATATACTTCGTTGGTAAGGAAAATCGGTTTTACACCAGAAAGTTTTATTTACAGTAAAGGGTACATTTGTACGTGATTGAACCATGTCTAACAGTAGCCTGTTAATTAAAATTTATGATGTGGAACTGATTTAGCATACCTGCGGTATATTAAAATGCTGTTGTTGTAGAGCGTTGCGCATGATTGGATAATGGTAAACAGGATTGAAATTAATCCCTCCTCTGATTATCACGAGCTCAGCTCGGTCTGGCGAACAATCAAAGGTGCAAGAGTTTCTGTCTGCAGACGGAACACTGACTCCACGCCAATAATTACTATCAGTAATTTCTATCGTATCTGAGCAGTAATTTATTATGAAAGAAATTACTGATAAAGAATAAAGTCTCAGTGCTCCTTTTTGAGACGGAAACTCTTGCCACCCTACGAATAGATTCAGTGGGCAAGGGGTTAAATGCAGAGCTGCCAACATTTTAAACTTTCAAATCAGAATTGACACCAGTATTTTTAAATGGAATATGTTATATATATTTTCGACGATTAACATTACTGAAAGCAGCTGTAAAAATTTTCCGGTTTGAAGTCTCCCTTGAAAAACGGGAGACTTGGCACCTATGTAAATGGGAATAATTAATGTTAAAAGCGCATATGGTTCTTCTCAATTCTGTTAATTATTTAATGAATATAGGGGTGAGGAATAGAAAATTTTTCATATACTATTAGAATCATATATTTCGTTTGTAAGCCAACACAGAAATTTTAGTTTATAAGTAAAACAGTGCAATAGTTTACTTTCAGTAAATATTTAAATCTCTTTTTAAAACTAAAGAACCATAAAGGTGTTCAAATTTTTCATTTAGATCAACATCTGGATGTAATATATTGAGTGTTGATGAAGAAATTTAGATCAGAGTTAAAAGAAAGTGAAAATAAAAAATTACTGAATTTACTCAAAATAAATAAATTTTCGTATCCGCATTCTTTGACATACCTTTTAGATTTGGCTTGTAGAATTCCTATCAAAATAAAAGCCATTGCTTGAAAAATAAAACAATAATTTTTTGGCTTAAAATTTGTATATATAATCAAAGCTATTTGAAATCTGCCACAGATGGAAATGGAAGTGCATAGAAATGGGGAAAAAAATCCATTCTCCTGCACTCGACTAAACTGAAGTGACAGATTTCCAATAATCCGCGCCTTGAGAGGTTAATGAATATTCAAATGAGTGTGTACACACATCCATATCTATATTGGTATGTTCCTCTTTCACTATGAAGTGGCATAAAGGCGCCGCATAAGCAAACACAATTATTCAGCGAGCGGAACTCTAAAATATGCGAGCAGCCGTGCTTTATTTGTTCGAGAACTTGAAATCTCACCACTGGAGGAATGGGTGTGCAAATGCGAAGACACGCAAACAAAATAATCAATAGAGCACCGATAAAAACGCTTGACCATAAATACCATTTGGTGGGGAAAGAACAATCTGTCAATAAAGTTCCCTTTCAGTGAGGGGTGAAAAAAAAAATTAATAAAAGTTTCCGTCAAAAATAAAGGTTAACCTTACTAAACATCGGATGCTTTTATTTCTCACCCACTCCCTTATTCGGCAAGGCCAATTACGGATTCCGGGACCAACTTTTCCTCACTCTTTCGTTGAAGTGTATTTATGCAGAACGAGGCTTCCTTCGCTTGACACTTAGATAATTGGGTTGTCCCGTCGAATTCGCAGGCCCATTCCCCCAGGCAACTTGGAGAGTCACCAGGGGACAGGGGGCCAGAAATAATAACTTTTGGTATACTAACTCGTTTCTACGCTCTTTTCTCCCACCCGGCCGGGACTGTAGTGCGAGCAATTTGCCTGGCAGAGTGCGGACCCAATTTTCGATGCGGGACTCTGACAGTAATTTGCTCTGTGTTTTAATCTCGTTTAGAGCAAGCTCATAAATAATTATTAGCTCGCTCTTTCCGGCGCTGAGAAACTTAGTTTGGTTGCTACATGTCACCCACTGAAAGAATCCTCCTTCTCCCCAATTATGCAACAGAGCTGGATAGTTAAGCGATTTTCTTGAACATCAGCACCCCTCTCCACCGCTGCTTCAATTGCCGCTCGCTTCGAAATATATTTTTCCGCCATACTTTCCCCTACTCGAATTCAGCCAAAAAATACCCGCAAATGAAATATCCTGAGATGTAAATAAGTCCGCGAGAAAAGGAATATTTATTTGAGACTTTTTTTCCTAATCTCTCAAGCAGCTTAATCGGACATTTTTGATTTTGTAAAGGAAAATCAAATAAAATAAAATAAAGTCAGTCTGACGGGCCTTATATTAGCTGCTCAGCTTTTCTTGAAAATTTAACTATATGCGTAATGTGTTTTAAAAAAAAGTTCCATTGAAGATGTGCATTTATTAGTCATCGAAGAAAAGAAATGAGGTTTGTTAAAAGAAATAATGTTTCGCTTAAACCTCATGGCTGATTTGTAAAATATTTTGGTAATTAATTTAAATTGTATATTTTATTTGCGTTACAGATAAAGCAATTTGATTCTTACTTAGAAGAAATTATTTCCCCCTCCCAGAAAAATAATTTGAACGAACAGTTTAACATTTTGCTGCGTTTAAATTACAAAAGACGTTGTACAAAAATATAAAAATAAATAAATAAATAAATAAAGGTGAATTTGTTATTTAATTAAATTATTGTAATATTATTCATATATATTATTTATTCTTTGTTTAAGTAATAATTTTTTTTTTAATTGTCTTCCTTAATTTCAAGACCACGTGTAGAGTGGGAGGATTTTGTGGTGCAGATTCCCGCCACACACTTTTTTTTTTTTAACTGTGCTAAATTTGAGTACGATATATGATGGTTATACAATTTATAAACAACATACAGGGCTAACCTAAATTTGTCGACTACATTCTTTTCTATTGGATATTGTAACAAAATGTCCTGAAATACAAGCAAAGCAATAGCTTTTATCTGCACAAGAAATTTTAAGTAAATATATAGGACTATCACAAATTTTTTTTTTGTTAAATTACAAAGTAAAAGAAAGCCCAGATTATCTTAAAAGTTTTCCTTGTAACAGGTTTATAGAGTAACTTTACATTCTTTTACCTATTGAATAACAGAGAGGTATTTTATTGATTACTCTAAATTAAGATGTATCAATTGTATGTTTGTTTATGAATTATTGTATATGTAGTTGTTTAACTATCTATAAATATCTAATTCAATGCTTAATTTATTTAGATTATTTCAGTCTATTTACAGATAATATTTTAAAAGTAATAATCGGAAAGAAGGTACTTTCACTAATGCCATAGCTGCCAACTATTGTGATTTTTAGGGTTACTAGTAATCTTTAATCAAAATCTTTCATAATATTTTTAATCAGTTTTCTGTGATTTAATAAGGTGAATATTTTTTCTCAAATTTGGTTTGTTTCATCGATCTACGGTCACGTTTTGCATATTAACATAGTTGCCAACATTTTAATTTATTCCGGAGCATTTTTAGCCCCGCCTCTATTTCGCACCACTTTATTTTTAGAGTATTTTACTCCATTATATAATTACGATAAAATAAGGAAAATATACTCTTTACAATAAAAATGGTATGGAATAATGGCGGGGCTAAAAATGCTCCGGAATAAATTAAAATGTTGGCAATTCTGTATTAATGCTTATTAGACCGGGTCTTGCAGCATAAAATTAGATTACAAACCATTACGAGTACTCATGCTTGAGTAAGAGCTCGAACGCAGTACTTGAAGCATAGCTGCCAATATTCAATTTATTCCGGAGTATTTTTAGCCCCGCCTTTATTTCGCACCACTTTATTTATAAAAAAAATTTCTTCAATATATAACATTGATAAAATAAGACAAAATTACTTTTAAAAAATAAGCGGTACGAAATAAAATAGGGGCTAAAAATACTCCGGAATAAATTATAATATTGGCAGCAATGCTTGAAGGCTAGATCGTTTACCGTTCTGCTACGGCATGGCCAATTTTTACTCCGAAAACGTGGTAATAAAAAACCGTTATTGTTGACAGTTATGCCTAATCCACTTTTTCAGGGGTCATACTCTCCGCCATTTTTTTCAAGACACTCTCGTGAAATAGAAAATTTCAATTTTATTGCTACTAATATTTTTATAAAATAATATTAATCCTGTCATGGCACATTAGTATGAATGTACCAAAAGTATTTCTGCATGAAATTAGTGGTAGCTGAAATTTCTAATCTGTGCGAGTGTCCTAAAAAAGGGCGGAGGGTACGATCCTTGATTTCTTCCTTTTAAAAGTCTCGCCCACAAGCCAGTCTAGTTTAATTACTTTTGATACATTTATCTAATTAATACAATCACTGAAGTCACCAGAAATATACAAATAATCTGGTGTGTCACTCACACGACTTTCTCTTACCCTGATATTTAATACTATAAATACAGGTTGGAGATTAAGAGGTAAGGAACGATGTTATGTAAACCTATGTTAAAGAATTCAAATTAAGCTTCGGAAGAGTTTTATATGATAATTAATTCTGTGTGAGGGGGGCTACCGCCCCCCCTCAACCCCCCGTTTCATTAATGCACCTAGATTTATATAAAATTTAATTCGGTTATTAAAAAATAATTCTGTTTTTAAAAAATAATTTATTAAAATTATTTTTAAAAAATATATATCTATTATGATAATGCAGACGATTTCCATATTAGAGAAGTAGTATAACACTAAATATCCAAAAAAAAAATCCATTTTATTCTCAATATTAAAAAAAAAAAAAAAAAAAAAAAAATACTATTTTTACTTTCTCTTACCCATAAGGTAGAGAAAATATTGTTTTTGGGTCAAATTTTCGAACGCGAGATTTTGTTATATTTACACGTTTTGAGGTGCCCTGAATACGAAAATCATGTTTTTAGCAAATGGTCTGTGTGTATGTCTGTGTGTCTGTGTGTCTGTATGTCTGTGTGTGTGTCTGTATGTCTGTGTGTGTGTCTGTCTGTTATCAGCATATCTCAAGAACAAATTATGGCAGAAATTTCAAACTTGGTATTCTAAATGTGTATCATATAAGGACGCTACAGTAAGTTTTTCGTTAAGATCAAGCAAATGGTTCGTGTACAGGAACAATCAAGAGAATTCTAATACATTACGTCAATGGGGGAAATTGCAGGAAAGTAGAGTTTAACGTCTATAGACTGCACTAAACCAAATGAAACGAATATATATTTTTTGTAATAGAGATAGTTAACTGGGAAAAAAAAAAATTGTGTACGTAGGAGTCTCGCCTTCCCCCCTGGGGGGGAAGTCCCCCGTCGAGGGGAGTAAATTTTCATGATGGGTATCTTTCAAAAGAGCTCGCCAATACCTTTAAAACAAATGGTTGAACCATCGATCTGCGGTAATTTACAGCAAAGTTATCGATTTTTTTTACTTTTAACGAAAAAATAACTTAGAAAAAAATCGTACTTTTTTTTTTTTTTTTTTTTTTATTGAGAATAAAAAGGACTTTTTTTGGACATTTGGTGTTATACTACTTCTCTAATATGGAAATCGTCTGCCTTATCATAAAAGATAATTTTTTTAGTAATAATTTTAATAAATTATTTTTTAAAAAGAGAATTATTTTTTAATAACCGAATTAAATTCTATATAAATGTAGGTACATTAATGAAACGGGGGAGCCCCCCTCACACAGAACTAATTATCATATAAAACTCTTCAGAAGCCTAATATGAATTATTTAACATAGGTTTACATAACAGTACTCTTTATCTTAACTATTAATCTGCAAGCTGTATTTATAGTATTAAATTTCAGGGTAAAAGAAAGTCGTGTGAGTGACACACCAGATTGTTTTTCTAAGTTTTTTTTTTTTTTTTTTTTTTTTTTTTTGTTAAAAGTGAAAAAAATCGATAACTTTGTTCTAAATTATCGCAGATCGATGGTTCAACCATTCGTTTTAAAGGTATTGGCGAGCTCTTTTGAAAGATACCCATCATGAAAATTTACTTCCCTCGAGGAGGGACTGCCCCCCCCCCCCAGGGGGGAAGGCGAGGCTCCTATATACACAAAAGTTTTTTTTCCCAGTTGACTATCTCTATTACAATATATATATATATATACAGTTCATTTGGTTTAGTGCAGTCTATAGACGTTAAACTCTACTTACCTGCAATTTCCCCCATAGACGTAATGTATTAGAATTCTCTTGATTGTTCCTGTACACGAACCGTTTGTTTGATCTTAACGAAAAGCTTACTGTCGCACCTATATATGATACACATTTAGAATACCAAATTTGGAATGTCTGCTACTATTTGTTCTTGAGATATGCTGATAACAGACAGACACACACACAGACACACAGACATACACACAGACTATTTTCTAGAAACCTGATTTTCGTATTCAGTGGACCTCAAAACGTATAAATATAACAAAATCTCGCGTTCGAAAATTTGACCCAAAAACAATACTTTCTGTACCTTATGGTAAGAGAAAGTAAAAAGGGATTAATGGATTACTTTTTAATAACGTTTTAGATATGTGTAGAAAGCCGCCAGTATGACTAAGCACTGGTGTAGCAAAATTAAATGAGTGTATAAAGGAGTAAATACATATTTTTTTTTTTTTATGTTTCTTATGCAATAGCATTTTTTATGTTATGATGCTTCACTTTTTCGTTTATTTGTATTTTTCTAATCAGTTGTTATAAACGCACAGAAAAGTTATGTAATTAGTATATTAAATTTTAATTTATTAAGTACTAACAGAAGTAGTAATAATGTACTTAATTTTAATTTATTCATTTAAAAAAGTATTATATATATATATATATATATACAAATACATATGTTCCCGTTAAAGTGTGAAATCCATTATTTCATAGAATAACAAGGTATTTCATGAAATAACTAGACAAGTCAGTTAAAGTATATGAAATATATAGCCTTAATATATATTAAGAGAATTATTTGAAAAGAATTATAAAAACGTTTAATCCATTATTTCCCATTCCTTAATACTGTTTAATTGAATGAACTATTTTTTTATGAATGAAAAAATCATAACTTTCCCATGCATGATTTTACAAGCAAATGTAGAGGTACAATCATAGCTGCCAACATTACTAATTTGTTCTGTAGCAATGTTAGTACCCGCCCCCCCCCCTTCTTTTTTTCGCACCACATTTTTGTAGAGTCATTTTCTCCAATATGCAATTATTAATACAGAGAAAAAAAATAATTTTATAAAAAGTGGTGTAGAAAAGACGATTGTGTAAACAATGCTCAGGAATAAGTTAGAAGTATTGCAGCTATGTGTGCAATAAAGACAAAAATATTTACGCCTAAATTGACAAAAATACAAATAATTCTATATTTCTTAACGTTTTAATATTGTCTGCATCTATTATTCCATAATATACGAAAACGAAAAGTATGACTGCAGTAAATATTACATACACCAGAACTGCCAACATTTCTAATTTAGACGTACCGTTAGTACCCGCCTTTTATTCAAACCACTCTTTTTAAAGAGTACCTTTCTTCTTATTTACTTGTAATTATATATGGGAGAACATTACTCTACAAAGGAAGTGGTATAAAATAAAGGCTAGTACTAACAATGTTACCGAATAAATTAGCAATGTTGGCAGCTCTGCATGCAATAAAATTTAAAATTTGATATTTTGGTGATAAGTATATTCAGAATTTCCGACTTTCTTAATTTATTCCGGAGCATTGTTATACTCACCTTATTTATTTATTTATTTATTTATTTATTGTTTCATATCACCATTTTTTTTTTCTTTAAGTAGTTTTCTCTAATTTTATCATAATTATATATTGGAGAAAATTATTCTATAAATAAAGTGGCGTGAAATAAACACGGGGCTAAAAATTCTCCAAAATAAATTAAAAAAGTTGACAACTCTGGTATATTTCGCATGGCCTTAGAAAAAATTAAAAATTAAATTAATTTTATCTAATAAACTTAATGAATTTGTCTTTTTAAATTTTTCTCAATCTAAAAAATATATTTTAATACATTTTGCTAGAACAAAAATGGCCATATAAATTACTTATGTCAAATAATATCATTATATATCCTACTGACTGGTACTTTATGAATACCACATTTTGGAGTAGAATTATTTGCCTTTTTTAAACATTATAAATTGCTTAGCATTAATCCGACATTTTCGCCTGTACAACACATTCTCCCGTTCGAATACAGCATATGCAAAGAAAACATATCCGGCCTATTTCTTTTTTTCTAACCTGTGGAACTTGGCACCTTTGATTTAAAACCACTGAAGTATTTTTCATATAAAGGGTTTTATTTCCATTTAATATTTATAAATTGAACTATATTAGGTTTGTTCAATAAAATATATATTCAGGCAACAATTCTTATGGTTTTTGATGCACTATTTACAGATTTGAAATCGTTAAATTGCGTTTTTTCAGTTCGCAATTTTTCATGAATTTATAATCTTCAGAATGCAAAAACTTCCACAGGTATTTAAGAAAAGACTTAAATATTTTCAATGTAAAGAATTATGGATAGATTTTGAAATTTATCAGCTAGTTTTTGAAGAAGAAAAAATTAAAAAATGCATGTCTATGTAAAAATTTGCCAAAAAAATAAATAAATAAATAAGTTTTGTTATATTTTTATTTCCAATATTTTTTATTTTAAAAATATTATAAAATCTATAACTTCTTCTGTAAAATCTATTACTTTAAGTAGATTCTAATAAGTAGATTTTTTAAAGTAGATTCTATTAATTTCCAAAACATGAATGGAGGCCTCCATTAGGAAACTCAAAAAGTTTTTGGTTTCCGCTTAGCTTCCGCAAAAATCCACCAGTTAACTTGCATATTGGTACAAATGTTCGTGGATGATACAGATTTAGCTGTATAGTTTTAGGTATCTATTATGATGGTAATTCCTGTACAAGGATTCACAAATTTTTTTCTTTTCATTATGGCCTAAGGAGAGAATTTGTATATACCACAACAGCGTCTACAAATATTACCCGATCGACTTGAACATTGGTCAGATGTTCATGAACCATACAAAAATAGCTGTATAATTTTTGGTATCTATAATGTTTACTGTTCGTCTACCGGGACACGCAAAAGTATTTCTATTCACTATGACGTATGTAAACAGAATTTTTTAAAAAAACATTTTTACAATGGACGCACTTCATTCAACAAAATGAAATTCACATACATCATTAAGATGTATAAAAGTGTGTTATATGTGGGGAAGAGTCTGCATAGACTTAATAATTAATCTACAAGTCTAAATAAAGCGTTCCGACAGTGCTATGTAATCCTCCAATTCATTCGAAATTTCGTACTATTATTCATGAGTTACATAGAATGAGTGGGATAGTTTTTATTGGTGTATATAATATTCATGACTCGTTTAAAAAGACACACAAAAGAATTTCGCAACATTACAGCCCATGGACATATTTTAATTTAAGCGCATTTTAACGTGGTTATGCTGCATTCAATATAATGGAATTAACATACATTATTAAATTACTTTAAAACATGTTTTATCTAGAAAAAAAGATGTGCTTAGACTTAATAATTTATCTACAGAACTACACAAAAAAAAAAAAAAAAAAAAAAAAAAAAATAGATGGCATTCTGTAATCATCCAAACGATCTGAAATGCATTTTAAATTTCAAGGAGTTGCATAGAATTAGTTGTATAGTTCCTGTTGGTGTATATAATGTTTGTGGTTGGTGTACAGGGACACACGAAAGAATTTCGTACCACTATGGTCTACAGACGGTATTTATTACATGTGCATTTTAATATAGTTACACTTCATTAAATATAATGAAATAAACGTATGTTATTAGAATGTTCAAAAGTATGGTTTCTCTAGAAAATTGTAGGCATACATTTCGTCATTAATTCACAGGGCTACACAAAATAATTTCGATATGTTATGCAATTATTTGCCATCAAATTTGTTACAAGCATTAACGAGATACAAGGAATTAACACGGAATCGTGAGTTACAAGGAAATACATATACGCATATATTCAAATAGATATAGACGGATAGATAGAACCAGGAGTCCATGGAAGCGACAGCCCCCCTCAAAAAAGTATTTGGTTATGTACATAGTTGCTAGCATTTTAATTCATTCCGGAGAATTTTTAGCCCCTTCCTTATTTCGCACCACTTTATTTTTAGAGTATTTTTCTCCAATATGTAACTACGATAAAATAAGTAAACTTCACTCTTTAAATACAATTGGAATGGAATAAAGTCGGGAATAAAAATACTCTGAAATAAATAAAAATATTGGCAACTCAGAGATTCATGTTGTAGATTCATATAACGAGTTAATCTTAAATACTCACATGTATGCGTGTCTATACATATATATATAGTGTTAACGTCTAAATTAAGCAAATCCAAATATATAAAATTCATATATTTTAATTAATTTGAAAATACATAATTATTAAGTTTTATTAATTGAAATTACAACGTTTTTATTCATTCAAAATACATTAAAAATAAATATGAATTAAAATGCAGCAGTTTTAATTTTAAATGTAAATACAGTGAAACCCCAACGTATTGTTCCCGCATCCATCGTTTTTTTTTTTTTTTTTTTTTTCTAAGGTCCCTGCACAAATTGCATTTAAATTATGGTAACGAAACTACGAAACCCGCATGTATCGCTCTTCAAAAAGTCGTTTTCCCCCATTCATCACTGTAAAAATTTTCTCCTGAAGGTCAAGCAGTTCCATATGGCATATAAACTGGAATTACTTAAATTTTAAAATAACTCTTTTCCTCATTTCCATGTAGGATCAAAATTGTAATGCTATGTCTCCGGACCATCTGTTCATGTTCTATTTTTAACATGGTACGAAGAACCTCTTCAATAATCCAGAAAATTGTTTCGTGAAATACGGTTACGTGCGAAAAAATCGTGAAGAATACCAAACAGAAGGGCAAGAAAATGATGCTGCTGATGCTGATAATGCAGATGAAGTGTGGTTGTGTGTTGCTGAGGATGCATCTGGTACAAAATTTAGTGATAATATTTGCATCAATTAAGACGTTCCAACATGAGGTATCCTAAAACATAGAAGAAATGTGTGATTTCGAAAAATGAAAATAATGGCGAAGAAACAGAGGATAATTTTCACGCCAATGGCGCATTTATGGCGATTGAAAATGCATGAACTTTTATATAAGCACATGAAATAACAGAAAAGGACCAGAAAAATGTAGTAAATTTGGAAAAAATCCTGTTTAATTTATGAAAGGAACAAAAAACAGCAACATAAAATTACTGATTTTTAAAAATAAATTTGACTTAATGTTCTACAACATTGATTTATTTCTTTGACAGTTTGGAAAGTAACAAATTAGTTTTTATTAGTAGTATACTGTATACAATATGTATCTTGATTCACAAACATTGTTTTCTTCATGTTTTGACCTAACCCGCATTCGTCGCTTTCCCGCTTTCATCGTTTTTTTTCGATCCGAATTTACGATCAGTGTTATAAGAGAAGAAATAAATGAATTTCTGCCTCTAAGTTATAAAAATAAAATCTTGTAATATATTTCCGGTAGGAATTTTTGCAGTTGAAAATTAAAATTAGGTGATGCTGCACAAGTGACATCACCGCCCCTGAAAGGGTTAAAAAATGTAGCTTGAAAGAATACCGCCCACAGGCGAAACGTACTATCAAAAATACAAAAATATGTGGTCACGAAGGTGTTAACACTTTCGCGACCGCATGTTTTTGTCTTTTTGACAGTAAGCTCCACATGTGGGCGTTATTCTTTTATATTACATTATTATAAATGAATGTTTTCTGTATTCATACGTATAATATAAATTAATATACAATACAATTACACTCTTTCTAATCAAAGTATTTGTATCCATAATGCATTGATTGCACAAAAGTGAATATTGTATATATCGTTAAGAAGTAATATAACATATATAGCCTAAAAAAAAACGCCCACTGGTGGAGTTACAGATTTTCAAATGACGTGAATTCACGTCAGTTGTCGCGAAAATGTTAATATTCCATGGTGTTGTCAGTCCCGCTCTTTTTTTCACACCGGTAAATTAGGAGAGTAAAATTCTGCAAATGCAATTTCGATTAAATAAGAAGAAAAATACCCTCAAATATTAATGGTGGGGGAAAAATGCAGTGAGGAAATTAATTTTTAAAACGCAGCAATAGTCACAGTAACAGAAGATGTAATGCCACTGAATATTACATAGAGCAACACGAATTAATTTTCACCAATTTAAATTATCCTTAGATGACTTTAGTTCAATTATATAAATAATTATTTTAATTATAATTATTTTAGTTTTTTTAATTAAATTAATTTCACACCAATCTTAACTTAACTTTATTCCTAGATAGTTTACATATATACCAAGTGATCTGAAAATAACAAAAAATATAGAAAATATATTATTAAGAAAATATTGACCGTAGCACTATGCGGTTTTCACCGCTGGTGGCAAATAAAATTTTCCGCCGGGAGGGCACCAACTCCCCAACAAGGGGGCACTATATAGAGAGAGTTTGTTATACGACTATTTAACATGGTGCCAGCGTCATGCAATTTCAAAGTCCGCCGTGGCAAATATACACTGCAATATTGTTATTAATAATATTATTATTAAATCTGCGACATTTAATTTGTCAGTACTTTCTGCGTTTTTGAAGGTCACCATGCCATTCTCTCTAAAAGTACAATACTATTTTCTTTCCATAGAATTAAATATGTACAGGGTGCATTAAAATAAAATTAAAAAAAAAAAAAAAACCTCTCAAGAAACATTTTATCGTACCTTTGATCGCAGATATATACAGTGAAACTTCCCTAAAAGGGCCACTTATCGTGTCATAGAGACCAATTTTCTATGGCACGATGGCTTTTTATGAGACGCCACGTGCAAAATTTGGTGGCGATCCATACATCCATTTAAGCTGCAGAACGAAGTTCATAGTAGAAGTTTAATTATACCATCCTGTAATATTCTAAATATTTTAAAATGGAAAGAAGAATGTTTTTGCGATTCTTATTTTTAAATGTGAGGTGTGTCATTGGAAAATACATATTCAAAACGAGCTGTGGTTATTCCCTAATAACACATGATGTTTAAAACAATATGTGTAAATAAAAGCTATCTGACCTATTACCTTTTTCTAGTCATAATAATTTATATTACTTAAGAGGGTATATATTTAAGTGTTAAAAATTTACAAGTGATTCAATGCAGCCTTTTTCAAGGTACCATTTTAATGAAGTCTCATTTGATGCTATTCAAAGTTCATTTTTACCATTTACTACGAAATTTTTTTTTTTAGTTTCCTGCGTATAATCCGCAGGCCTTTGTTTCCCTCCGGAAATTTAGAGTAACAAACAAAACTATTTTCAAACGAGGTTCTATTGCGTACAAATGCGCGCCAACATTCTAATTAATATTCTGTAGTACTGTTAGTACCCACAATTTTTTTTTCTCACACACACCAGTCTTATTTTAGTATATTTTTCATCTTATTTAATCGTAATTAGATTTGGAAAAAATTACTCTAAAAATAAAGTGGTGGGGAAAAAGGGGAGAGTGCTACTAATACTACGGAATATTAATTAGAATGTTGGCAGGTATTTGTACAACTATACCCATGGTTGCCAAATTTAGCCTTTTTGGGACACCAGAGAATTTTGAACAGAAATTTTTAATTTATTTTATCAGTGAAAACTGTGTCGTAAATTAAACTTTCTGGTATAAAACCGATTTATCTGACCTGCAGCTTATACGCAGAAATACGGTATTATTTTGTGTGAATGAACTATTATAGAAAATTATTACATAAATTTATGAATGATTTTCATCCTCAAATAGCAGTGTTAAAAAAATAAAATGAAGCAATTGACCCCAATATCGACACTATACAGTTTGTCATTCATGGAAATACTTTGAACACGTATACTTGGTTTAGTTTCATTTACTTTCTTTTTGTTTTAGTTCATAAAGATATTTATTTTCTCATTACACTTAAACACATTCACGTTCGATGAGATAGAAATACATCATTTGAATATTTATAACTCCAATAGCCAATGTATGTTATATAATTTATCAGAAATATGCAGAATATTCACTTTCATCCAATAAATGTGTTAGGCGCAAGTTTATCCGGTAAGAAACATTTGTTTTATCATATATATCTGTTAATATATAAGCAAGAATGAAATGAGATATTAGTTTAATAATGCAATGTGCAAGTTGAACAAAATGTCATAATATTACAAGAAAATAAAAACACATACTTTTTCATTTCTGCATTTCTGCATTTCTTTTCTTTTCTTTTTACTTTCCGAACACTATAGTGAGGAAAGTATTGTAATCATGTCAAAAATCCGAATTCGAGATTTTGATGTTTCTATACGTTTTGAGGTCCCCTGAGTCCGTTTTCACGATTTTTACGATGATGTATGTATGTGTGTGTGTATGTGTGTATGTGTGTATGTGTGTATGTTTGTGAACACGCTAGCGTCTAAAGGCTTTGTTCGATTAACCTGAAAGTTGGTACGTATATTGTAAGTCACCATAGTACGAACCCTATAGATTTTGGTGAATCTAGCACTTATAGTTTTTTTACAGGGACACAAAGAAAAATTCTTTATCATTATGGCCTATGGGACCAAAATCTTAAAAGTGCGATAGCATCTAAACGCCTTATTCAATTGAGCAAAAATTTTATACCCATATTATAGGTCACAGATACTCAATCTGTATAGATTTTGGAGAATCTAGCACTTATAGTTTTTTTACAGGGACACAAAGAAAAATTCTTTATCATTAAGGCCAATGGGGCCAAATTTTTAAAAGTGTGATAGCGTCTAAACGCCTTATTAATCTGAGCAAAAAAATTGTACACATGTTATAGGTCGCATTTGCACCAACTGTATAGATTTTGGTGAATCTAGCACTACAGTTTTTTTACAGGGACACAAAGAAAAATTCTTTATCATTATGGCCTATGAGACCAAATTTTTAAAAGTGCGATAGCATCTAAACGCCTTATTCAATTGAGCTGAAAATTTGTATGAATATTATAAATCACTGTTGCACTAACTATAAGCATTTTGGTGAATCTAGCATCTATAGATTTTTACAGGGACAAAACGAAAAATTCTTTATCATTATGATCTAAGGGCTCAAAGTTCAGTAGCGTTAAATAAAACCTCGTGTGATATATGGAGAAAAAAACACTCTATTATGGTTTTCTCTCTTTTGTTTGTTTAGCAATTCCTCTTTCTTTATTTTATCTACAAAACTGTTAGTTACTCAATGTTCGGAAAGTCGAGTGGAGTCACTCCAGATTTTTTTTTTCCTAATGTCAAGAACACCGCATTACTCATTTTGATCAACACGGGCATAATATATTTTAACCGAAAATTTTACTTAATAAAAGTAAATGTGTCTGTACTACTCTAAAACAATGTTTAATTATTATTATTATTATTACAATTCCTGTTTTTAACACTTTAAAAAAAAAAAGTTGAAAGGGCGCCTGTCTAGCTACCACGTTTTAACTTCAGTAGATGTAGTTACAATCTCTTGCAAATTATATGTGTTATTTGAATCCCTTATTCCATGTTCAATATTGAAAATAGTATAAATAGAACGACTGGTTCGTTTACAGGGATACTCAAAATTATTCCAAACCATTGCGTTTTATGACAGGTATTTCTATAAGCCAAGCCATATTTCAGCAAATTCATACTGCACAGAACATGATGAAATTAAAATACTGTATTCATATGCATGAAATCTTGTTGAATACATTATTAATTCTCTATATTTTTAGATTTTTAAGTAATTAATACTGTAAAAATAAATAAATGAATATGATACTGCTAAATAAAAAACTTAAAAGAAAGAAAAGAAAAAAGAAAGAAAGAAAACCTCACAGAGCATTTGGTGTTTACTATAACGTTAAAAAATAAGAAGTAGACACTATAGAGTTATTTCAAAAATTATTTTATTTGTTTTTGGTTACTTTTACACAGCACGTAATATACTTATTTATGTAGAATATTTTTTTTTTTCAGTATTTAAAACTTTCCAAATAGGTTTAGAAACTACTTTTTCTATTTTTTTTTTTTTTTTTTTTTTAGTAATATTTGAATACTATAGTTAGTACATTAATTACTTTAATATCTTTTTGGGCAGTATTATGACAGTACTTTACTATTTTTTAAACTAAATTTCTAATCTCAAAAAACGTAGGAGAGTTTCTTTAATATATTTGAAGAAAAAGGGAAAAAATGTAAAGTGATTTTCATTAGAAAAACTGCGTATGGTCGTATCACATGTTCACCTATCCTTGATGTCTAAGAAGAACGGGAAGCGGGCGGACCAAAACGAATTAGCCTTTCGCCAGATCTCGTTTGCTCTGATGTCCACACTACTTATTTTCACGTGGCACTTCTAAAAGTGCCGAAAGGTGTAACTGCGTTTTCTATTCGGCGGAAAGTCTGCGAAAAGTTCCAATCCCCTTTACTGGAGCGAAGGGCAAAATATTTCATATTCCTTTTCACATTACCATCTCGTTATTTTTAACGAAGTTAGCGCATCCTGACTGCCGAATGATCTGCACAGGATGGAGCCAGCCATCTTTGGTGCAAAAGTTTCTCTGGAAGTCTTTTGAATCCCCTTTTAATTACGTGCGTTCAGACGTGACATGGAAACGACCAAGCTCTCAAACATGGCGGGCTTCTCCCTTCTAATTCATTTTTGAGAAATCTAAGACTTCTTTTTCCGCGACTCGATCTTGCATTGTGATTTTGCATTCTCATTCAACCCCCAAATAGAAACTTTTAATTACTTTACGGTTGAAGTAACGAAGGTTCCGTGAAGTGCATCCTTAAGTATTCGGACAGCCGCCTCTTCTCTTTGCACTTCAATGAAAGAAAGGAGTTTCGGATTTCTTGGAAATCACCAAGGTGAAACGGCTTTGTGGCAATCCAAAGAATGTGGTTCTTGGTTCAGATTAATTTAGCGACGGAATCTGTACTTGTTATTCTGAAGATACAGCTGCATTTTCAACATTTCTTTTTCATTATCGCTTCTTTACCTTTTTTTAACATATTGACATGCTTGAAATATCAATGACTTTCCCTCACAAGAGAAATTTTCTATTGTCTTAAGAAGAGTATTAAAGGTTTTAAATTCAATTTAAATTCTTACTAAGAAGGATATTTCATTTTATTTTTTGTTAAGTTATGTTAAAGTACGATTCCACTTTCTTTTTTATTTCTTTTATTTTTGTTGACTTGAAAAAAGTATGAGCAACTGTATTTAGTTTTTAGTTTAATTTGATATAAAGTAGTTAATTAAAAGCTTGAAATTTAAATAATAGTTAATATAACTTAAAATTCAAAGCTACTTTCCGAAAAGTGCAATTTTTCATAAAAAGGGTAAATATATATCACTGTTTACTGCTGTGCTCGATAATGGAGAAAATAGCGCAAAAGTGTGGATGATATACCTAATGTGTTTCTGGAATGGATATGAATTTTAGGGATGGGACGCTCCACGCAGCCACACATCACCTGCCAACCAGTGTTGCCAGATCTAGCAGATTTTTTATTCAGTAATCACCAATAATTTTCAGAAGTGATATTTGATATACATAATAGACTCTCAATCTTCGATGTGATTAGGCAAACGTTACAATTAAAAATTATTGGTGATTATTGGCAACACAGATCTGGCAACACTGCATTTTGTAGCGTTGTTAGCAACCGCCTTTTTTCCACACCACATTTTTTTATAGAGTAATATTTTCCGAATGTAATTATGATTAAATAAGAAGAAAAATACTTTCCAAAAATTCTGGCGTGAAAAAAAAAAAAGCTGGTACTATCAATACTACGGCATATTAATTAGAATGTTGGCAGGTATGCATCTGTGTTTAAAAATACAGGCCTCGCAGCGTTCCTAAAAATTTACTCGTGTTTTATTGTACTTCCACCACTATCGTTAAAAACTTTTTTCTTCAAGGTTTTAATGTTAAAGTGGTAGGTAAGTAAGTGTTCTTTTAAAACAGTGGTGACAATGTTGCAAAATGATTCCTAAAATTCCTAAAATTTTAGGAACGCTGCGAGACCCGAAAATAATCTGTAAAATACTTAATACTAAAAGGAAATTAATACTGATGTTCAAAAACGGTGGGATTTTTTTTTTTTTATGTACCATCTTTTTTAAAGAGAATAATATTTTATTCTTTTTAACCGGTAAAAAGTTAGTTTTTAGAAACAATTCCAGAGGCGCAAATTTTCAAGATTTTCAATAGTAACTTTTAAGAGAAATACCCTTTTTATTTCTGTACTGATAAGTATAAAGGATTTAAGTCCAAAAATGTCGACTTTGAGTTAAGTACATAGTCAGACTCAGAAAAAAAATTCTCTATCGATTGGTACAAAGGATTTAAGTCTATGTCATTTAGTCTTTGAGAAAATCCATTGGTAAAAAGGATTCAAGTCAGAAATTTAGCATTCATGTATGGTGTAAAATCAACTATATAAAACTATATAAATCTGTAAAAAAAAAAAAAAAAAAAAAAAAAAAAAAAAAAAAACTTCAAAATTAAATGTATGTAGTTTATTCACAAAATTGTACATTATGATAATATCCTGGTTAAAACTGTATTGGACGGATAAGTTTTCATACAGAATTTTCTGAACTTTATTTTTCATCTCCTGAAAAATCAAGAATATGGACTGAAATCCTTTATACTTATCAGTACAGATTTAATAACGAAATTTGTATTAAAAAGGGTGAAAGTAATATTTCGGAAATTGTGATATGAAACATCCGGTAGATTGGCAGCTCTGTAGATTTTTTTCCCTTACACATTATTCCCTAAAACCTTTCTAATAATTTTACACGACTAAAGCAGCACGAATATTGCTATACTACATAATGTAACACATAAAAAAGTATTATCAAAACAGGAAACTTTTTCTGAAGCTACTGCAATTGATGCTATATAAGGTTTTTCTTTTACTAATAAATCCAAACTTGTTGTCAATAGAGATTTATACTCCTCTTCTTTAATAATCCTTTTACGGGAATTTACCTAGTTTGAATATATATCAAAGCTGAAATTCAAGTACATTTCTCTTTTATTTTAACTTCTAATGTAAATGAAGTTCTAAATTTTATTTTCTCCCTAATTGTAGTCCCAGAGATGGCTCAAAAGTTCTACTCTCGAATCTGGTAGAAGAGAAGTGCTAACAGGGCATTTAGTGGTTCCTTAAATAAACACCACTTTTTATATACGTATATTCTATCTTTACATCGTATGATTCCATCAAAGAAAAGCATTTCAAACAATTACTGTAGTTAACTACTTAAATAATAATAATAATAATAACTAGTATTTAGTTAAGGAACCACTAAGAGCCCTATACTAGATTTGAACCCAGGTTGCAATCGTCAGAAAAAACATTTCAGAGTTTTATTGGATTTTCTCTAAAACTGGCGTGAATACGGAACTTGCGTGAAACAAAATCTAACAGAAAGACTCTATGGAAGGTATCCTATTTATGCCTAGGACCTTCAAGTGCGGACAATCGTCTTTAAAACCACCACTCATCAAACGTGTATTTTATGTATTATGTGTTATATATATATTAACTGTGTATTATTAGTTCACAAAAGATTTTATTATAGAAAACTAATTTTCAGTTGTCACATTTTAATTACAAGTAATTCCTTTACCATAGCTACCAACATTTCAAGTTTTTTAAATCGGATTTATCATCGCTATTTTTAATAGAAATTAATCTCATTTATTTTTTTGTTTTACGATTAAATAATTTTTTCTAGAAAATTTCTTGTAGAAGTCTCCCAGAAAAAAGCGAGAGACTTGGCAAATGTGCTTAACGCTTTCAGATTATCGCAAAAATTTCCATTATTTTATACCGAATTAATAAAACTATTTTCTTATAGTACTGTCAGATACGATTAACTGTAGATAGTGAATAATTATATTTTTATTAAAAAGATTCGAATGCTAAGACTCTCACCTGATCAAAAGAAGATTGACAATAATAGAATTTTCATTTTTTTTTTTTTTTTTTTTTTAAACTATAATTTGTAATTTTTGTCTTATTTAATCTTAGAACTTTCTTACAAAATTTTATTATTCAGAAATAGCCACTCTAAACGTTTTTAAATAATTATGCATAATGCATTAATAATGGTTCTGGAATATGCATAATACATTAATAACGTACGGATCATAGCAACTCTGACATTTCCCTTTTTTAACCTCTTAACCCTTTGCGTCGCAGGGTAATTCGGATCATTTAAATTACACTGCCACCGGAATTTACGAACAAAATTAAAATACAAGAAATTTTAAATTTTCACGTTAAAAAAAAGGACTTTTTCTGCTATGTTATAAATGTAAATTTTTGCTAAAAAATTTCCGGGATGAGTTTTTGCACTTGAGAATTAAAATTAGGTGATCCATAAGAGGGAACACTGCGACTGAAAGGGTTAAGCAGTATTCTAAATCTGTCTCAAAATTTTCTTCACTGCTCACCACTCTATTTAAAAAATTCAATCCATAGCAGCAAAACGGTTTGATAGTTAACCACCACTTAATTTTACTAGGTATCTATTATAGTAATCTGTAATGATTTTTTATTTATATATAAGGCAAAAGTATTTTTTCAGGAACATAGTATTGTAATTCCCGGTGTACAACCCGCAGGTTAGGTAAATCAATTTTACACCAGAATTTTTTCTTAACAGACAAAATTATATTTGTACAAAGTACTGAAACGTTACTTTTTTTAAAATAAAATTTCTGTTGTCAAATAGACGCATCTGAACTGCAGATTATACGTCAAAAATTACAGTCGTAAAATTTCATAGTACTGTATTATTAGGCGCATAATTTGACGGTCAGTTAAATCGGTTTTACATTAGAACTTTTAATTCATAGACAAAGTCGTAATTGTACGAGATACTGAAACATTACATTTTGTTCAATAAAATTTCTTGTGTAAAACATATGTGCCTCCCATTCGGTTTATACATTAGAGAATATGGGAGTTGGGAGCTATGCGATACCAATTTAAAACTCGCAACGATTATGTGATTTGCGAAAAATTAAATCACAACTAAAGGGGCTAACTGTAGAAAAATGTTACAAAAAGTTTCAAGGGCTACTGAGAATGGTGTAAATTTTTAGATGCAAATTCTTAGAACGATAACTAATTAATTTATTTTTGTTTTTATTTAATAATACATTTTAAATTTTGATTGTCATTCCTCACTAAATTAATAAGAAAATTATATTTTTTTAATGGTTTTCATTACATCGATATTAAAAAAAAATATTGGATGTTTATCTGGCTGAGCTTAAACTAGATTCTTAAACATGACTTTTTTCTAATAATAATCGTTTCCTAATTAAAGCATAAAATTTCCGTTTTAAATACGACAAAAAAATACTGTTAAAAAATAGTGATGGTAGTATCCTCCGTGCTTAATCAGGCTTTGACGTATTTGGACGTTTATTTTATCAACATTATTGTTACTTTTTAAAAAGCTGAAATTGATATATTTCTTGTGTTTCATTGGTTATTTATATAAATAAAACAAAGAGTTTGTCGGCGAAACACATCCGGGTGGACCATTCCTATTTTTGATTGGTCTAGATTTAACTACTTTGGTGCTGAAAGTCGGACTTTTTTTTTTTCTTTTTTCTTTAAGTAAAAGCTGATGATTTTTTTTAAAAAGATACTGCATAGATGCTATACTTTTTTAAAAGAGCTCTAAAAGTTGTTCATTTTTTGTGCGGACACTATATACATCAAGTTATTAGATTTAAAGATATTACGCTGCAAAGTTTCATAACGCGATATCATTCGATTGCTTTTATCTTAAAATAAGAGTCTAATATTAAACAAAAACCAGTTTACAATTAAAGAATAATGAATAACTTTTTAAAAATTATCAGTTTTGAGGTTCTAAGAGCTGCAATTTTTAAATTACAGCGTGCTTATTTCCCATACATAATCTATTAAATTTGAAAACAATTGCTGATTCATTCTTAAGAATCATTCACATAAGACCATAGAGCATTGTTGCAAAAAAAGTGCATGGTTGGTTGGTTGGGGTTTACGTCGCACTAGTGCACAATTGCACAAGAGGCAATTGGCAATGATCTAGGATTCACCCCTAGAGGTGGTCCGAAGACATGCCATCATACTTCTGATCCTCCGCGAAAGCAAAACGAGTGCAAAACGGAAGATATATTTTATTTAATACAGTATAAAGAGCGGAGAACACAGGCAACGGGTACCCGAAGTGAAGTTTAGAGCGATTTCAATGTAGTTTTTTTTTTTTTTTTTTTTTAAAGTTTTTATTTATAATGTGATATAAAAAATAAATGGTGATTTAATTGTTTTGGAAATTCATTTAAATACAGTGACCAGAAAAGCGGGCGTAGCCTGTTTGTGTATTAATAAAGTAATGAAAATTTTTGAAAAAACATTCACAATTCATCGTGTCAAGGAAAGGCATTTCATATTTTTAAAATAAACTATAATATTTTTTAAATTGCGCGAAATTATCAAAACTGATATTGAAAATTTTTTTTAATTTTCTTTTCAATTTAAATATAGTAAACTATTTGTGTACTGTAAAAGTAAACGTCTTAAATTCAGTTAAAAAAGTGTCTTAAACGGATGGTCATTTTTTAAACGAAAAAAAAAAATAAAAAAAAAAGATGTCTTACTTTTTCAGACACCATTTTGCATATGAAATTAATACATTGTAAATGTCTTAAAACACCACCATGGTTTTTAGGCTTAAAAGCACCGCTATTTTTTAAGACTTTTTAACAAATAAATAAATAAAGGCGTTTTTGATTCTATTTTTCTGTTAAAAACAGGTTTTAGAATTTTCTAAAGCATAAATAAAATATCATATATAAAAAGAAAAAAAAAAAAAAAACATTACCTGAGAATGGACTCGAGACCAGGTCGGTCTTAAAACCGGAAAGCTAGTGTCTTTACCAATCATGCCACTGCAGAATACAAAAAACATCGATAAAATATAGTGCCGTTTTATGTTTTAATGGGACGAAGATTTCATAGAATAGCTAATATTTCCGTTTAATATTTATAAATTGAACTATACCAGGTATTTTTGTTCAATAAAATATATAGTTAGGCAATAATTCGTATGAGTTTTGAAATTTTATTTTACACATTTAAAATCTTTAAATTGCATTTTCTCAGTCTGCACTTGTTCATCAATTTGTGATTTAAAAAATTATAAAACTTCTACAGATAATTAATGAAAAACTTAATAATTTTTTGGATATATCAAAATGCCTGCTTAAAAAAAAAAAAAAAAGCATGCCTACGTAAAAAGTTTTTTTTTTTTTTTTTTTTTTTTTGGTGGGGGGGGGGGGACTACATTCTTTTAAATATTTTTTCTTTAAAGATATTACAAAATCCCTTTTCCAATTCTTTTAAATAGGATCTATTAATCATCCAAAAAAAAATTTCTGAGTCTTTTCTTAATATCAGTTGAAGTTATTAGCATTTTGAAAATCACGAATTCAGGAATAATGCAAACTGAGAAAACGCTGTTTAAAGATTTCAAATATATATTAAAAAAAAAAAAAAAAAAAAAAAAAAAACAGAAACTTTGCCTTAATCTATATATTAATTTGAAACATGTTTTTGTCTGTCTCCACTATATTGAGAGAACTACTCGGTGTAAAAATTTGGTTGAGGTGTCTAATAAAAGGTCTTGGTCTGTAGACGTGCTATGAGAAGAGAAAAATAAAATAAAGTCGAACGGTTCCCCCCCCCCGGGGTAAATGGGTGGGAAACCGTTTCCCACCCGTTTCGGGTTAAAAGCACGTTTACGAGCTTAACTAAGCTTCAAATTACTTCACGGTGAAGAAACTGTACATATGGGGACTAGAGTCGAATACTAAAAAATCACTTTCTGCGAATTTGGAATTTTCGATTTTAAAGGGGGGAGGGAAAGGGGGGAAATTAGCTTGAGAGGGAAATCCATTCTAGACCCACACATGTAGCACCTCATTTTAAAGGTCTTGAAAATTCATGTTGATTGGAGATGTTTGCATACAATATAGTGCGACCCCTGGTGGTGAAAAATGGAACTAGGTGATTTTGCTGCAGAACCTATCATCTATATATTAATTTGAAACATGTTTTTGTCTGTCTCCACTATATTGAGAGAACTACTTGGTGTAAAAGTTTGGTTGAGGTGTCTAAAAAAAGGTCTTGGTCTGCAGATGTACTATGAGAAGAGAAAAATAAAAAAAGTCGAACGGTTCCTCCCCCGGGGGGGAAACGGGTGGGAAAACTTTTCTCACCCGTTTCGGGTTAAAAACACGTTTACGAGCTTAACTAAGCTTCAAATTACTTCACGGTGAAGAAATTGTACATATGGGGACTAGAGTCGAATACTAAAATAATCAATATCTGCGAATTTGGAATTTTCGATTTTAAAGGGAGGAAAAAAGGGGGAAAGTAGATTTGGAGGGGAGGGGAAAGGGGGGAAATTAGTTTGAGAGGGAAATCCGTTCTAGACCCACACATGTAGCACCTCATTTTAAAGGTCTTGAAATTTCATGTCGATTGGGGATGGGGATGTTTGTATACAGTATACTGCGACACCTGGTGGTGAAAAATGAACTAAGTGATTTTGCTGTAGACCCTATCATGTTACATCTTATTTTAAAGGTCTTGGTATTTCCTGACCGTTGGTGATGTTCGTACAGAACACAGTGCGCCCCCTGGCGGTGGAAAGTGTAACTAAAGGATTTGGCAGTTGACAAAACCATGTGACACCTTATTTAAAAGGTCTTGGAAATCCAAGGCGATTGGTGATAGAGGTCTTGAAATTTCATGTTGATTGGGGATGTTTGTATACAATATAGTGCGCCCCTGGTGGTGAAAAATGGAACTAGGTGATTTTGTAGTAGACCCTATCATGTTATATCTTATTTTAAAGGTCTTGGTATTTCCTCACCGTTGGTGATGTTCGTACAGAGCAAACTGCGTCCCCTGGCGGTGGAAAGTGCAACTAAAGGATTTTGCAGTTGACACCACCATGTGACACCTTATTTGAAAGGTCTTGGAAATTCAAGGTGATTGGTGATGTTTGTATACAATATACTGCGCTCCCTGTTGGAGGAAAGTGGATTTTGCAGTGCGTGCGTAGCATGCCTGCTATACGGTGCCGCAGCCACAGGCAGCGGTAACACGAGTCAGAGGTTCGTTCGGTTCAAGGTTAATTTTTGAGAATTTTTTCATGTTAATAGCGGCCTGCATATACGTGTCACAGGCACTGGGATACGAACCCGAGTTCCGTTCTGTTTGAAGTATTTTTTTTTTTTTTTGTTACAGATTATTATTATTATTATTATTATTTTGTGTGATGTTTTCATTTTAAAATAGAAATTCAAACAAAATCGAGTTAAAGATATAAAACCATACAAATTTAAGGTGCATTTAAGGTTATTATCATGGGCTCGGGCAACACCGGGCGGGTTCTTTCGGTTGCAGGTTAAATTTTGGGAATTTTTTTTATGTTATTAGTGGCTCACGTATGTGCTGCCGCAGACACCACTGTCACAAGACTGAGTTTCGTTCGGTTCGAGGTAATTTTTTTGTTACAGCTGATTATTTTTTTCTCGATGCCTTTATTTAAAAATAGAAATTCAAACAAAATCGAGTTAAAGATATAAAATCATACAAATGTAAGGTTCAATTAAGGTTATTATCATGGGTCCGGGCAACGCCGGGCGGGTCAGCTAACATGTAGCCTTAGTATTAAAAGAAACAGAAAATAAAAGATAGCAACTGTTTTATTTGGAGTCAGTTTGACGTCACATTGACAGTACTTTGTAGAAAGTGATGTCATATATAGTATTTCAATTTATAACCATTTTTCCGAATTTCTTTTTTTTTTTTTTTTTAAGTGAAATGTTGTAAATTATATTAGATGTTTTAACTTGAAATACATTTAAATATTGATACGACGATTTTTGAAACATTACGGTCAATAAAGTGACCGTCGAAGTCGACGGGTTCCAGCTAGTATATATTTTATTGAAAAACCTGATAGAATTAAATTTATAAATGTTATAAATATGTGAAAATTCCAGCCCTCGATGTTTGTATAATATGATTATCAGAAAAATCTCATATTACTAAAAGTTCTCAAGTTTTTCTTTCTTTCTTTCTTCCCCCTTCCCTCCCCCCTATGAAACAGATTATCTTTGATAATTTCATTATAATTTCAATTTTAGAATATATATATATATCTTTTCATTAAATAGAAATATTATTATATATATATATATATTTTTTTTTTTTTACTTCATCTTAATATAGTGACCGGTAGAAGGCGTCTCTGCTCTTCTTTTAAATAACGAATAATGCGATGCGAAATTTTTATTTTAAGATATTATGAATGTCTAATTTTCAGATATAAAGACATTTTACATTAGTTCGATTCCACCACCAGTTTATTAAGTTACAAAAAATGTCTTAAATAGAGATATCTATCATGTCTAATCTGTCTTTTAACACTTTCGCGACCACTAACGTAGATTCACGTTATTTGAAAATCTGTGACTCCGCCAGTGGGTGTTTCTTTTGTAATTTGTATGCCATTTATTTCTTAAAAATATACGCAGTATTCATATTTGTACAACCAATATACAATGTATATAAATACGATTTGAAAGAGTATAATTATAATGTATACTCTTTGTAATATGATCATTAATATACCATTAATAACCATAAATATACCATTATGACCATTAATTAATATACCATTTGTAATATGAATCTGAATGTACAAAATTTTGTTCTGAAATATTGTAACTTGGGAGAATAACGTCCACTGGCGGAACTTACTGTCAAAAAGTCAAAAACATGTGGTCGCAAAAGTGTTAAGATATAATATTTACGTGTCTGAAATACCTTTTCAGACATTTTTTTGTCTTACTTTAAGACTGCTTTATTTGCAGTGTATTTGTGCTTAATTTTGTTAGTGTCGTTGTTGTTGTTACTTTGTTTATCCAATGAAACTGTTCTTGTACAATAAACGTGAAGCATTATGTATATATATTTCACAAGAAAATTTAATTTGTTGAAATTTAATTCCTATTGGTCTATTTGGTATTCAGTGGCCTTAAATCTTCTGTTAATCAGCTTTTAATGCATTTTAAAAAGTTTATTTACTACATATATATATATAAAGTAAATGCAAATGACATATTCTTTTGGCCTATTCTAAACTCTAATTGAATAACAAAAGTGCTTTACAAATATAAATGTAATTGTTCCTTTTTGAAAAAGAGCCACATAATTTTTTCAAAGAAAGGAGCACTCATTATCTCTGTAAAGTTGTTGTTCATTTTTTATTTATTTATTTTATTTTATTTTTTTACTTTACGAGGTTTGTGGTATTACGAAAAAAAAAAATGTTAATTATTGACGATATGTATATATTTTTCCAATTATGAAAGAAATGTGATATTTGTTTTACCAAATTCAAAAGAAACATGATGAAAAAGTAGCATTTCAATTCAATGTTTATTTTTCTAAAATTCAGTTGAAGAATATGTTTATAAAATAGCATGAATAG
The DNA here is from genome assembly GCA_963930645.1 of Salticus scenicus. Lineage (NCBI taxonomy): Eukaryota > Metazoa > Arthropoda > Arachnida > Araneae > Salticidae > Salticus > Salticus scenicus. The sequence continues at coordinate 34,913,971 of OZ005657.1, forward strand.
CAATACCTGTCTAAATATAAACACAATCAAAATACAGAACTATTTTATTTGTTTACTTCAGATATAAAAAAACAAGTCAAAAAACTATGTTAATTTAAAAAAATTACTTTTGAAACTCGTGTTTTCAAATATATCGTATATCCCCATTTCAATATTCCACAAAACCACGGAAAAAACAAAGCAATATTGTATTATAATTTGAATCTTGGAAAGAATCTATCTTATTTATACTGAAACCAGGATTGTCGTTTATGATTGTTATTTATGGAGCGGAAACTAGATTGCATATTAATAAAAGGTATAGAAGACTGATGAAAAATATAGAAAAAAAATTAATCCATATAACATACAAAGTTGTTTTTGATGAAAGGCAAGTGGGAAAAAACAAAGCTCTAATTCGTGAAGAATAAATACGTAAATAAATAAAATCTATACATTGTAGCAAAAACATCCTATTTACGCAAGTTAAATCAATGTAGAAGAAAAAGCAATTTTTAAAAATTACCTCTTGGGACTTTTATTTAAAAATACGTTTCGAACAAATCTAGTTTTAAAAATAGAATGATCATTCTGTTTAATCAAGGCAAAAAACAGTTCCCGGTAAATTCTGAATGGGATCACCAGGGATTTCAGTATCAATGCTGACGAAACAAAGCATCAAGTCATCTAACTTGATGATCAAGTTGCGTATTTATATTTCATCTTTTCCAAAACACGAGCATTTAAAACATCGACGCAGTCGTCCCAGTGCGCAATTGACAAGGGCTGTAGATTTAGAAATTGCCAGGAGAAATCATTTAATATTAAGAGAAATTCACTGAGATAATCTATACCTCCAGACACAAAAGTTTGATCTGTGACACGACTTTCCCGCTATTATTAATCTATATTCATTTCTACGAAACCTTTTCGAGGGAAAAAACAAAGCGATCCTCTGTAGATTTCTTAGCATTATCAATATAACTTTGAAGGGAAAGTATTTTTCGATTTGAATTACTTTAATTTAAGATGGAGGAAGTTTGGGTTCCCCATGGTACACCGTGATTTCAGAAAAAGATGGAAAATCGAGATTAATTGCGTGCCTTGAAATCAAAGATAGGTCACAAAATCCTTTCTAAAGTTATTTCCAATACACTTAATCCATCTTCTATTTTGCCAAAGCTTGACCGAAAATCAAACTTAAGTTATAATAAATAGCATCAAACATGTATAGTTCTTGAACGGGAGAAATCATGTGTGAATAATATATGAGTTTTAAGTAAGTTCTAACTTATCATACTGCTTCACTTTAATTACTTATTTTCTGATGTTTTATATAAGTAGAATTATATTATAAAACAGCGTATGAAACTGGGTGTATAAAATTTTAATACAATGTAACGTTTGGATAATCTTGATTTCGTTAATATGTGCTTTTTTTTAAAATCAAATTACCAAACATCATATGCTTTTATGTATATCACTTTTTCCTCAATATTTTAAAGAGTAATTCAAGCTAAATCACTGATAATGTAATAGAAAATGAATACAATAATAACAATAATTAAATACTACTTTTGTTACTTTCTAGATTATTATTAATAGTTACAAAATTATTTAAATTTAAAAAACCAAGATTTCCTTATTTTAAAAATAGGGAATAAAATTAATGTATTGATGAAAAAATACCAATATTTTTTTTCGCTAATACAAAAAAAAAAAAAAAAAAAAAAAAAAAAAAAACCTTAAAACTGTACAGTAAAAAAGAAAAAAAAAATCAACACAAAATATTTTAAACTAAGCATAACTACTTCTTTTTGTAATGATTCAATATCATTTACACACTTTCTTAAATAAATTTCCCTTTTATTCTTAAAATTGCCCCCCCCCTCACCCCCAATTATTTTTTCTTTCATTTTCTTGTTCTTTTTCTTCTTCTTATAAATTTTATTTACTTATTTATTTTGTGAAAATAGGAAGCGAGTTCAGGGTAATTGTTGTTTTATATTTAAAACTAGAATTTTAATATCTTTAGTTTTCTTTTAACCCTTTAAGGGGCACGAAAATTTTCTCCTTTAAAATCAAAAGACACCAGAATTCACCAACAATATTAGAAGAGAAGAAAGAAATGCAGTTACATCTGTAAGTTATAAAAGCAAAATTTTATATAAAAAAAGAAAAGAAAAATCCCGAGGTCAGTTTTTGCAACTAGGAATTAAAATTGGCGTTTGCATTGTGCAAACGGCGCCCCTGAAAGAGTTCATGGTACCACAGTTGCATACTTCGATAGTAAAGTTGCATATTTGATTTCAACAGTTATGTATATGTTTAATAAAAAGAAAAGGGAATACCCATAACACTTATTCAATCAATATTTTTGAATTCATTAAAATACAAATTAAATAATCTTAATAAAATTCATAGCAACAGTAACAACACTATTTTTAAAGAAATTAAATTTTAACCGACATTGTTGATGGATCTGATAGATAAAACTTTTTTATTTTATGATGAGGAATAACGTCTTATTTATGCAATGGAAAAATAGAAAAGATGACTCTTTCCTTCAGAGTATTTACTTTATGCAGCATAAGTTTAATATGCAAGGTTTTAACATAATTCCTACGAAATGTACTACAGAACTGTTCCTTTTTACCAAGAGCTGACAATGGTAGATATTTTTGGAGTTTGGAATATCGCTCTACAATCATTTTTTTACACATTTAAGCTTTAGCTGCCAACAATTTTATTTATTACAGAGTGTTTTTTGTCCCGCCTTAAATTTGCATCATTTTATTTATAGAAAAATTTTCTCGAATGTATTACTTGGATAAAATAAGAAAATATTACTCTTAAAAAATAAGTGGTAAGAAATGTAGGCGGGGCTAAAAATACTCTGGAATAAATTAAAATGTTGGCAGATATGTTAAAGCTCATCAGATTGGAACCTACGGCTTAAAGTGGATGTGATCCGCTACAAATATCTATACTTGAACCGGGATTCGAACCCGGCACCTGGTAAATGTGTAAGTCGTGAGGCCTCACGCAATCTCTTTAGGTTTTAAGTGCTCGAAATCGCGTCTAGTTGCCCATGGTGTGTTTGGTTGGAAGAATTAAAGTCAACAGTTGGATCTAGCGTTAGCTGGCGACGGTCTCGGTGAAAGTGTCGGGTTCAGCATAGAAATGTTGGATTGGTGTAAAAGAAGGTTGTCAGTTATTCGAATTTAACTTGTTTTTTGTTTCCAGTGGATATATGAAAAAAGTTTAAGGGAAATTGCAAAGCTCTTCGTGTGCAGATATAGGTACTTTTACGATGGATATTTCAGAGAAAATGAAGCGAATCGTTTTTTATTTTATTTTCTAATGAGACTTCCAAATTGAGGAAGTCAGTGTTTTGGGAATGAAAAATTTTGACAGCATTAACAGTCAAGCTTTTAAATATTACTAAAATTTTTCGGAATAACTTAGGAGTTTATCTTTTACAAATGTGATTTTGTGCGAGCTCCTTTCTTAGGCTAATTCAAGTGAGAGAATTAATTCAAGTCTGGTGAGTTCGTTACTTTATTGGTTCGTAAGATTTATCATCCGTTTAAGTTTAATAATTTCATCACTTGTGCGAAAATCTCCACATTCCTCATCGTTAAATTTTAAAATAATGAAAGTTAGTTTTTATATGACTTGTCTTCATTTATATTAAATGTAGACATAAATATTTAAATAATTAAGATGGCTGATACAACCAAACTGATAACCAGTCCTTACAACTGAAAGCCAGAGCGCTAAACATTCGACTATCATATGCACACGTGTATTTTTGGAAGCATATTGAAAATGTAGTGATCAGTTGTATTTTTTTTATTGCTCGCCAAGAAAAAAATTCCATTTTTTAATGAACATTTAATACTACTACATCTGGATTTTTTTTTTTTTTTTTTCAAATTATTTTATGCAGTTTGGTAATCTGAAAATTACTATCATTTCGATAATTTTAAAATACTATTAATAAATTTTCTGTAAAGAAAATTCAGGGTTTAAAATTGTTCCTTCCCAATTAAATTATTTTTGCAAACAAAAGATACTGAATCATATTACTTTTATTCTAATTTAATGTTATTTTATTTTTAGGTGCAGGAATAAAGATTGGTGTATTTTTTCCATTTTCCCATGCCATGTGTAATTCATTTTCATTTACAAAAATGCATTAACAGCACTGGAAAGTTAGAGAATTTATAAATGATGTACTTAAAATAAAAAAAATTTTACACAAATTTTGTCTCTTTTTATACTCATGTCAAATATTTGAAAAAAAAAAATCAAAGAAACGCATTTCTATAGTTCTTATATTTAAATTTAAGATATATCATTGAAAAATAATGAGCCGTAGTTATATAACAATAATCATGTTATTTACTGTAGTATGGACGGATAAATGATATCTGATTTGTTACATTTTTCTGATAATAACCATTGTATAACACTGAAAGGGATAAGTTTTTAGGTTTCAATCCAGTTTTAAAATCTGGTTTTAATTCAAACTCAATATAACAACAGAAATGTCAATTTTTTTATTTATTCTGTAGCATTGTTATTACCTGCCTTTTTTTCACACTATTTTCATTTTACAGTAATTTTCTCCAATATATAATTATAATTGAATCAGAAAAAATTACTCTCCAGAAAAATTGGTATAAAGAAAAGGCGAGTACTAACAATCCTATGGAATAAATTAAAAAGTTGGCAGCCTTGTAATAAATTTATTTTCAGCTTAAAATATTTGGACATTAAGTATTTACAAACCTATAGACATACATGCTCATGTTTCCAAATTTTAAATATGAAATATAGCACTAAGAAACAATGTTGCCAGATTTGGAGACATTTTTATTCAATAACCACCACTAAATTTTAATTGTAACGGTTGCCTAATCACATCGAAGAATAATCGTCTCTTATACATATCAAATATCACTTCTCGATATTTTTGGTAACTATTGAATAAAAATGTCCCCAAGACTGGCAATACTGCTGAGAAACAACACGTACATAACGAGCTGTGGTTGTTTCCTAAAAGGGTTGCCAGACAAATACTACAATTTTATCTTAACACCACTAATTTTTTTAAGCAATTGCTTTATGAGAAAACTACAGTGGGTGAGGAAATTATTAGAACTTTTATTATTATTATTGTGACATTTTTTCGATTTTCTAAAAAAAAGTTTTAGATGAAATGAATTGGAACTTCAAACATGTAAAGAACATTTAAAACACATTTTCCACTATCGATTTAGTCTAGAATGATATTAGGAGACCAACCACAGTATGAAGAAGAGCGAAAGTACAAAAGTACAAGGTGATTACAATGAAAGTTACTATTTCAAAACGCTATAATTTTAAAATTACCCATCAGGGCGATTTGATATTTTACCAGAGCAATCATGAGGCAATGAAATTTTGTTTGAGGGAGGAAAAAAGTAGTTCCGACATGTTCTTATAGATGGCACTATCAGGGTAATCTCAGGGGAAACGCCTAAATGGACTCATTAAACACAGGAATGTTGTTAGCAACACAATGGAATAGCAGGAAACAATAAACATCAAAGATTTACTACAATTTTTTTAGCAAAAAGACAAGAATGCGTGTTTACAGGGGAAACAATCATAGTGAAAAGAGAAAAAGAGGAGCTTCATGAAACAAATACTATCGGATAATTAACGACACACTTTCGAACTATTTTTTTTTTCCAAACAGAATTTCATTTCCTCACGATTGCTCTGGTAAAATATCAAACCTCTCTTATGGGTAGTTTTAAAATTACAGCGTTTTGAAATCGTAACTTTAATTATAATCACCATGCACATTGGATTACCCTGTATCGTAAAAAGCTAAAAACGACTTATGGCATTAACACATTGTTTCACATGCAATGTACAAAATATATATGTTTTGTTGTGGGAATTGCGCAATTATTTAGGCAGATATAATTCTTTTTTTTTTTAAACTATTAAATATTTTGGCAAGTTTTTTGCTTATAACTAAAACGAATTTCCATATTATTTTACAAAACTTGCAGAAAAATTGACAAAACATTACAGAAACATTATTCTGTGACATAAAATTCAGACGTGTAATAATCGCTGAGATATGAGAATTTATAGTAAATATACATATATATATATATATATACTGCAGATGCGAGGAAGATAGAAATTTTTTTTATTACATAGATTGAAAGCTAGGTATATTGGACAACTTTTATCAAAGGTGCATTTGAATAGAGTAAAATTAATCAAATTGTCGGTAAAAGAACCAGCTAGATTTTAAGTATTTTCCAAGAATTGAAATTTCATAAACAGTTTTTCACATGCTGCGTATTTAATTTGAAGATCCAATTATTTAAACCTTATTGCATAAGTACTTTTTTGTGATAAACCAAAATTTCTTATAATTTGATCACCCACTGTAAAACGGGTGCTGTTTTCTAATGACACACCCAGAGCTGCTAACAATTCTAATTTACTCAGTAGCATTATTAGTATTCACTTTTTTTCCAATATACAATTAAAAAAACAAAAAGTTACTCTTCAGAAAAAAAAAGTGATGTGTTTAAAGGGAGGGTACTAGTAATGCTACGAAATACATTAGAAAATTTGGCAGTTCGATACATTCTATGTTGGTAATATATGCTTGTAAAAGATATTCTATCTATTACACTTTTCTGGTCACAAACATTTTATAATACTGAAAAAGCCAGATTTTGGGGGTTTTAGCATTTTAAAGGTATGGATCTGGCATATAAAACTGGATTTAAGGAAAATATTGGGAAATTAAATCTACTCTTAAAGTATCTGACATATTTTGTTCTTAATTTCTTATGATAGAAATCAGATAACATAGCAATTGCTTGTAATTGATATTGTAGGTGATATTTCAAATTATTTTACTGAAATGAAAAGGATTTAAATATGTGCTTGTAAGATAAATGAAATTTTTATAAAGTTATTCATTAAATGCACATTTGTCTTGCAATACAGAAAGTATCAAGATATAATTTTTTTTATTATTATTCTGTTTTCGGAGGGAGTTTTTAACAAACTGAGCCAATGCATAGTTGCCAACTTTTACGCTTTTTGGCAACGGGAAAATTATAATAGAAATTTTTTATTTAGTTCTGTGGACAGTTTTCATTGATTAAAAGAAGTAAACATTTCAATAAATGTTTTCCTGTAGCCAAAAAGCGTAAAAGTTAGCGACATTGCAAATTCGAAAAACACCAGAAAACTGCCTGAAATATTAAGTATATATGGACGAAAATTCAGAATTCAACAATTTTTATAACATTCTTTAATCCTTAGCCGCCCCTAACGCTCTAAAGAGCTCTAAATGTAAATGTCCTCTGCCGGCTTTAACGATCTAAAACGTTCATGTTGCAGTCTCAGTAAATCTATAAAACAACAACTACCAAAATATTTTTAAAGTATTATTTTTAAGTAAAAAAATAAATGTATGTATTGAATTATTGGTTTATCTATTATAATTTAACCCTTTACCGGTTCTATATAATTTCATTTTCTGGTCAATATCCACCACTAAATTTTAATTTTAACGATTGCCTAATCACTCTGAGGATTACTCGTCTTTTATGTATATCAAACATCACTCGTCAAAATTATTCGTGGTATTTGGAAAAAAGATTGCCTACATTTTGCAACACTGTTTAGAGCGTAAGGGCTGGCAAAGGATTAATAGCTATGATTTTGTTTTACAAATAGAGAATATAATTTCTTTGATATCTCCAGTCGGTAACAAAAGTGTCCGAACACTAGCAAAAATTCCTATGTAAAAATAGTACACTTTATACGATTTTGTTAAATAAATCCTTGTCGAATCCTGTTCTTAGTCAGTGTAAGAACACGATTAGATAAGGATTTATTTAACAAAACTGTATGAAGTGTACTTTTTTTACATAGGAATTTTTGCTAGTGTTCGGACACTTTTGTTATCGACTGTACGTGTACATTTAACAAATGGTATACGGAACACGTATTTTTGAGCAGTTTTTATTCGATAGGAGTCTACACTTTTCCTGTCGTCTTCTCCCCACTATAGTAATTAATGTTAGGAAATAATTATGTATATAAATGCACACCTTTTTTATTAGATATATCGTAATTTTCTATTTATTTGTATCATAATACTAGTTTGTACATTTATTTGCGTATATCTTATGTATATATATGCATCATGTATATACATCTATATATACATCTTACGTGTAATATATATGCATCTGGACAGAAGTTATTGTAATTTAAAATTAGTGGAGCTTTACTTTGAAATCGCGTAAACATCCACATACATGTGTTAATATAAATGTACTTAAATAACAAGTTTGTTCATGTGTGAATACTGGGTGTCGTTATCGCAAAAAAGAGGAGGACGTCATTGCTTAAAAAAATTTACCACGCTTGAACCAACGGTGTGAAATTAAATAGGACCGGCAAAGAGTTAAAATATAACAGTAAAATAGTACAATGTTTTTGTACTATATGAATATGTGATGCTGATTTATAAATGAAATTGGAAGTATTAAAAATATTTATAACATTTTTCTTGAAAAGAAAAACGTGTATCGTAGGTTTAATCCGACATGATAACTCTTCTAGTTTTTTTCGGAACATTGTTGGTACCCACGCGCCTTTTTTTCCGCACAACTTTTATTTAAGAGTATTTTTCTTCTTATGAAATCGTAATTACATGTTGAAGAAAATTGTTTTACAAATAAAGTAGTATGAAAAAATGTAATCGCTTGCTCTTTATTTACTTTTCCCTCGCGTGCTTTCTTTTAGTTCACCAATTTAAAATAATTAAAATTTCCGCTCCCCGTTCGACTTTACTCAAATCCAACTGCTCAGAGGGGGGGAAAAAATCTCTCAAACCTTTGTCCTTGACCCCATATAAATATCGAACGAAAATAAATGATGGTTCATCGAGACTCCAGTTTTCGAGGGCTGATTACTACGACGGCAGCTCTCTCTCCCGTCAAAAATCCCTACTAATCCCTGACTCTCAAGGCATCAGGAACGAAACACTTGCTTATCTGATGTAGCCTGAAGACCAGGGGATCATTCAACGAATGAACAGAATAGCAGAAAGAATACGGCTCCACTACCTGCATTCTCTCCCCATTACGGCATTAAAGGGAAGAGCTCCATTCATTATAGATGTCTTTCATCAAAGACTCTCCCAGTAAAAGGGTTGAATTAGCAATAGCTGATGTATTATCTTCGATTGCGTATTGTTTGCTAGTGGCAGAGAAAGAATGACGCGGTATAAATTTTAATTGAGGCGGAGATCGATTTTTAATGCTGTGCTTAACATGAAAGAGGGTTTTCGAAAAGAAACACTGTCGTCAACTAATAATGGTGAAGAATTGCTTTGGAGATAAATTGCACTCATAGCCGCTTAATATTTACTTCGGCAAGCGGTGCTTTTGTCACGGATGAACCTCAAGCGCTCATTCTTTATGAAATTCCGATTTCACACACTTGCTTCTTTAAAGACAAATGTTTCACCGCTTTTATAATTGGCTGTTTAATTACTATGCCCATATTTTAAAGAATTATCAAGAAAGTTATTTGAAAGTTCTTTTAAGATTCAAACTCAAAATTATTCATTGAGGTTTTAAAATTTTAAAGTTAGTTAGTAAGCAAAAAGATATTCAAATGTGGTTGACTTAATGAGCAAAGTATTTTAATGGGAGAGGTAAATATTTTATTTATTATAAAATGATACCACTTTTGAAGTTTAGATACAAACGGAACTTAAATGAATACGAATTTCTTTTCAATTATTTAAAAATATATACATATATAAGGATAAAGGAGTTTTAAATTCAGCTTTTATTATTATTTTATTATATATTCTAAAATTTAAAATTCCGAATCTGTAGTTTTTCCCCTCGAATTTCAAACACTTTTGTTCATCTATTAACACTTCCGCGACCGCTGACATAGATTCACGTCATTTGAAAATCTCTAACTCCACCAGTGGGCGTTTCTTTCGCAATTTGTATGTTATTTATTTCTTAAAAATATACCCAATATTCATATTTCTACTATCAATATATTATGGCTATAAAAGCTTTGATTAGTATATCCATTTATAATATAAATGCGAATACAGAAAATTTTGTTCTGAAATATTGTAACTGGGGAGAATAACGCCCACATTCGGACCTTACTGTGAAAAAGACAAAAACATGGGGTCGCGAAAGTGTTAAGTAGACCTGCCAACATTCTAATTACCAGTTGTATGTTTTTTCCGGTTTGTGGTAAAACAAAACACGTAATTTTCAAGGTAAATTAAATTTTTTTAATGAAAATACTGGCCATCGTCATCTACATATTTCGCCCATCTTTCAGGTAATTGATGAATATCATGCCATAAAATCTGCTTGTTTTCGCGGCAAACCATTCGTCGAGCCATTTTCCAACATCCTCGAAATTGCTGAAGTTCTGCTCTGCGAGCGTGTCCCATTGATGCGAAAAAGTGATAGTCAGATGGTGCCAGGTGTGGGGAGTACAGCGAGTGCGGAAAGATGTCCCATCCAAGCAAATTCAAGGTGTCTTTCACTGGTTTTTCTGTTCGAGACGGCGCAGTGTCGTTTAACAAAATCACTTTCCCATGTTTTCTGATCCATTCCGGTCGTCTTTCGAGTAATGCGTGGTTTAAATTAATCATTTGTTGGCGATAGCTTTATGTATTAACGGTTTCGCCGGGCTTCAAGAGTTCATAATACACAATACCGCACTGGTCCCACCAGACACAAAGCAGGGTCTTCTTGCCAAAGCAATTTGGCCTTGGTGTTGAAGGACCGGCTTCGCCAGGTGAAAGCCACGATTTTTTTCCGCTTCAGGTTTTGAAAATAAATCCATTTTTCGTCACCCGTCAGAATTCTATGCAAAAATGATTTCCTTTCATGGCATTGAAGCAGAATTTCCCAAGTGACTTCTTTTTGAAGTTCATTCAGATCATGTGGGACCCATTTACCGAGTTTATTGATCTTCCCTATTTCTCGCAAACGTCTACTGATTGTTTCTTGTGACACATCTAATGCTTCTGCTAATTGCTGTTGAGTTTGAGTTGGGTCGTCATCCAATAACACCTGCAAATGCTCGTCTTCGCATTTTTGTAGTCTACCAGAGTGCGCACTGTCTTTCACATTCACATCACCACTTTTAAATTGTCGAAACCATGTCGCACATGTTCTAATCGATGGAGCGTGTTTACCATATGTTTCTACCAGCAAATGATCACTTTCAACCGCCTTTTTCTTTTGATTAAATAAGAAAAGCAATGGGTGCCGCAAATTTTCTTTTTCAGGCACAAACAAAGACGCTAGTTTTTGGCGAAATCAACTTGTGTGTGTTTGTAGTTTCAATTTCAGACGAATAAAATGACGTATGTGTCAAATTAATCCGCTGCGTACTTTTCGCTGGTGCCGTCTTTTAGTTAAACGGGAAACAATCTTATGGATACGCCTGGTAATATTCCGTAACATATTTAGACCCTCCCCCTTTTTGTATGCCACTTTATTTTTACAGCAATTTTCTCCAGATTTAATTCCGTGTTTACATAAAAAGAAAAATACTCTCCTAAAAAACTGGTGTGAAAAAAGGATAGACATAAAAAATTCTACGGAATATTAATTAGTATGTTGGCACAGATCCTGATTAAGGGGGAAGCACACATTATTTATACTTACACCGTTATTTTTTAACAAATACTTTCCTCCTATAATAAACAGAAAATTCTCATTAAAAATTATTTTAAAAGAATTCTGGTGTCTAATAACGGTGAGTAAATTGGATTGTTTTACACCGTTTATTTTTTATAAAAAATATTTCCTGGTCAAAGCGTGGAATTTCTATGACATGAAGTAAAAAATAATTGTAAAAATATTCCGTTGAGAGCGGAGATAATGTGTGCTTCCCCCTTAATCAGGCTCTGTGTTGGCAGGTATGCTATTAATAGAATTGCTAACTTTTATAATTTATTCCGGAGCATAGTTAGCCCTGCCTTTTTTTCCTACCAGTAATTTTGAAGAAATTTTTGCTTATTTAATCGTTGTTGCATATTGTTCAGAAATATTCTACAAAAATTCCGGTGCGAAAAGAAGACAAAGCTAAATATGATCCGGAATAAATTACAAAAACGGCAACTCTGTATTAACACGCGATATCATAAGAACGTCATAGCCAGGTTGAAATATTTTGGTAATATAAAAAACAGGAGCAGCATTCTAGCGCTGTTTTGGCACCACTGTTTTTATACAGTAAACTTTTATAATAATTTTCTACAATTCAATACAAAGAAAAAATATTACTAGTAATTAGTTGTGTCAATTTCTGAATCTTACCACGCCCCCGCAACCGAAAAATCCATGCACTACCAACTTATTCATGGTCCGTACGCTCCTTGTCCTTTTCAACCACTAATTTTATATTGTAATTTTGGTTATAATAGAAGTTTATAAATAATAATAATAATAAAAATACTGGTGGAAGAGTCCTATAAAAAAGGTGTGTCCTTACGAACCCTGTCATTTAACCCTAATCAATGTGTGCACAGACCTCGGTGTACATGACACTAAACATGTTGAAATGAATTAAATCATTAATTCCAATTGTGAGAATTCATTTTCGATTAAATTCACATAGCTACCAACTTGTGCGTCTTTTTTTTTTTTTTTTTTTTTTTTCTACCGGAAAGTTTTAATAGAAATTTTTCATAATTGTTTTAGCAGTTTTCCACGATGAACTCATGAGAAATTATTTTATTATTAAATGGTTAGTTCATTTTAAAAAACACAAAATGTATTCATAGGACAATAGCGTTCTACGCATGCAAATTTTCCATTAATCGAGATTTTAGATAAAAAAAAGAATTAAATTATTACTTAACGATACTATGAGATCTTTAAAAGCCATAATACCTGTATCAGTGTCTACTTCTCGCAACTGTAAAAAGTTGTGATGTATTTTCAGCAGATAAACATCATTGCCTCTTTGTTTTCATAAGTATTAACAGAGCCTAATTAAGGGGGAAGCACACATTATTTATACTTACACCGTTATTTTTTAACAAATACTTTCCTCCTATAATAAACAGAAAATTCTCATTAAAAATTATTTTAAAAGAATTCTGGTGTCTAATAACGGTGAGTAAATTGGATTGTTTTACACCGTTAATTTTTTATAAAAAATATTTCGTCGTCAAAGCGTAGAGTTTCTATGACATGAAGTAAAAAATAATTGTAAAAATATTCCGGTGAGAGCGGAGATAATGTGTGCTTCCCCCTTAATCAGGCTCTGAGTATTAATAAAATTATTTCATTGTATAAACAAAATTTTGTTATCATAACTACTTTCGAAACTTTAAAAAAAAAAAAAAAAAAAAATAGTTTACATTGCTTGGAGTTTATCAGCAAAAGATGCTAATGGAATTCAAAAAAACTGCTAGAATTTCGTCAAAATTTCGGGTTATCAGGAATTTTGCAGATATTAAAGAATCCTGATTTCCACAGGGCCGGGATCTTTGTTGATTTTCTACTAATTAAATAAAATAAATATTTCCATTAAAATTTTCCGGTAGCCATAAAAGGCTAATATTGGTCACTTTGTTTATATTGCATAGCTACCAACATTTTAATTTATTCCTGAGCACTTTTAGCCCTGCCATTATATTACATCACCGCATTTATATGTAAAAAAAATTCTCCAGTATATAACTACGATAAAATAAAAAAATTACTCTTTAGAAAAGTGATATGAAATAAAGGCGGGGCTAAAAATGCTGCGGGATAAATTAAAACGTTGGCCACTCTGATACTGAGATCAGTGAAGAAAGAAATTTCCAGATCTTTACTTACTGCATTGTAAAAAATGAAGTGCTCAAAAATGAGTAAATGGACATATTAATTTCAAAATGAGCAATTTTGTTAAAAAAAAAAAGAAAGAAAAAAAAGAAGAAGAAGAAGAAAGGAACATACTTGTCTCATTTATGAAATATAGTACGTTTTCAAATTAATGTATATTCACTTCATAATTTATTATAAAGATGCTGAACTAAAAACAGTGTTTTAACAGAATTTCTACAAATTTAAACAAAGACAATTCAGATACAAAATTTACTCCATCAAATCTCCAGAAATATATTTCGTGGCACTTTCATTCTGGTTTGCGAAAGAATACATCAATGAAAATCTATGTTTGGGATATTAGGATTCACGATGGTCGATACCAACTTTTGAGTATATTATATACTCAATAATAAGTACATGGAATTTTTAAATTTGAATATACTTGCTTCGGAGCTATTTTGAGTATGTGACATACTCAAATTTCACACAGTTTTACTCATATTTGAGCCTTTTTGCTCCTTTATTTATTTATTTTTTATTTATTTATTTATTTATTTTATTTTACTTTTTTTTTTTCAGTGTGCATATAATGTATGAATTTTTCTTAAGACGAAACACAGGAATACTTAGTTTTTTTTCCCTCTTATCACATTGAAAAAAATTATTTTTAACACTTACACAGGCTTGTTATATAGTAATCATCTATGACATGTTTTTGTGATTTACCGTTTGCCGGTCCAATTTAATTTCCCTCCTCCGTTCGGTGTTGGACTTTTTTATCCAATATCCACCGCTAAATTTTAACTGTAACGGTTGTCTAATCTCTTCGTAGGTTATTCGATCATTATGTATTTGTATAGTCGGCAGCAAAATTATTCGAGCGCTAGCAATAATTCCTATGTAAAAAAAAAATACACTTAATACTGTTTTGTTGAATAAATCCTTGTCGAATCGTGTTCTTACTCAGTCTAAGAACAAAAAAATGAGTAAATGTGCGTATTCATTTCAAAATGAGCAATTTTGTTAAAAAAAAAAAAAAAAAAAAAGAAGAAGAAGAAGAATAAAAGTTAAATAAATCCGGTTTTGTTAAATAAATCCTTGTCGAATCATGTTCTTAGTCAGTCTTAGAACATGATTCGACAAGGATACAGTATTAAGTGTACTTTTTTTTACTTAGGAATTATTGCTAGCGCTCGAATAATTTTGTTGCCGACTGTATATCAAATATCACTCCTCAAAATTATTGATGATAATTGTATCAGGGATGGAACACGGGCGCAGAATTCATACCACTACCAATGTAAGAAAATTTTCTACTTCTTAAATCAACGATATTATAGGTAGAGAAATTTCTTAAACAGATTCCGGTATGAATTCTGCGCCCGTGTTCCATCCCTGTTGTATAGCAAAGTTCTTAAACTTGGCAACAGTGTTTAGAGCGTCAGGACCCGCAAAGGAAAACACTATTATACATCAAGGAAACATTGCTATACAAAAATACTAATTATGGAAAATAATAATCTTAGTAATACTGTTATAATACAATAGATATTTTTAATTTGTTAACAGTATTTATATTTAATTTTAAAAATAAGAACATTTTCTTTTGGAAACCAGACAGCATTTTTTTCATTATCATACGTGGAAATTAAATAATTTAGTTACATACAGTAAAGTATTGATATTAGAGAAGAAAATAAAGCAAATATCTTTATAGTAAGTATATGACATTAGATGGCAATGTTAAAAATTTGTAATGAAATTTTAAAACGTAAATTTAAAAAGAAATTTATCGTTGAAAAATACTGGTGGAAGACTCCTACAATAAGGTATGTCCGTACGAGCCATGGGTACTACATGATACCAATATCAAAGATATAAAATCGAAAACTTTTTTTGCGTTTATCTTTCTCCTTATTCGATGAAAAAGACGAACAGCTCCTTATCTCAGTGATAAATGTCATCTGACAAGTATCAAATACCAAAATATTTCATGAAAGACAACGCTCTTTATCAGAGATACTTTTCAAAATTCATGATATATTACCAAGTATGAATCTTTCACCTATTTCCAGTTCAGACTTTCTCGCATTTCTGCGAATAGGGATGAAGAAAGAAACACAGAATTCCTTATTTAGTAAAAACTAATTAGAAAAGCTCATTTTTGAGAAATTTCTTTGGAATCACTTTTCCGTACAGAATTTGGAATGCATTTTACTTCACAAGGCTCCTTAACAGTGCCTTTTAAAAAATATATTTATATTTCGAATTTTTATTTCCAACATGTATCAATATATACTGGCCAACATTCTAATTAACACTTTCGCGACCGCTGACGTAGATTCACGTCCTTTTGAAATCTGTAACTCCTCCAGTGGGCGTTTCTTTTGCAATTAGTATGTTACCATATTTCTTAAGAATAATTCCTATATTCATATCTGTACAATTAAAACGCTATGAAAACAAATACTTTCATTAGAAAGAATATAATTATTATGTATATTCATATGTAGTATAAACATGGATACAGAAAACCCTTTTTCTGAAATAATGTAACTTGAAAGAATAACGCCCACAGGCGGAACTTACTATGAAAAAGACAAAAACAGGCGGTCGCGAAAGTGTTAATATTCCGTAAAATTGTTAGTACCCGCCTCCTTTTCCATACCAGTTTATTTTTATAGTAATTTTGTTCAAATTTAATTACGATTAAATAAGAAGAAAAATACTATTAAAAAAAAGAAATACTGGTGGGAAAAAAAGGCGGGTACTAACAATTTTACGGAATATTAATTAGATTGTTGCTAAGTATAACATTATCACTGAATTACATACCTGCCAACATTCGAATTAATATTCCGTAAATTTGTTATCACCCGCCGCTTTTTCCACACCAATTTATTTTTAGAGCACTATTCTCCAAAAGTACTTGCGATTAAATAAGAAGAAAAATACTCTAAAATAAGACTAGTGTAAAAAAAAAAAAAGCCATGACTAACAATTTTAAGGAATATTAATTAGAATGTTAGCAAGTATGGTATTATAATATCTGTGTTATTCGGACACAAGTTTTTTTTTTTTTTTTTTTTTGTTAAAAAGCGATATTAAACAGATCTATTTTGAAAGCAAAAGACATTTCGTAACAATTTAATAAAATGAAATGAAATAAAACGTATTTCATTTTTTTAAAAACTCCCTTAACCCATTTTATCCCATTGTCCTATTTAAAGGACAGCTGAAAAATAGCATATAGAAATCAGAATTTGCTTGGTGCGAATTTTATGTCAGCTGGAATATATAATGGTATATATTAGCTTCTGCTAGCATGTTATGTGTCTCACCTCCTCCTCCTCCTCCTCCATCTGGAATCTTTGTTTAATCATTACATTAGGGGGCGTGGTTTATCTTCTCTTTACGGTTGAAAATTCTTTCTGGAGAACTATCATGTAAATAAGAAAGTATTATACAGATAAAGCAAAACTTTATACTTTCAAAGCGCTCTTCACTATTGAAGAGAACACTAAAACATATAAGTGCAAATTTCATCCTCTTTATTCCAATGCCCTGCGTACAAGGTGGATGAGATTTTTTTTACAGAATATAATTTTTTTTTTCCTTCAAATTTTGTTGTATTTAGTTTATTTAGGTTTAATTAACCTTAAAAAATATAATTTTTCTCAAATTTGAGCAAAATAAGTAAATTGGGATAAAATGGGTTAAGGTAACAAAATAAATTCTATCTAATAAACATTGAAATATATAATGCGTGATAATTTAAGAAATATAACAAAATTAGTTTTTATTTAAGATAAAAATTATGATACAGAAATAGTGTTATAGAGACAGCTTTAGGTTTCATGTCATCGGCAAATAATCTGTAAAAAATACAATAGGAATAAAAGATAGGAATACTCGTTACAGGAAGAAAAAAAAAACATTTGTAATTATCATGATGAATTAATCCCTTCCCGGCATATCCCGAGCTCAACTCGGGCAGACGAACAAACAAGGGTGCAGAAGTTTTCCGTCTGAAGACGGAACACTGACACCAGTATTACTTAACAATAATTTCTAGTATATTTGTGCAGTAATTTATTGTGATAGAAATTATTGATAAAGAATACTGGTGTCAGTGCTTCTTTTTCAGACGGAAACTCTTGCTACCCTGCGAATAAATTGATCAGGCAAGGGGTTAACGATTATTCTTGAATATGAATGAAATACTGTATTAATATGCATATAGACATGTCAACATTTTAATTTACACCTGAGCATTGTTAGAACCCGCCCTTTTTCACACCACTTTTTTTGAAGGGTATTTTTCTTCCTATTTAATCGTCAAAATATATTGGATAAAATTTCACTACAAATAAATTAGTGTGACAAAAGAATGGATGCTAAAAGTGCTTCGGAATAAATAAAAATGTTAGCCTGCCTATGTATATGCAGAGCTACTAACTTTTAATTTATTCCGTAGTATTGTTAGTACTCGTCTTTTTTAAAAAAGTGATGTGAAAAAAAAATTGTTTTTAGAAAAGTAATTTTCTCCGTATTTAACCGTAATTACATATTGGGGAAAACTACTGCACAAATAATGTGGTGTGAAAAAAGGCAGGTGCTAACAATGCTACGGAATAAGTTAAAGAGTTGGCGGATTTGTGTATATACATCATTCTAAGCAGCCCTGCAATTCAAGCCAATCACTTTGCTCTAATTTCCAAGTAATTTTGGATTTTTTGCCATTAAATGGAATAAAAGTAAAAATAAATCACAAAGCAGGGATATTTTCAGATTTGCCAACATTTCAAATTTCTTCCATATCATTCTTAGTACCCGTTTTTTTTCACACCACTTTCTTTGTAAAGTAATTTTCCCCAATATGCAGTTACGATTGAATAAGAAGAAAATTAAGCTTTAAAAAATGTGATGTGAAACAAGTGGGTACTAACAACTACGGAATAAATTTTAAATTTTGACAGCTCTAGTATTTATGTTCCAGAACTTTTTCTACCGCGGTTTTTAACAGTATCATTTTTTAAAGCTTTCTCGCAATTTATAGTAACTTGCTATAATTAAAATTACAATTCGCAATTACTGAAAATTTTCGATACACAAACACCCTTGCGAAAAAATAGTGAAATTTTGACTCGGAGAATCGCTTTAAATGTCTATATGCAGGCATGCCAACACTTTAATTTAATCCGGAGTACTGTTAGAACCCGTCCTTTTTACACACCATTTTATTTGTAGTGAAATTTCCCCCAATATGTAATTACGATTAACACTTTCGCGACCGCTGACGTAGATTCACGTCATTTGAAAATTTGTAACTCCGCCAGTGGGCGTTTCTTTCGTAATTTGTATGCTACTTATTTCTTAAGTTTGTACCCAGTATTCATATTTTTGCAATAAAATATACTATGAATAAATATATATTTATTAGAAAGAATATAATTATAATGTATATTCATTTGTAATATAAATGTGAATACATAAAATTTTGTTCTGAAATATTTTATTTTGGGAGACTAACGCCCACAGGCGGACCTTCCTGGCAAAAAAAAAAAAAAAAAAAAAAAAAAAATCATGCGGTCGTGAAAGTGCTAAATAAAATGTAAAATGCCCTTCAAGAAAAATGGTGTGAAAAAAGGGCGGGTACTAACAATGCTCCGTAATAAAATAAAATATTGGTATGTCTACTACATGTCAGACACGCCAACATTTATAAATAACAAAGGTTTTCTGAAAGCATTTTTTTTTTTTTTATGTTTTTATGAAAAACGTCCCTAATATATTCTTTACTTTTTTCTTTATAGTTAAATTTGTTTATTCCTCTAAATATTCGTAAAAACCTTTGCATTATTTTCAGGAAAACATTGTCTTCAGTTTATATTTTTTCCCAACATTTTCTGATTAAAAAAAAAAAAAAAAAAAATCCTTTGCAATGGGGTTCCTTCGATCAGTATTTTCCAGAATCTCTCTTTTTGCACAACAATTTTCCTCATTATTAATCGCGGAAACATATCACCTTTAAAAGATAGTAGTTCTGGAAAACGCGGACCGTAAAAACGCTGCAATTTCATAGTTATTGACAATTCTGGTAATTTTCCTCGTGTATTTGAAAATCTGCTTGAGGAAAATCAGTCAGAAACCTATAGATATATTTAAAAATTAGAGAAATGTCATTCTAAATTTGAGGGGTAGTACACATACTTTTTCTGTATTATGTTAACCCCTTTTCGGCATATCCCGAACTCAGCTCGGGTAAGCGAACAAACAAGGGTGCAAGAGTTTCCGTCTGAAGATGGAATACTGACACCAGTATTCTTTATCAATAACTTCTGTCATAGTTGTGCAGTAATTTATTGTGATGGAAATTATTGATAAATAATACTGGTGTCAGTGCTCCTTTCTGACACGGAAAATAAATTGAGCCGGCAAGGGGTTAAATCTATAAATGCTTTTTAAATAAAAAATTATTCAGGAAAAAATAAATAAATAAAATGCATCACAAAATATACCTAATCTTTAAGAAATAATCCTAATTCTTTATCTTTTGCTTCTAGATCCAATAACTATGTTTAAAGAAGGAAGAAAAAGACATTTTTTACATGTCTAATTCGTATTTTTATGTAACAAATATATTTATAAAATTCAAACAGAGCAGTAACTTTTTTGGACAATATATTGCAAAACTACATTTCACTTCCTTGACGTATTGATCCCCTCCAATTTTCAACAGCTTATGTACACCCGCGCAGCTGAAATATTTAGTTTAGATTCAAGATTTTCTGCAATTTGTTTTTGTACTACTGAAGTGAAATTGTCAATTCACGTTCGTCGTTACAAATCATTGGGAAATTTGGACTCATAGAAGAAAGTCAAACAGAGAAGGAATTTTCGGAAAAGACAAATGACACCGAGTGAAATAGAGAGACGAAGTCTTCCAAAGTCCCCAATATTTGCCTTTCAATCTATCAAAGCTTACATCTTTCCATTGCCGAAACCAGACCACAAACCATCCATCGAAAAGTCTTTCCGAATTTTTTCGCCTTCTGATGGAAAGAAGGTTACTGTTTGATTATCCGGCGCCTCCTGCGCGATCAATCTCCTGAAGACAAATGAAGACGTCGGTCGAAACGATCTGGAGTTAGGATCGTTCATCAACGACACCCCAGCTCGCTTGACGAATGGCCTGCAAGAAGACAACCGGCCGCATACTGCCATAAGAAAAAGGGGAACCACACTGAACCTTTCACTTATGGCCCCACGAGAATCCCGATTACTGGACACAGGAGACTTTAGAACCGGAGTTTCGGGCTTCCTGAAAATGAAGTAAGAGGGTGTATATAAAAGATCGTTAACAAACGATCAGGTATTTAAGCACCATTATTACGCTCATAGAAACGTATTTACGAATAAAATTCTACATAAAGATATCAAGTCAAATTATTCATAACAACTATTTAAAATTATGAAGAAATATTATCAAATCCTTTCGGATAAATAGTAAAAAATATTTCCTAAATTCAGTGTTTCTGAACCTTTGCGTTTACTCTCCCACCGCCTATTAAATACGTTGTGCAGTACTGATGCAATCCAATTTATAAATGCATTATATCAGAATAAATGTGCATTTTATTTTGTATTGTGCCGGTGCCGGAATGTGTTTTGCCTTGCTTATATTTAAGTAAATTAATATTTTTATGCTAATAATATTTTCTTTTCTTTATGCTAGTCCCACCTATTTAATGTAGTCAGGGCAACTAGGAAGTGCTTCCTACAAATTTTTGTAATATAATACACTGTACAGGGTGGAGACAGACCCCCCTTTTTTCCCCCTGATTCTTCCACCACTAACTTTGTATGATAGTTTTTCACATAATTAATCGTGTAAATTTATTATTAAAAATTACGAAAGAAAAATACTGGTGAAAGAATCCGGGAAAAAATGTGGACTGTCGCCAACTCAGGGCTCGTACTGGCCTTATTTTTTTCCCGAGTTTTATACCAATAATTTTTTTAAATGATTTTCGTTATAAAGTAAGTCTTTCTGATTAAGATGAATTTTATTGTTTCAGAATACTGGCGTGAGACTTAGGGAAAAAAAATAAGACCCGTACGAACCCTGCAACTTGAGTGAGAATTGCTGAGTTAATTTGATTATTTTGAATAATCCTCTATTAAGTAATACATTCCGAAGAATTGGGGATATAGTTTTGAACTATGATATTTTTTATACATTGTATGAATGGATAAATAGATTAACTGTAAATTATTTTTAACAATGGTTTACAAATTTTATTGAAACCTTCTCTAAGATTTCAAAAACTGATGGGTTTAACGAAACTGTTTAGGAATATAACAGAAGTTTTGTAAAAAGTTAATGAATGAATAACTTATTAAAAGAAAATACTATAGTAAGTAGTAGAAACACAGCACTATGTTTAAATTAATACAGTACTAAACACTCAACTCAGACTTGCCAATATTTTAATCTATTCCGTAAAATTGTAGGTATTTATCTTTTTTCCAGACCACTTCTTTTGGAGAGCAATTTTCTTCTAATTTAATCGCAATAGATGTTGGATAAAATTACTCTATGAAAAAATTAGCGTAAAAAAAGGCAGGTACAAAACTTTTTACGGAATAAATTAAAAAGTTAGCAAGTCTGTCAACTTTTTAACACATTGTCGTCAGGGTAATTTCATATTTTAAATAGTAACCCATGTCTTTTGGTGTACCTCTAAAACGTTACATTATTTAACAAAAAGGTTTTATATATTCGTGTTTAAGTTATACCGTCAGCAATCGCTTATGTAAATGTCTCTGCACATATGCATGCCGCCAGTACTTAAGGGATTAAACAAAAACATGCAAATTCACTTTGCAAAACAATACAACGCTTACAGGAATGCCTAATACATACTAGCCAGCATGCTAATTAATATTCTGTAGTGGTGTTAGCCAGTGTTGCCAGATTGCGCGATGTTTTTATTCAACAGTCACCAGGGCCTGATTAAGGGGGAAGCTCGCTCATACCGGAATATTTTTACAATTATTTTTTACTTCATGTCATAGAAATTCCACGCTTTGACGAGGAAATATTTTTTATAAAAAATGAACGGTGTAAAACAATTCAATTTACTCACATTTATTAGACACCAGAATTCTTTTAAAATAATTTTTAATGAAAATTTTCTGTTTATTATAGGGGGAAAGTATTTGTTAAAAAATAACGGTGTAAGTATAAATAATGTGTCAAGAGCGAGCTTCCCCCTTAATCAGGCCCTGACAGTCACCAATAATTTTGAGAAGTGATATTTAATGCACATAATCGAATATTAATCGTCTATTATGCATATCAAACATCACTTCTCAAAATTATTGGTGACTATTAAATAAAAAAGTCACGCAATCTGGTAACACTGGTGTTAACCCCAAATTCTTTATCACACCAGTATCTTTTAAGAGTATTTTTCTTTTTTTCATCGTAATTGCATTTGGAGAATATTACTCTAGAAATTTACTGGTGTGAAAAAATGGGAATAAAAATTAGTGTGGATTAAGGCCGATTGGCTGCACTAGGGTCCTAAGCCTGAGGGGAGTGCCCTCCGTAGGAATCTTTCTAAGGGGGTCCTTGCCCGTATTTATGCAAGTTTCGGAGAAAACCAAGAAAAATTCCGAACGGCTAGGCGTTAAAGATAAGTAGGCAACGAAATTTGCAAAATTCTTTGAACTAAGCTAGGAAATAAGATCACATTCATAAAACATTTTACCGTAAAAGTTTTTTTTTTTTTTTTTTTTTTTTTTTTTTAATTTTGTACGATCTCACTAAACAAATTTGCAAATTAGAAAATTTTTGTTTTATATCCAACAAAATCATTAAAAAAGCTGCGTA
This sequence comes from Salticus scenicus, assembly GCA_963930645.1. Classification (NCBI taxonomy): domain Eukaryota; kingdom Metazoa; phylum Arthropoda; class Arachnida; order Araneae; family Salticidae; genus Salticus; species Salticus scenicus. Next base: position 34,937,773 of record OZ005657.1, read on the forward strand.
TCTGTATCTAGAAAGCCCCTGAATTATGATACTGAGGAAAAGTTGGCTTATGCCACTTTTATGTATGATTTAAAGGCTGTTTATCCGTTGAAAACAGGGACCGTATACAGATTGATAACGAAAATTTTTAGTTTTAAGATAGGATGATAAAAAATAAATCTCAAATGGCTGAATTAAAGTCTTAATGGATAGAGATAAACAACGGTCAGTCCATTCAACACCGTGGGATGTTTCACAAAATGAATTTTTAAGAGAACTCGCAATTGATTTTATAATATGGTAGTAAAAATGTAAACATTCAGAACTTAAAATGTGTTTTGAATTCAGCTTTTTTGTAAAAAATAATACTGAAACCTTTTAAATCAACATTTTTATGTAGTATTACCCATCATGCAGTTTTTAAATTATTTTAATATAAATATTTGAATCGGCTAAACTACAGTTAATTAGAGAAATAATCTGGTGTGGCACTGACACGATTTTCGCTTATACACATTTAAATAATATAAAGGCAGATTACAGATTAAGGGATAAGATAATGAGTACTGTATATAACAATACTTTAAAGCAGTTACAAATAAGTTTAGAAATATATATTTCTGACATACAGGATGTCCCATAAATCTGTACACATTTTAAAAATTCATAAAAATTGAAGGAATTGAACGCGGTTTGCAAAATAGTTATTCTCGTAAAGGTTTATTTATTTTATTTTATTTTATTTTTATTTTATTTTATTTTTTATTTTTTTATTTATTTATTTATTTATTTATTTATTTTTTTTTTTTGTAAAAAAAAAAAAAATGTAGTTAAATTTTTCTTAGATATAGGGTGCTGCATGGACAAAAAATATGCAAATCACAGTCCTATAAACTGCACGGTTTTACGATTAGCACACCTTATTTCTTATTTTCCATCTTATTTGTGCATACATGAAGTTTTAATTTCGACGCTGACTTGGCGGATAAAGCGTTACTGGTGAAGATGTTTTTCCTCAGCTAAGAGCTACCGCTCTGAAGCTAGTGTGTTAGTGAAAGTTAGCGGTGTTATAACTCGTTTGCAAACTGTAATTTGTGTTGATGGAGAACACTTAGAATAAGAATTATATACCTGTAAACATCTGCATGCAAATAAATATAGTTTTTCATGGAAATGTATGATTTGCTCACGTACAGCGCTCTCTATCAAAGAAAATTTTAACTGATATTTTTTTCTCTACCAAAAAAAAAAAAAAAAAAAAAAAAAAAAAAAACCTTCTCGCATTCACTTCTATAAATTCCTTCAATTTTTATGAATTTTTAAAATGTCTATTGACTTATGGGGCACCCAGTATATTTCTGTGTATATTAGGGCTGCCGCCCTCCTCAACTCCCGTTTGAATATAGTATATACATTTGCACTGAATTTAACACTATTATTTTATTCCACGTTATTCAGATAAATTTCAACCGCACTACGTTATGAAATTTGCCAATCTTGACTGCACTTTCAAAGTGGCAGTCAAATATGATATTCAAATTACCACATTTGAATTTTTCTCAATTATTTGTTTTCACGTTGTGCTTATAACGAACATACATACAGACCAATCGCTAAAAATTTGATTTTTGTGTTCAGTGTACCTCAAAACAAGTAATTAAGACAAAAATTCAGCGTAGAAAATTGGACATGAAACGATATTTTGTCTACCTTGTGGGTATAAGAAAGTTATTACAATATAACTTCTAAGCAGTTTTGCTAGACTTAGTAAATTGTAGTAAATCCCTTCCATCAATTACATTCAACTGGAAACAGTGTTGCCAAAATTTAGCAATACTGACTGAAAAGGTTTTCGCCTAACTTTGGTTAGTGCTGTATATTGTCTATAAATTATATGCAGATTACATACTATACGTAAATTTAGTGTTACCTTGTAAACGAATGATGAATGATTTTTATGTTACATTCTGTACAAAACATGCTTTTATAAATATGCATGATATAAATATATGCTCACATTTCATTTTGCTTAGTACAGTCTAAAAATATTCAACTGTACCTACCAAAAATTTTGCCCAGAGATGTAATGTATTAATTCTTTTGCATGTCCCTGTACGCGAAACATTTTCTCGATCTTAACAAAAGGTTTAGTGCGTAGCATCTCTATGTAGTGCATATTTAAAATGTCATTCTTGCTCTTCCTGTTAATTTTCGTTTGAGAGATGTGCTAATAATAGACTCTTACACACAAACCAACCGTTAAAAATCTGTTTTGCGTATTCAGGGAACCTCAAAACATGTATATGTAGCAAAAGTCAATTTCAAAAATTTGACCTCAAAACAGTATATCATACATGGGTGAAAGGAAAAATTCGTCTAAGGATTCATTTGTTAAAACATTGTATTGAAAAAAATATAGTAAATTTAAAAATAACTTACATATATGTATATAGTTATTATATATATATGTTCTAATAACACAGGTTTACATCTGAAATTTTGATTTGATATTTTTAGCTTATCTTTTGTTTTTTGGTGTGCTGACACCGAACCTGAAGCCAGTTTTTCGCTATCACATATAGATTTTTGTCAATACAGGATGTCTACCGACACAATTTTTTCTGTGACTCTTCCACGAATATAATCACACAGTAACTTTTATCGTACGTTTTCATGATTATTTATAATTAATCAGGGAAGCATATTAGAAACTACCGAAAATGAAAAAACTGTGTCAATGGACAATCTGTATTGACTAAAATCTATAAGTGATACAGATAAATTGGCTTCATTTTCGTTTTCAGTACACCAAAAACTATATGTATGAAGTAAAATTATCAAATAAAATTTTGAGGACATTATTTTGTAGACCTGTGTAAAAATGCCAGTTTTAATATAAAATGCTATTTAGAGTACGTGACTGGATGGCGAATCTATCCTAACCACGTAAAAATTGTTTTAATGTAAATATTATCATGCAAATTATCTTTTTGTAATATGTTACTAATTTACATTTCGATTATTCCCTCTGTTCAACATTTAATCTACCTTAAAAAGGCAACTTATTTTAATGTAAATATTATCGTACATTTTGTCTTTTTATTCTATGTTACAAAATTAAATTTCTATTTTGGTATATAATCTCTAATCCCCATACGTTCAATTTTCGATTAAGTATAACTCATTCAGTTTTAAAGGAACAGGTATGCGTTTTTTTTTATTATTATTATTTATTTATTTATTTTTATTTTATTATTATTATTATTATTATTATTATTATTATTATTATTAATATTATTATTTTGTAATGATATTGTTCCATATAAATGAAAACATTTACAGTAAGTGATCTAATTATTACATTTTTTTTTTTTTTTTTTTTGACATTTTTTCAATTTTCTAAAAAAATACTGGACGAAATGGTCTGGAACTTCAGACCTGCAAAGAACATTTATAAACTCACATTTTCCACTATCGATTTAATTCATAGTGTAATTAAGGGGGCAAACCACAAATTTTAGAAAAGCGCAAATACTTTGGATCACCCTGTATCATAAAAAGCTACAAATGACTCGCTACTTTAACACACTGGTGTACATACTATGTACAATATATATATATATATATATATGTATATATATTTTGTGTGTGTGTGTGTGTGAATTGCACAATTATTTAGGTAGGTATACTTTTTTTTTTTTTTTTTTTTTCAAAATTTATTAATTTTTATGGCAAGATATTTTGTTTTTAACTAGAACGAATTTCCATAAAATTTTACAAAACTTGCACAAAAATTGATAAAACATTAGAGAAACATTATTCTGAAACATAAAATGCACATGTATAATATTTGCTGAGATATAACCATTTATAGTAAATATTTTTTTACTAAGCATGTACGAAACATAGAAAAAATTTTGTTACATTGGTAGGAAGCTATTATTTTTGTCAAAAGTCCTTTTGAACATAGTAAAAAATAAGCAAATTGTAGGCAAAAGAACGAGCTAGATTTTAGGTATTTGAAATTTCATGAAGGATTTTTCACATGTCGCGTAATTAATTTAAAGATCCATTTATTTGAAATATACGTTGCAAAAATTATTTTTTGTGAAAAACTCCTCATGAACTCACAAAGCTTAGAAAATAAGTAAAAATACGTTAGAACTATAAGCCTATAAGGGGTTTTTCCCAACAAAAGAACTTTTGTGAAAAACCCCTTATTGATTTACAAAAAACGATTTATCAATTGTAAACCGACGCATTACTAAAAACTGTCCTTTTATCTCTCTCTTCGTAAAAGGTTTTTCTTCCTTCCTTCCCCTTAGAACTCTACACTAACACCCTAAATTCAAATTGCCAAACCTACGGTATGTATAACAAGCCGTGTTTTAGTTACCATTGGCAAACATGGACTTATTTTGTTCTACCCTCCTTTTCCCATTATTTCACTTTCATCGTTGTACCAAAAGAAAAAATATACAGAGCTGCCAACCTAATCCGGCAAATTGTTAGTACCGCCCCTTTTTCTACACCACTTAAATTTTAGAGTATTTTTATTCTTAATTCATCGTAGATACATTTGAAGAGAATTGCTCTAAAAATTAAGTGGTGTAGAAAAAGGGGCTGTACTAACAATTAGGTTCGATTAGGTTGGCAGCTCTGAATATATATTATTTTAAAAGTGCATGATATATGTGTATTCTGCTTCATTTGATTAATGACAATCGCTAATTACGTGTTCCTGAAATTATATTCTACAGAAGGATTCAAAACTTCTTTTAAATACCTTTTAGTAATACGTGGATTCACTAAACTTTGAGAAGACGCAAGGTCCAAAGATGTTTTAAAAGATCTAACAACTCTAATATCCAGTTTACGATCATTTCATTAGCTCATACATAACACATTTATATATATATATATATATATATATATATATTTATTTATTTATTCAAATTATTTTCGTTGAGAAGACTGCCTAATCAATTTTAACCTTTTGCTACCAGAAGTCATACATGTGTGTATTGTGAGTTACATTTAGCAAGATTTGTTTTCGTTAAAAGCTCTGTATATTATAAATAAAAAACCTGTTTTTTTTTTTTTTTTTTTTTTTTTTTTTTTGAATTTTAAAATAAATGCTTATATATCCGTTATTTAATATACAGTCACCCCCCCCCCAAAAAAAAAAAACGCCCCCCACCTAATTTCGCCATAAGTTGTCGTAGAAACATGTGATTGGTACCAATCGATTTGTAATAACATCTAGTTTATAATGGTATAGTTAGATTTTGCTTAAGGGGTCGTTTACATATTAAAACTGGCATCAACTTCATTTTTTTCAATGGTAACCCCCATTTTTTATAATTTATTTGAATTCTTTGGATGAAATCATCGCGGAAAATGGTATAGTTTATATATTTTGCTCAATTTTTCATAGAGTTATAAGCTGTCAAACTATGAGGATGCTAATGTTAAATGAATGTGACAAACATTAATTCATATCTTCCAAAATAATTATGATATTCAAATTCTTTTTTTTTTTTTTTTATATATATACGAGAAAATGAAGTGACCCAAACATATTACATGCATATTTTTGATTTAAAAAAAAAAAAAATAAATAAATAAATTTTTTTGAAGTATGAAAATTATTAATAATTTCATATTTGAAAAAATTATGAATTATGACCTATGTTAATTTTTGCATGAATAGAACGGGCATCATCAAAAACATGGGTTTCCAAATTTACAGCTCGTTCCTAACATTATTTTATAAGTTACAGTGATATTTCATTTTTTACTGCTGTTAGGGGATCGTCACCTGTATAATTTGTATCCTCTGTGAGTAAATATCTGTTTATATGTTGACAAAAAACAATTTTAATTTATATTTTTGTTATTCTAATTGCTATCTAAGCAACATTTCGACGTTTATCATACAAATTGGCTAATTTTTATAAAATTATCGCAATGCAGACGAGAGATTGTGAAAGATTTCCATAAAAAAATGAATCCCCGCCTCCATATTGCAGAAACAATATTAAAAAACTAGTTCGCATATTCGTATTTGACTCTATGTATAACACTGGTACGCATAAATGTCAATGGCATTTAATACATCGAATGCCAAAATTTAAATAATTTATTTGCAAATATGTAAAAAAAAAATTGTTTTATAATGTAAAGTTTTAGAAAATTATGTGAAGGCGTGGCTTCCGTTGCAAAAAGGAATATACACAGCTGCCAATATTTTAATTTATTCCGGAGTAATTTTAACCCCGTCTCTAATTCGTGCCACTTACTTTTTAAAAGTATTTTGTTTTATTTTATCGAAATTATGTATTGAAGAAACTTTTTCTATAAAGAAAGTGGTGCGGAATAAAGGCGGGGCTAAAAGTACTCCGGACTAAATTAAAATATATGTAGCTATGAATATACCTGAAATGTCAAGTCTTTCTTCTTAAATGATACATAACTTTTCCTAGTTGCTCACTGCTGAAATTCTATTTTAACTCAGTTGTCCCTCTTATTTTTACTTGAATATTGTAGGGTTTGTACACCTCAAGTTAAATATCATAATTTAGGAAACGTGGTATGTCGAGGATTATCGTTTGAAAGAGGAATATGCATTTTTTTTCTTTTTTTTTTTAATTATTATAATTAACATTTAATAATTTTTATAAGATTTTTTTCGAAAGAATTTTCTGTTTTAATTTTGTTATGACATTTTCGCATTTGTTTACTGTACGTTTGCAAGCTTTGTGTTATTTAAATTTCATCGCATGACGTAACATAATATTAAATTTTTATTTAATGTTTTTTTAATACAAAATCAAACAGTGGAAGATTTTTTTTTTCATTAAATATATTATTGAAACAGAGCGCAATATTTTTTATTTTCGATTATTCTAATAACGGCGTAAAATTCACATTTATTATGGCAAAACAATTTAAAACAATGTAATATGTCTTATTGCTTTTAAAGATATAGATTTTACACATTTAAAATTAAGAAATTAAGTACAGCAGACGACTGTAGAACGGGGAATATTCGTTCTAGGCAATAGGAAACTGTTTTTTCTATATCCATATTTATTTTCATATGACTATACATACTAATTATACTCTTTCTAGTGAAAGTATTTGTATTCATATTATTTTGTTTATATAAATATGAATATAAACAATATATAGGAATATTCTTAAGAAATATCGTAAAATACGAATTGTGAAAGAAACGCCCACTGGAGGAGTTACAGAGTTCCAAATGACGTGAAACTACGTCAGCAGTCGCGTAAATGTTAAATATTCTTTCTCAGATATTTTAGTTTAAATCTTTTTATTTATATTTTTGTATATTATCTATTGTTGGTTTGTACGCCTAAAATTAAATGTAAAACTTTATAGTAACACTTTAATGCGAGGCTTACTGTATGCAATAAAAATATACCCAACAAGAAGTAGATAATTATTTTTCTTAAATATTAAACACTTTTTATTTTCTTTTTTTAACCGCTATTGATATTATTATCATTATTACTATTATTCTTTTAGCTTGGTATCTAGATTTTTGTAATTCAACATTGTAGGGTTCATATGATTCAAGCTATTTAATTTTATTCGTGTGAAGTGATATATTTAACAATTCAATGTTTAATAAATAGAAACCAATAAAAATCTTTTAATTCATAAACTAACACAGAAAGTTCGGTGAATTAGAATCGTTTTTTATTTTATAATTAACATTTCTGAACCTTTTTTCCGGTGTGAAATTTAATAAATTATGTATATTGGGTGGTAGATCACGATTTATTTTTTCAAAATATATAGACAGTCCCCTAACACATTTTCACGTGTAACTCTGTTCATAATTGATTTAAAGTATATAAATAGGTAGGTTTTCCGAACTGCCTTGATCTCAGAAATCTGAATATGAGGTCAAAAATAGAGGTAGTCCATGGGAAAAAAAGGAAGTTTATGCCTGTTTTAATGTGTAGATAACCCCTTAAGTGAAATCTAATTACACCATTAAAAACTAGGCGTTATTATAGATCGATAGGTACCAGCCGCATGTTTCTACGATAGTTTACGGCGAAATTAGGTGTGTGTGTGTGGGGCGTTTTTTTTTTTGGGGGGGGGGGGGGGTGACAGTACTATCGTCATACAAATTCATCCATAAATTGAAATGTGTCTATATTAACATATCCTAAAGTTACAGTTCATTTCGTTCACTTAACGATACAGGTGATCACAAGCATTATTGATTTTGCTCAATTTGTTACCGGCCCCCTAAATGTTGTCTTAATCTTCAATGAAAAACATGAGAAAACCCAATTCTTTAAATACCCAATGTTTGAAAACATTTCATCGAGAAATAAGTTTTTAAATTGAAAAAAAAAAAAAAAAAAAGTGATCGCTTGTAAATCTTGCTAAACTTTTGAGCAGGAGTTTATGTATGAGTTGTTAAAATTACGTTTTCCACCACTATTCACAAATAACAAATTTTTATACAAATTTTTTATGCGATTTTTATAAGATGTTAGGATTGAATAATTTAAAGCTTATTTTTGAGGCTTCTGGAAAACCGAATGTGCTAAGTAGTTCCGTGAAAGAGTATCTTTTACTTTGAGGGGAAAATTCGTATCGAGAAGGTAACTGTGAATTAACACGTAATAAAAGAGGAGGGGGAAGTTGTAATTAATTAATTTATAAATTAAGTCAAAGATTCAAACTTTGTCAAACGCCATTTCGATCTCTAGGAAGATGGATGCAGTATACTTCTTTTGAATTTTGACGGTGATGATGAGCTCAACAAGTCTGTAGACCTGCTGGGGACCGGAAAGGCCGTTACAGATCCCAAATTGTTCTGGCAACATAATATTATTTTCTGCAAAAATAAAATAGATCTGGGGAACAATAAGGGTTTCAAATATTTCGCTTAAAGAATTTTAAAGAGTGATTGGTCGATAACGTAAAATAAAGCCCTATCAGGGATTTGTTGCTTTTTAAAATAGGGACAATGACAACAGTTTTCCAGTAGAAGGTGAAATAGTTAAATTTAAAGATATTATTAAACGAATGATTTTTTTTTTTGTTGTTGTTGTTGTTTTTGTTTTTGTTTTAGTATAGAGTAAGTGTAGGTTCTTGAAGTTTGTACGAAATATTTCTTCATAGAAGTATAGCTTTTTCTGTTAATTAAAATTATTGGTGTAAAATTAATTTATCATGACCTGCAGATTATAAGCAGAAAATTACAGTAATCATTCTTAATAAAATGTCAATGTTAAATTTTACGTTACTTCATTAAGATAAGAACACTTCATTTCTATTTGAAAAGTCTCACACACATAGACACTTTCATACACAAGCATTGAGCAACACTCTAAGTCATTATTATTAGAAGTTTATTTCCTTATTGACAATCAAGCAATTGGGGAATTTGGGAATATGGGGAGTTACAATCCAAAAATTATGGACGTGATCGGCAAAAGCATAAAGTGACGCAAGTGAAAAAATTTTCGAGTTTCCTTTGACGAAAAAATTCATTTCAGGGCGCTTTCCCTGAATTTATTATTATTATTATTATTATTATTATTTTCTGAGAACATTTCATCAATTCTGTCTGAATTTATTTCATCAACTACCGAAAGATAAAGAAGTGTTTGCTGTGTGATGAAGAACCTGTCTACTAAGTAACTTTTTATATGAATGTATTATAATGTGGGGAGGGGGGGTTAATAAAGCTCATTATTACATTTTCTTAAAAAAAAAAAAAAAGACATTTAGTTTTCACAGCTATGTTTCTAATTTCTCATCAAGTGTTCGTGAATATTAATATGACAGTTTTATTCTTCTTTTCTGAAGGTTATTTGGTTGATACTTTATTGTGAGATTTTTCTCATTCAATGTTCAAGGTAATGTTCATTTTATCTGCGATATATTTTTTCAAAAATTTAGAAGTATATTCTAGTGATGCCATTTGGAGCATTTAGTTAAAGATAAATCGCCTTTTTTATTTATTTATTTATTTATTTATTTATTTATTTATTTTTTTTTTGGAGGGGGGGGGCGGGAATAGTGCTTATCTTATAAATAACGCTTAAGATTAGTAGAACGAAATTACAGTTACATATAAGGAGGGAATTTAAAGACGGTAAACTCTCCTTTACTTTAAAGTGAATACCAAGTTGAAGAGTTATTTAAAAGAAAAAAAAGTAAAGAAAGCTTATAAAGCTTAGGTAGGTTATAACTAAACCAATAAGTACCATTCTCTAGCTACATGGCAAGCTTATTGCCACCAAATATGTTATCTGGATGATTCATGAAATGGTCTCAAAAAATTAAAATTACTTTTTTTCGTGCAAAAATTATCCACCAGGAGGCGCTTTGCTTGGAAAAATTGTAAACTTAAGGAGACTTGACACTACTAAGTGAGTTTCATATAAAAGTCTGTATTTCCATTTTCCGTAAGTTTCGGCATATAATCCGCAGGTAACATGTGTCATTCCCCCACCAGAAATTTTATTTAATAGAATAATCTATATTTTTTCGAAGAGACAGCACTTACAAATATATCTTCATTTGTCAATTAAAATTTCTGCTGCAAAACTGACTTACCTAACCTGCGGATTATATGCCGAAAATTACAGTTATATTTGTTATATTTATAAATTGAACCACATTAAGTTTGTTCAATAATATATATATTCAAGTAACAATTCTTATGGATTTTGATTTTTTTTTTTTTTTAATTCAAAATTTTTAAATTTCATTTGGATTTTTCAGTTTGGATTTTTTTATGAATTCATGAACTTTAAAATGTTAAAACTTCTACAGATATTTATTTATTTATTTATTTATTTATTATGTTTATGTTTAATAGAACCGAATTAAGGATGGATTTTGAAACTGATGAATTAGTTTATGAGAAACAAATTAAAAAGTGCATGTACATCTAAAAATTTCCAAAAATAAATCATGATATTTGTTATATTTTTATTTTTAATATATATATATATATATATATATTGCAAAATTTATTTCATAAAATTTTCTTCTTCTTAACCCATATCGTAACAAGCAATGAAAATAAATTTTTTTTTTTCTTTATAAAATCTTAAATATATGTTTCTTTAAAACTATGTATATACACAAGGTCAAAAAACTTACCAACCTTTCGTTAGCTTAATCGGTAGAGGCTGTCTTAAAAATATGACAATGGTTTAGGACAGTCGGAAATATAAGGAAAACAGACCATCTAGTCATAGCTGCCAAGTTTTTTAATTTATTCCGGAATGCTGCTAGTCCCGCCCCTTTTTCACACCGTAATCTTTTTAGAGTAGTTTTCTTCATATTTAATCGTAATTATATATTGAAGAAAATTTTTCCATAAAGATTACGGTGGGGAAAAAGGGCGGAGCTAACAGCATTCAGAAATAAACTAAAAAACTTGGCAGCTATGCATCTAGATATACTTTTTTTTATATAATTGTTTTACCAGAACAAAAGTGTAGAATATTACCTCAATAAATTTATATGTCCGTTATTCTTGAACGTAAAACCTTTTTAAGTAATAATGTGTTGAAAATCTAATGATTAAATCTTCAAAAATCGTCATTTTAAAAATTAAAAAAAAAAAAAAAAAAAAAAAAATTAAACGTTAATTTAAACTAACGATAAAGACACATATGTATTTAGTGGACTTTTAAATAATATATCGCCTTTAAGTTGAATTAAAATATTCATAAGAATTTATATAAATACCACTTATGCCTGGTGTCCTATTTTTAGGACGATGGTGAAATATGGCTTAAACCAATGAATTTATAAATAGATAAAATTTGTAAACAAATACCGTTAAGTGTTCTGCACCACATTCCCACCCCCGTTTAGGGGAACACATAAAGGCAACTTGAAAAAAGACTTAGTGTGCTATTTGCTGACATTCTTCCACAAATGGTTAATTATTCAAGAAAGAGCAGAAAGTGGGCAACTATGCTAGTCGAAAACTATGGACAAACTTGTTTTATATTAAATAAACGTTATGCTTGTTAGAGATAAAGTAAGTTTTTAATCTAACTGGAATAATGCCTATATTTAATAGGTCAGAAAATTCATTGGCATAAGGTAGTTCAAGTAATGGTGATAGAGAAGAAGCGTGTGTCTACATGTTTAGTGTTAGCAACATGCTTAATGGCGATATCGTCTATTTACAGATGTTTTCCCTTTATTATTCTCTTATTCTGTTTCTGAGAATGAAGACCATTTTTTCTCTTCCTCTCTTTTTTCCTTTTCAATAAAGATATACTGTAATTTCTAGCAAATAAGTCGTATATTAGATAAATCTGTTTTACACTAGAAATTTAATTTAACAGGCCTAATTGTACTGGTTCAATGTGTTAAAACATCACATTTTGTAAGATAAAATGTCTGGTGCAAAATGAATGTATCTAATCTGTGACTTATACAGCAGAAATTACGGTATATTGTTCATACCTATATAATAAAGCACATTTATATGCTCTCATTAATACTTCTTCCATTTTTACGTCGATTTAGACTATCTCACGCAAAAATGCTTCGTCTATACATCGCAAATATCGGTTACTTGCACCTTTTTAAAATTCGCAAATTTTCTATTTAAATTTTTCATTCTTTGTTCTTCAGTTATTCATTTCCTTAGAATTTTTTTAAAAACTTTTGTTTTTATTTATATTTTTATTAGCATTTTTGTTTTTGTTATTTATTTATTTATGTGTCATGCAAATGAAAAAACATCATTTGTACTTAATTTGATTCATAGTGCTGTATTTAATATTCCCGGGCAATCTGCACATCAGGCAATTATTGAAGATATTTGTAATCAGCATACCTGCCAACATCCCAATTAATATTCCGCAGTATTGTTAATACCCGCCCTTTTTCCACACCACTTTATTTTTAGAGTTATTCTCTATAAATGTAATTACGATTAAACATGAAGAAAAATACTTAAAAAAAAAAAAAAAAAAAAAAAAAAAAAAAAGACTGCTGTGAAGAAAAAAGACTGCTGTGAAGAAAAAGACGAGTACTAACAATACTATGGAATATTAATTAGGATGTTGGCAGGTTTATAAATGCCTATCTGCATCAAGATAAAACGTTTTATAATAATTCCTAAACATATGCAACGTATATTACATTAGTACCCAACATATATAAATTTGTTCGTACTGAAGATAATCAGTCATAATTAGTATTTACGATATGTAATTAAAATGTGGTTCTTGTCGCTCTTCTGATAAATGTTTTATTTTAAATTTTCGGTATTATTTTCAAAATAAATATATTAAAATGGAAAACTAAACTATTTATAAGTAAAATAACTAAAATAATAAACTATTTATAAATATTTATAGTAAAAATAATAGTATTAAATTTTTTAATACTATTACTTTTACATATAAGTGCATTTCTATAGAAGTGGGTTTCTAAGAATCAAAGTTCTACATTAGAAATTTGATTATACGTCTGCTCATACATACATCGTTTTAAACCAATCTTTTAAAAGGCGTATAAACAGGCCTTTACAGTACTTTGTTAAGAGAAATTGTATAGATAAATATTCAAATCAGTCCTATTTTTGACTTTGCTATTAATTACCAAATAAAATATTGTTTTATAAATTAAAATTACAAAATTCAAATATTCCACATTAATTAATGATAGTGATATGTAAAATCAAATAATTTTTTGTATAACCTAAATAAAATTTTATTCCCAACACCATACTTCCTTGCCAACATCCTAATTAATATTCCGTTATGTTGTTAGTCCCGCCCTTTATGTCACACCAGTAAATTTTTAGAGTAATATTCTCCAAATGCAATTACGATTAAATAAGAAGAAAAATACTGTAAAAATATATCGATGTAAAAAAGAAGGCGGAGCTAACGATACTACGGAATATTAATTAGTATGTTGGCATGTACATACTTGCCAACATCTTAATTAATATTCCGTAGTGTTGTTAGTTCCTCCCTATTTTTCACACCAGGAAATTTTTTTGAGTAATATTCTCGAAGTGCAATTAACCCTTTCAGTCGCAGTGTTCCCTCTGATGGAACACCTAATTTTAATTCTCAAGTGCAAAAACTCATCCCGGAAGTTTTTTAGCAAAAATTTACTTTTATAACATAGCAAAAAAAGGCCCTTTTTTTAACATGAAAATTTTAAATCTCTTGTATTTTAATTGTGTTCGTAAATTCCGGTGGCAGTGTAATTTAAATGATCCGAATTACCTTGCACTGCAAAGGGTTAAAATACTCCGGAATAAATTGAAATTTTGGGATCTATGCAACTTTTACGAGTTTTTGTTGTCGATAATGTTTACTTATTAAGTGATTTATTTATTAAATTAAATATTATTTGAATTTAATAAGGTTTACTTACAGATGTTTCAAACCGAAAATTTCTCGAAAAGGAACAATGCTAATTTTTTATTTTTTACATATTTATGATCAGCTATGTGTCTAAAAGCCGTTTTTTAAATTAGTTTAGTAATTTTTAAAATAAATTAAGTGGTGAACGTTAAAGGGTTAAGTCTAAATAAGAAGAAAAATACTCTAAAAAGATACGGGTGTGAAAAAAAATGGCGGGACTAACAATACTACGGAATATTAATTAGTATGTTGGCCAGTATGCAACACTGACTCTTTTCAAAGTATACCCAACAACAGAATTTTATAAAAGAAATTTCAAAATTTTTAATCACAGAAAATCAACACAAACAAATTCTGGTATAAAGTAGTGTTAATAAACCTTGTTTTAAAAATATAGATATTGGTAGCAATGCAATTATATTTATGTGTGATATCGTATCAAAAAGTTAATTTTAAAACTTAAAGGCTTTTTAATTTATACATTAATATTGGATAAGTAATGACGCATATAAATCAATATTATTTATCTTTAAAATTTTTATGCATATTTAATACGTATACTTAGACCTATCCCTTTTCATAACTGCTCAAAGTAATTTTTTAAACAAATTTCATAACACAAAGTTTTCATTTTATTTTATTTTAGCGTGCAAATTTCAGTAACAATATTATCTCACCCCACCCGAGTAAATCTAAAACTTTCGAAAAACTTCGAAACACTGGGCGAAGTCCAAGAAAAACCAATTTCTAAACTCTTTTAATAAAGTCTCACGGAAAATAATATTTGAAAAAAATTCGCCCAAAATTGCCACTTTCTCTAAAACTTCTTGCCAATTACCAAGTGTCTTTAGTCTTAAGTTCCATCGCAAGACCCAGCGCGATTTTTTTAAAAAACATAAATAATACAGAAAAGTAGAGGGATGAGACCTAAAGGTGTGGGGGTGGAAAAAAATTGGTTCAGTTTGGGATCCAATCAGGTTGAACGGGAGGATTGAAAGAAAGGGAGTTGACATGCTCTGATGCATTTCTCCCATGGGCTCGATTTAATTTCTTGCCCAGAAGCGTAAGTTCCGCAATAAATACAAGTTTCATTTTTTCCCGTACCGAATTCAAGGGTTCATGTATGAAAAGAAATATATATAGATATATAAAACTTGTCTATGTGTATTACGGAAGTAATTTATGGCGATATATTCACTGCATATGCATCACCCCATTTGACAGATCTACACAGAGGAGTTTAGAAATTAACCCTCAGTTAGAAAAACAGGTCCAGAGTGAATGAGAAAAAATATCGTTTTTGTAGAAAAACATTCAGCTTTTGATCTGCTATCTGTGGAGTCTAGAGTCAAATAGCATATTTTTATGGGAGGCGTCAGAATGTTTTGAATGTTTTACTGTAAGTAATGGAAAGAACGATATTTCGCAAAAAATTAAGTTACAACATTTAAAGTGAGACTTTATTCAAATATCTTTCTTCTATAGTTTTACTCTTCTTCTTCTTTTTATTTATTTATTTATTTTATTTTTTTTTTAAGTTGTTTATTCTCTATAGACGAAAAAATGAATAGATAGTATGACAAATATAATAAAGATATAAATTCATTGTGTTCAGTGTAAAATACATTAAGATAAATGTTCTACTTTTATGATAATCGAAAATTGTTACACATACACATAAGAAAATGAAATTATCGTAATTTCCTACATATTATCCTCAGTTCAACTGAATATGTTTCGCACTAAAAATTTTAAGAATGGTTCCACGGAAGAAGGTAATCAGTCACACAGAAGAATAATATCTCCTTTTTTTTTTTTTTTTTTTTTTTTTGGGGGGGGGGGGGGGGGCTACCACTAATACTATACAGAAATATTAATGGTGTATTTCTTGTAATTTTTGTGATTAAATAGGACAGTGATTATTATTAGAAAATATTGGTGGAAACAGAAGTATCTATGTGTGTGACTGACGTTACATTTTTCGTGAAATTACCCTTAACTGAAAAATCTATATTTCCACGACGAAATAATTCGTACGCATATAAATTCGTCTGTTAATTAAAATTTCTGGTTTAAAACCAACTTATCTAACAAGAGGATTATACGCAGGAAATTACGTTCGTTTAATTTCTGGTGTATAATCCGCAGGTCAGATAAGTCAATTTTACAACGGAAACTTTAATAAACAGAAGAAGCTCTATTTCTACGAAGACTTCGACTTCGGACGTGGAGGGACAGAATCATCTGTGATCAAAATCCCGCATCTTCCTCTGCATAAGGATGTAAGCTAACGGGGTGGAATGTCCTGAAAATCAATTTAACTGCCAAAGGGGAACAGGTAACATGAAAGAACACTAAAACATAAAAATGATTCTGGAGCTGAAACAGAAATAGAGAACACAAAATAGAAAAGTAAGAAGGTTTAAGAATGACATTAAAAAACACGTAAGAAGATTAGGGACAGTAAGAATATTTTTGGATTTTAAGAACAGATTTTATATTTTTTATTTTCAATTTTAAGAAGAATCGTAAACAGCTTGCACCCATCTTTCGGCCTGTCTGTAACAAAACTGCCTTGAAAAAGGCACCTTCTCCGCTACTGTGCAGAACTGAAAACAATCCTTATTTTATTTTATTTATTTTTTAACCCGTTAGTAGTCCCTATAAACAGCGCCACCTATTACAGATTGCGTACTTTTTATTTAACTGTCACCAATAATTTTAAGAAATGATGTGATCGACGTTTCTTCGATTTTAAGCGCGATTAATGTGTATCAAATGCCACTTCTAAAAATTTTTGGTGGCTATTGAATAAAAAAATCTGGCAACACTGAAGGATGGGCGGCAAATCAACCAACTAGCGACTACTAACGGGTTAGACACAAGACAACATAAAGTACACCGCACAAATATGCCATCACCGGTTAATTAAAATTTCTGGTGTAAAATTGATTTATCTGACCTGCAGTTTATACGGTACTTACAAAGATCATCAAATGAAAAATTCAAAACATCGTATCTTCCGAGCAGGAGATACGCATGTTTAACTTTGGAATTCTTACCTAACGCAATACAATACTTTAGTATTTTGTACAAATATAGCTTTCCTTGTAAAATTAAAATTTCTGATGTAAAAGTGTAAAAATGTATTTCAGAAATTAAAATTTCTGATATATCTATGACCTCCTGCTCATACGCCGGAAAATATTAGGTTGATTCATAAATAATTTCCGATGTAGTTAAAATAGAGTACACACCAATAACATTATACAACGCATATAATAATATATATTAGGTATTATTTCCTGACGAAGAATAAGCCCCTCCCACATTTATCATGTTACGTCTTTGTAGGTGGAGTCTTAAATAACTTTCTTTGTTTTTAGCGCGCACTTATTTTGCTTTCATTTAGTTACAAAAATATATCAATTTATTATGTATTCACCATTATTATGTATGACGCTCTCTCATCTTCTTGACAGCTTATATTTTCCTTCCTTGTAAAATGTGGTTGGTTTCGATTGGAAGAAATTTTCGACAGCCTGTCTGACTTGTTCTTCAGATTTGAATGTTTTTCCTTTCAAAAAGTTTTGTAAAGGACAGAAAAGTTGAAAATCTCTTGGGGTAAGGTCCGGGGAGTAAGGTGGGTGCCGTAAAACAGACCATCCGAACTCTAGAATTTTTTCTTGAGTCACCCTTGCTATATGTGGTCTTGCATTATCATGTAAAATAATGATGTTTTTGCTATTGGCGAGTGTAGGACGTATTTCACGAAGTTTCTTTTTCACTCTTTGCATTTGCTGAACATATATGTGTGCAATAATTGTAAATTTGACTTTAATAACTCGTGATGGATTAGTCCTCGACAATCCCACCATACACACAAAAAAATCTTTTTTCCAAGGATGTCAGCTTTCGAATCTGGTAAGAGTTTTTGTTCCTTATCAAGCCACTGTCTGTTACGGATGATATTCTCATAAGTAATCCATTTTTCATTGCCAGTTATTATTCTATCTAAAAAAAAGCTCGTTTTCTTCTCGTGAGAGCAAACTTGTAGCGATAAACAGACGATTTTCTTTATTCTGTTCACTGAGATTGTGTGGTACCCATACTCCTAATTTGCTGACTTTCCCTAATTTCTTTAGGTGGCGGAAAATAGTTGATTGTGGTGCATTCAACTTTTCTGCTATGGCTCTAGTTGACTGGCGTGGATTTTGTTCCAATATAGCTTTTACAACGTCATAGCTGTCAATATTTTAATTTATTCCGGAGTATTTTTAGCCCCGCCTTTATTTCGTACCACTTATTTTTTAAAAGTAATTTCGTCTTATTTTATCAAAGTTATATATTGGAGAATTTTTTTTTTTATAAATAAAGTGGTGCGAAATAAAGGCTGGGCTAAAAATACTCCGGAATAAATTAAAATATTGGCAGCTATGCAACGTTGTCATCAATGTCGGAAGTACGTCCTGTCCTCAGTTCGTCCTTTAAAGTCGTATTTCCAGAGCGGAATTTTGTAAACCAATATCTAACTGTCCGATGAGTTATTAGTCCTTCACCGTATTCATTGCATATTTTTTCAGCTGTTGCTTTAGCACTATTGCCTTCTCTGAATTCCCAAAGCATCATATGACGAATATGCACTTTTTCATTCTCCATTTTAGGAGTTTGGAGCAACAGTTTAATCAGACATACACCTGACAAAACGATTGTTAGAATAATAATTGAACCACAGATTATATACTATGACAGATGGCACACGCTCAATAAAATCAGACCAATGAGTACAGTAATACCAGTGACGGCTGAAAGCTAATGTTTCCAAATATTTACATAATTCCATTAAAATTAAAAGTGATCGCTATTCTGATAGGTTAAAAACGAACATAATATACAAAATTCTACACATTCAAAGAATTTTATTAATATTTGCAGTATGCATGCTTTGACCATTGGTCCAATGCAAGTAACGGCCAAACACACTACATGATGAATGCAGGGGGAGGAGCCTATCTTTGAAGCCTTATATTCATTGTATAATGTTTCTGGTGTAAATGTTAACTAAATTGCATAGGAAATTATTTATGAATCGACTTAATACATTAGTCTTCTGAAATGAAAGCGTCAATTTCTAATTTATTTTATCATGTTTTTATTAACTACGATTCTTGTTTGTTTGTTCAGTACAAATCTTGCAATCGATTTTTAACTAACTTCCAGACTAGCCAGACATTTGAAACTTTTAGGACAGCTCATAACACGGTGACAATACATTTTTTTTTTAAACTTTTAGTCAACTCTTTCAGGTCCCTACTGCCTTCAGCAGCATTTATATGATTCGGTAGAAAATTTATTTAACTAACCTCCCGACTAGCTAGACATTTGAAACTTTCAGAAATGTTCAAAACACGGTGAAAATGATTTTTTTAATACTTTTAGTCAATTTTTTCGGGTTCCTGCTGCCTTTGGCATCGTTACCAGTACAAAGCTTGCAATCGATTTTTCACTAACTTCCCGACTAGCTAGACATTTGAAACTTTCAGGATAGCTCAGAACACGGTGACAATAATTTTTTTAAATACTTTTAGTCAACTGTTTCAGGTCCCTACTGCCTTCGGCAGCGTTTATATGATTCAACAGAAAATTTATTTAACTAACTTCCCGACTAGCTAGACATTTGAGACTTTCAGAATAGTTCATAACACGGTGAAAATGCATTTTTTAAATACTTTTAAACAGCTGCTTCGGGACCCTGCTGCCTTCGGCAGCGTTACCAGTTCAAAGCTTGCAATCGATTTTTAACTAACTACCCAGCTAGCCATTTGAAACTTTTATAATAGCTCAAAACACGATGAATTTTTCTAATGCTTTTAGCCAATTGTTCCGGCGTTTATATGATTCAACAGAATATTTAAAAACATGGTATATAAAAAGTTCCTTTTATCTTGCAATTATTTTTAAACTAAATTTCAACAAGAAGGCCTAAACAATTATAGAAGGATTCATGAAATAATTCAGTGCATAGTTAAAAAAAAAAAATATTATGCAAATCATGCATTTTAACGAAGCATTAACATTTTACAACACTTATGTAGTTTTTTATGTTTTTTTTTTTTTTTTTTTTTTTTTTTTTTTTTTTTTTTTTTAATGTTTCTATATTGGAAGTAAATTTAAATAAGACAATATCTTTGTATTTATGTTTGTAAGGCAAACAGTGTTCTTGAGTTCCAGGACCACTATTTGAAATATTATTTACCTATGTTATTTCTTATACATTGCATAGCTGCCAACTTTTAATACAACTTTTATTCAGTAAAAATTTTTATTTTATATAATCTGTGAAAATCGTTGCAGAAATTAATAAACGATTTCCCTATTACTAGTAGCCAAAAAGCGTAAAATTTGGTAGCTATGACCATGATAAAATGTACAAATTATTATACAAAATTTCTGATACTGATGTATAAGAAAGCTGTCTAATCTGATTTGTATTATTAATCCATTCAGTCATAACTACCAGAATTTAAATATTTAAAACAAGGTTTACTATCATTACTTTTTTTTTTCTTTTTTTCTTTTTAAACCATTGTTGCCAGACTTGGGGACTTTTTTTATTCAATTGTTACTAAAATTTTTGAGATGTGACATTTGATATACATAAGAGACGATTAATCTTCGAAATGGTTATACAATTAAAATTTACCGTTACAATTAAAATCTAGCGGTAGATATTGATTAAAAAAGTCCTCAAATCTGGCAACACTGATTGAAACCTCTGGAACTAATATTCCGCTATTTAGTAACTTGAAGATCACTATTTTAAAATTCTAGCACGAAATCTTCATAAAAATCGGAAAGACTTCGCAGTTACGGATTAAATGTTTAAATATCCAAATTAAAGTATTATAAACAAATCGTATTCCGATTTTAAATGATTGCCAAGGAAAACAAGTTTTGATTTTATGCCTTTTAAATATTGTTATTTATACACTTGAATATATTTGTTTAATTTTCTATCATTTCAAGATTCTTACATCTCTCCTCCCACCCTCTCTATCCCTTCCTTTTTAAGAATACTAAATAATCTCCAAAAGAGGGAATAACAACAGAAAATTTTTAAAGCATTATTTCTACATTCAAAAGTTTAAAAACAAAAAGCAAATAAAAAAACTAATGCATATTTTGACCTTTATGTTTACTTAAAAGTTATCAAATTACAATGCATAAACTTTTTTAAGAATTATTACGTGATCGAAATTTTAACGTTATGATTCTTTGTAAAATTATGATTTGTTTTACTACAATTGAAATTTGAAAAGAAAAAATGCTCGCGCTTTAAGGACAAACTAAAAACATAGCTGCCAATATTTTAATTTATTCCGGAGTAATTTTAGCCCCGCCTTTATTTCGTACCACTTATTTTTTTAAAGTAATTTTTTCTTATTTTATCGAAGTTATGTATTGTAGAAAATGTTTCAATAAATAAAGTGGTACGAAATAAAGGCGGGGCTAAAAGTATTCCGAAATAAATAAAATATTGGCAGCTATGTAAGAATATTAACATTAGTGCCAACTCTCCATTTTGTTTTCAACGGAGAATTCGTACCGAAAATTCTTTATAAATATTTTTAGTTTTCTTAACTTTATTTATTCATTGAAAACATGTGTTACAGATTCCTTTTTCATAGCTGCCTACCTAATCCGGAGTACTGTTAATACCCGACCCGCCCTTTTTTCCACACCGCTTTATTTTTAGAGCAATTCTCATACAGCTCTTCAGATGTCATATTTGCCAACCATCTCATTATGAACCGTACGATTTTTAATACCCCCCTTTTTTTCACATAAATAATTTTTTGGAGTAATAGAGATTTTTTAGTGTCTTATTTAATCGTAACAACATTTGGAGAGAATAACTCTAAAAATATAGTGGTGTGAGAAAGGGGGCGTTTTTACAGGAGGCGTTAACAAGAGTCGGCTATTAATGAGATGGTTGGCAAGTATGAGATGTATTTACGATGCAGAGCTGCCAACCTAATCCGGCAAATTGCTAGTACCGCCCCTTTTCCTACACCACTTAATTTTTAGAGTAATTCTCATTAAATATAGTTACGATTAATTAAGAAAACAAATACTCTAAAAATTAAGTGGTGTAGAAAAAGGGGCGGTACTAACAATTTGCCGGATTGGGTTGGCAGCTCTGACGATGGAATAAGAAGAAAATGATGGACCGGTGTGAAAAAAAGCAGTTACTAACAAGACTCCGGATATTAATTAGGATGTCGTCAGGTATGCTTTTTAAAAATACTGGTGGTAAATCTGATTTAAAAATTAAAAATTTTGGTAACTGTGTATTAAGTCGAATATCTTTCAATATTTTAAACAAATTTTCATAGTTAAAAATATAAAGGCATACTAAACGCCAAATTATTTGCAGCATTATTTTTACTAATCTTCGCTTCCGATCTGTAAGAAAACTTGCTACTATGATTTCTAAAATCTATATTTAAGGTTTATGATCATTTTATCGAAATTGATGGTATTTCAAAATTATACATCAGTGTGATGATATTCAATTAAGTAACTGCTATAAGCTCTGATTTAAACATGAATGCCAATATTTACGTTTTTTTTTTATATCACTTTATTGAGTAGAAATTTTGTTGAAAACCGTTACGAAAATTTATAATTTATAAATGATTTCCATTAAAAATTATTTGTAACTTAAGAGTGTGAACCTTGGCTGCTATGTATTTATTTTGTCACACAAATATACGTATATTTGTGTGACAAAATAAATACATAGCAAAAGTCAATATACGTATAATAAAGTCAAATATACGTATAATAAAGTCATATAAAGTCAAATATACGTATATTTGCGTGACAAAACCATTTTTTAAATAGAAATCAAAATATTGGTTTTGATTAAAGTTAAATTTTTAACAAAATAAAGTATTTATTTAAAATTCATTATGACCTGTGCATTATACGCAGGAGATTACTGTACTCAAAACCATAGTTGCGAAATTTAAACCTTTTGGGCTACCGATTTTTTTTTTCAATCAGTGAAAACCGTTACAAAAACATATAAACGATTTCTATTATTTTTTGTACCCAAAAAGAGCTAAAGTTGGCAAGTTTGATCAACCGTATGAATTCAAAACCATTGTAGCACCAGATTATTATTATTCTTTTTTTTTTTTTTTTTTTTTTTTTTTTTTCTGTGACAGCTGCAAATATTTTATAAAGTAAATGTTATGTTTCGGTAATGTTTCAATAATGCTCTTTTTTGAGAAACATTTTGAACAAAAATGAAAGCATTTACATAATCTTTTCTTGTAATTGAAATGTTATAAACATTTAATATATTTCAAAATACAAATTATTTTAGTAGGAGCAGCATAACTGCCACCGTGTGAAAGAATTATAATTTCTGAAATCTTCCGCTTAACACATTCGCATCGGAAACCAGAATTTTTCTTGCCACTAAACAAACAAACAAAAAAATAGAAAAGAAAGAAAAGAAAAGAATCCCACTTTTAGGCGTTTCTTCTAAAACAGTACAGTATTTTACGAATGGGCTTGGCGTATTCGTGTTTAACCTTTAAAGTGTCATCAGTATATGCACATACCTGGTAATATTTATAATTTATTCCGGAGTACTGTTAGTCTGACCCTTTTTTCCCACCAGTATATTTTAAAAGCAATTTTCTCCTTGCTTCATCGCAAGACCTAGTGTAGAAAATTTCTCTAAAAACAAAGTAGTGTGCAAAGAGGGCAGGACTAACGGAACTCCGGAATAAATTATAAATATTACCAGGTCAGTGTTGCCAGATTGCGCGACTTTTTTATTCAACAGTCATCAATAATTTTGAGAAGTTATATTTAATGTACATAATCGACTATTAATCGTCTGTAACGTATATCAAACATCGTTTCTCAAAATTATATGTCGCTCAATCTGGAAACACTGTACCAGGTATGTATGCATGCACCCAGGGCCTGATTACCCAAAAGGCTTGGGAAGCACAAGCTTCCCCTCTAAAATTTAAGAGGGGCCCCCAAAATGACTAAAAACAGGGTCTTGAATTTTCTGTTTTACTTTTTCATACTGAGATTGATTTTTTCTGCGAAAATTCGCCTAAAACAAGATAAAATATTCACTATTTCGGGAAAAATCTATTATTTAACCTCAAAAATCTGAATGTTCTTAATTAATAAGTTATATGATTTTAATGTTGCGTGTAGAAACCACCCAGATATATGAATGAAAAAAAAAAAAAAAAAAAAAAAAAACTATAAGCACACTAATTTTTGGTCTATAGCATTTTTATATTACAATATGTAACAGAAAAACAAGATTTTCTGAAATGCAAGAGGGCCCCGAAATGATACTGAGCTTCCCCTAGCTTCAAAGCTTAATCGGGCCCTGCATGCACCAGTGACATATAACGCATCAATATTTCAAAATAAAATTTAGATGGTTTAAAAACAGGAATCCTTTTGTTCAATAATGTAACAATGATTCGTTCAGTCTTTGATTTTCTCTACTACTCAGAGCTTGAAGCACCCTATTCCCTAACAGCACACTTGTCCATAATACATCCTGAGGATGTCCCTAGGGTGACTTTTTAACCATATGATATCCTGTGGTTGTCTTGTGGAGAAATTGTGCTGTCAGGATTATTTTCAGGACAGTTTCCACCAGTATTCTTCTACAATAAACTTCTATATAAATTATTAGGCTTGACAAAATATGCAATTGGAAATTAATGGTGTATATTGTTCTGAAAAAATGCAGGATTGCAATCCCTTTTATCACTCATTTTTAACACATTCACTCCCGGAAACGAGAATTTTCGTTTACTACAAAAATTAGACTCTTAGGCATTCCTGTAAATGTTACATTTTTTCAAAATGATTAAAACCCTTTTGTTAAATAATAAAACATTTTAGAGGAACACCGAAAAGTGGGGCTTACTGTTCAAAAAAAAAAAAAAAAATGATATCCCGACGGAAAAGTGTTAATCTGTAAATTTCAAAAGAAATTTATTGTTCTAGAAAAGTGGAGGAACAGTTCTTGAGAAAAGGCGTGTCTGTATGAATCCTGTGCAACCTTTTAGAAGAATACCAAAAGACAAGGCTTATTGTTAAAAATAGAAATATATATCGACGTGAAAATGTTAAACTATCATAATTTTTAATAAAATATTTTTTAGACTTTGTGGTGAGCAGATTTTTCTATTTTAAACGATGACAAACGTTATTTTATTTAACAAAAGATTTTTATGTATTCATGTTAAAATCGTTTCAATTTTAGATACAGCAATCAATGCGGCAAATGCCACTTATGTATATGCGCCCATAGCCTTCTTCAAACGCAATACAAATACGCAGTTTTATATATATACAGTTTTATATGTATATGCGTTTGTGTGTATAATTGATTAATAATCTATTGTATTAGAGGAATGCCTAAAGGCAGTATTTTTATTTATTTATTATTAATTATTATTATTATTATTGTTATTATTATTATTATTAATTTGTCGGTTATTTCACGACACTTTACCGCAAAGGATTAAAATATTATATTCCTTATATCGTAATGGACATAGTTTAATTTCTTTTGTGTTACTATTTCAGTCTTAACCAGAAACTTTATGATGCAGTTTTCTTTAAATTATGACAAATAAATTAGAATTCAGTATAGATAATTTAAAAATTATAACAATTATTGATCTATTTTAACTAAAAAAAAATAATTGTGGCAATAACGAAAAGATTTTTCAAGTTTAATCTTTCATTCAATTGCTTATTTATTTTCAGCGTCCAGGCAATAAATTTTCAAAAACATCTAGTTTTAGATTTTTTTTTTTTTTTTTTCATGTTACTTTTTAATAAAACTTTCAATTGTTTCAGAGAGCCAAGCTGAATCCCTGTAGCATAAAATTTAATCTACGAGCTTGAAACGAGATGAGTAAACCCAAAAGATGCTTCTAACCCTCTAAATTCCAGCTATAGCCTAATAACTATAAAAACAAGTAATTTTCTATACCTATTTGTAGAGAAAAAATAGTATAGTAAAATAATTATTTACTGTTTCTTTAGATTGAAATTAATGTATATATATATATACATAGCTGCTAGGTGTTACTATTTTTGGATACCAGTATTTTTTAAAGAAATTTCCATCTTATTAATCATAGAAAACTTCGGTAAAAACTTATAAAAAATTCCTATAAAAAATGTCAGTTTCCAAAAATTGTTATAAGTAGCAGCAATGTATAACTATTACCAGTTTTTTATAATTTATTCTGTAACATTTCGTGTATTTTATTTATTTATTTATTTTATCCTAGTTTTATATTGGAGAAAAACATTTTACAAATAAAGTGGTGTTAAATAAAGCCGAGGTTAAAAATACTCCGGTATCTATAATATTAAAACACAAAGCATATTTTGTAAGACCAAAATCGTACGATGTGGGCATGCGCGAGAAAATTTTGAACCAATTGGGAGAGGGAATATTCCTTTTTTTATGCAGAATACCGATGACAGATGAAGCAGACGATATTAATATTGATACGTCTATGGCAAACGCCTAATTAAAGCTCATTAACGCCTAATTAAAGTTAATATTACTCCGTGGCTTAATCATAAAAATAATTCACACGATTAAATCATATTTTCCAAGGAAGTATACCTATTAAAAATTCGCGAATACGTATCGGCATCTGTTATCTTCGTATTCGTTTTCGCTCGCCGAAAATATGTGTACACTGAATGTGGCGCCATCTGTTATCATGTCAATATATTATAACATATTCTTAACATTTTTTTTTTTTTTTTTTTTTTTTTTTTTCCATTTCTTAGAAAAAAAAAAAAAAAATCTTTTAAAATTAACAAATTATCAAAGTTTATTGTTCTTTAAAAGTTAACTTTCATCAGTTGAAAACTTTGTTTAGAAAAGATGGAGATAAATTTTTAAAATCAAAGGGGGTTTTATTTTATTTTATTTATTTATTATTTATCTAATTATTATAATTTCTGATATTTCATTTCGATACTGTATTAGAATAAAAATAATTTCAAAAGAATAACATTAAAATATTGATATTTTATACAAGTAAAAATTTATTTATTTATTTATTTTTAACAGTATACTTTTGTTGAAATATACTATTTTGATAGAATAAAGTGTTATAATACTATTCCAGTAAAAACAAATTTTAACTTTATTCCGATTTGCAGTTTATTTTTAGAATACAATAAGTTAATATTTTGGATTATATAAAAGTGGTTTTACAAATACGGGAAATTGGACAGGGGGTTTAAAACCGGTTAAAAATAATGTGAAATATTAAAGCAAGGGTGTTTTAAACTTTATGGCGTGAAGAGATTTTAGTTGCACATCATCCGTCAAATTTTGACGGGTATTAACTAGTAAATTATAAAAATTGGCAACTTTAACACTATTTCAAAAGAATACCTTATCTTCTAATTAATCAAAAAGCAAAGAAAAAAAACTTTAAAAGTACCATAAAGATTTCCGTATAAAAATAATGGTGACAAAAAAAAAAAAAAAAAAAAAAAAAGGCGGGATTCCCATCCTTGTCTTCTGGAAATTGAAATTAATAGATCAATAAACTTTGCTCTTTTCATTTTGTTTTTCTTTAATTATTATCGTATTTTGGAATGTTTTTGATACGCTAAATATTCTTCTTTCCTTATCAGGGTGTTTACTACCTACCACTGTATTCACACATACATCTTCTCTAGTTTGTTCCCACAATTAATTAAAATATTACCCAGAGATGAAAATTCCACTTTTCCTTCTTTTTCTTTTCTTTTCTTTCTTTCTTTCTTTCTTTTTTTTTTTAACGAAAACAAAATCCTACATTTATATCGTATGTTAATTTATCAACATCGTGATAAATTAACATACTGTCGTGAAATCAAAAAGTATTATTGAATATTGCTATAAAAATATTCTGATAGAAGAATCAGGGATAGGATACAGCCCATAGTAACCCTGATACATAGTACAGTACTCCAAAATGAAAGAGTTTTTTTTTTTTTTTTTTTTTTTTTTTCTTTAACAGAAACATAGTTGCTAACATTTTAATTTATTCCGGAACATTTTTAGACCTGTCTTTAATTCACATCACTTTATTTATAAAATATTTTACGCCATTATAAAACTATGATAAAATGAAAATAAAAAATATTCTTAAGAAAAAATGGTATGAAATAACGGCGGGGCTAAAAATTTCTCCGGAATAAATTAAAATACTGTCATCTATGCAAAAAGCGAAATGCTTTCATTCATGAGTACTGATACAATCTTATTTATAAGTGCATTATTTTGTAAATGTGTATTTTGTTTTTTATTTATCAAAATGTTTTTTGTCTTGCTCCCCTCCCAGAAAATTAAACATTAAAGAAAAAAAATAATAATAATAATATTTTCTTTTCGATATTAATAGTATTAATTTCGTATAATTTATTAGTATTAATCAGCATTAATTTAGTATAGTCAAGCCCACCTTGGAGGTTGCTACCAGTACAGGAAGTCTCCGCCATTTTCAGGACACTTTGAGGGCTGAGAAATTTCCGCTTTTTTTGTTACGACTATTTTTATACAATAATTAATTTTCATCCTATTTAATTACGACATATTACTATAAAAATAAGGTGAAGATTTTTGTATGAAAAGAGAAGTGGCAAAGAAAAAAAAAAAAAAAGAGGGCGGAAATTTTTTTATCTTTTACAGTGCCCTGAAAAAATGGTAAAAACTTTTAGTTTTGGTTGCGACCAAAATGTTAAAAATCATTGAATTAAAGGAAGTCATATTGTAATTTCTAATAATTATATAACGGAAAGAACTAAAAAAAATTTTTTTTAACATAATTTCATAATTTTACCTTTAATTTTGTGTAAGGTACCTGGCAACATTCTAAATGATATTCAGTGGTATTGTTTGTACTTGCCTTTTTTATTTTTATTTATTTATTATTTTTTTTTCCACACTAGTATTATTATAGAGTATTTTTCTTTTTCTTTAATCGTAATTATATTTAGAAAATATTATTCTATAAAAATGCGGTGTGAAAAACGGTGGGTAGTAACAATGCTACGGGATATTAATTAGAATGTTGACAGGTATGTGAGTAATAATTCTCTTAACTAATCATTATCTAAGATAATGTTCTGTGGAAACTCAAGACAAAAACTTGGCTTGATTTACTGCATAAGAAACTCAGTAAAGTTCCTTTAAATTTTAAAAACTTGGTGAAAACAAAAAGTTGTATATTAATTACAAAATAATTAATAATCTCTTTTGTATATGGGATTTATGTATAAGATGCCATCAAAGTAAGAAAAAATATCTAAACATAGCTCCTGTAGCGTAAAATTTTGTGAAAATTAAATAAATAAATAAATAAATCTATAAAAATGTGACGTGCAGAAAAATATTTTTTTTTTTTTTTTTTTTTTTTTCACTTCATACATTTTATATCTGTAAAACTGACTCTGTTTATTCCAATGAAAATTAAATTCAAATGAAAAAGACATTTTAATTTTTACCATCATCTTTTATAATTTTTGAATACTACTTTAATTGAGTAGATTTATTTATTTTTTTTTTTAATTTAGTCAGCGAAAACTGTCACAGAAATTTGTAAAAAATGTCCATTAAAAATTACTGGTAGCCAAATAGCGCAAACGTTGGTGACTATGCTGTATTTAATCTTTAGTGCCCATCTTATGCTATATAAGTTTTCCTTCATTAGAAAAAAAAAATGAAAAGAAAGGATTAAAGTATTTTAAATATTTATCCTTATCCCATTAAAATTTACAAATAATTCGTTCGTACCGCGTATGTAACTTTAACATATAACTTATGCGCTTCATATTTTTCTGAAGAAAAAGAATTATCGCATTCATTATACTATTTTGTATTTAATGTCATTGAAAAAAACATAATCTGTTATCACTAAGTGTTAGTGGGAATAAACATTTGTTTCTTCTTGAAGATATGAAAACCTATAAAGTCTTGCATTTTGAAGTTTTATCTCCCCGTTTCATTTTGTGCTAAAGGTAAGATAAACCACACTGATATATCTTGAGAGTCTTATTTAATTACTTTTTTTTTTTATGAAAAAAAAGCATTTATTTATTTATTCATTTTTCTTTTCTTTTCATTATTACTGTTTGTTATAAAAATGAAATATAAGAAAAATTACCAAAGTTATTATATGTATATATATATATATATATAGAGAGAGAGAGAGAGAGAGAAAGAGAGAGAGAGAGAGAGAGAGAGAGAGAGAGATACATTCCTGCCAACTTTTTAAATTTATTCCGGAATATTGTTAGCACTCATCCTTTTTTTTTTTTCACACCGTATTCCTCATAGAGTAGTTTTCTTCACATTTAATCGTAAATATATATATTGAAGATAATTACTCAATAAAGCTTACGGTGTGAAAAAAGGGCGGATGCTAACATCATTCCGGAATAAATTAAAAATGTTGGCATCTATGTATGTATATATGTATATATGTGTGTTAGCAATTTGCATATAGCACTACAAAAATATCATTTACATGCAACATTTATTCTATGCTTTTGATAAGTTATGATGTTGTATGCAGAGCCTGATTAAGGGGGAAGCACACATTATCTCCGCTCTTACCGGAATACTTTTACAATTATTTCTTACTTCATGTCATAGAAATTCCACGCTTTGACGAGGAAATATCTTTTACAAAAAATGATCGGTGTAAAACAATCCAATTTACTCACCGTTATTAGACACCAGAATTCTTTTAAAATAATTTTTAATGAGAATTTTCTGTTTATTATAGGAGGAAAGTATTTGTTAAAAAATAACGGTGTAAGTATAAATAATGTGTGCTCCCCCTTTAATCAGGCTCTGGTTGTATGTTTCAATCTCAGTTTGCTCATTGTTTCGTCATGTTTATTCAATTTTCCTACTTCTTCATGTGATACTTGGTTACATCTGCTGCAATGTTTGAGAAAGTTTTCAATATATATATATATATATATACTATTAAACTTTTTTAAGTACCACACATCACAATCGCTCGTATTTCTCATTTATGCAGCTATGCATATATTTCTAATTTATTCCTGAACATTGTTAGTATCCGTCTTTTATTCACACCACTTTTTTATAGAATAATTATTTTCAGTATGTAAGCACGATTAATTAAGAAGACAAATTGTTTGTCTTCTTATTAATTGAATTTCAATCATATTCATGTGTAACTTTAAAGTGTCTGTTGGAATATTTTCTAATGTAATACTTTCTTTATATTGCCTCCTAATATGGACTAGATAAGCACTTTTCGCCTGGGCGTAAAGTTGTTTACAACTAGGCAGCCTTTTCAGCTACCATCTGTTAGTTGTAAGAAGAAAATTGCTCAAAAAATCTGGTATTAACCGTTTGAAGGTGGTGGGTTATGTAATTCCCACTCCTAAATTTAATTAGGAATTGCAATAATTCATCCCTGAATTTGACTTTTTAACTTAGAAGAAAAAATTCATTTACTTCTTTTCTTCTAACTTTCTTCCTAAATTCTGTTGGCTTTCCATATTAAATGAGCGTAGTTATCGTGGCCTCAAAGGGTTAATAGTACTCTGGAATTAATTAGAAATGTTGAAAAATCTCTTTATGTATGAAATTTACGTTTAGAATTTTTTAATTAAAAAAAAATCCTTTTTCTCTGTTAAACTTAATTATC
The DNA here is from genome assembly GCA_963930645.1 of Salticus scenicus. NCBI lineage: Eukaryota > Metazoa > Arthropoda > Arachnida > Araneae > Salticidae > Salticus > Salticus scenicus. The sequence goes on from OZ005657.1 coordinate 34,969,949, forward strand.
ATTAAAACTATTCATTACTCTTCTTATTAAATTATGAGTAATTCACAGTTATGAAGGAAATGTTTATCTAATCAGTGAGCAGAATTTTATAAAATAGTGATTTAATTATTATTTAAATCATTAATCAATTTACAGCTAAAACAGCAATTGAAATTTCATTTAAAACATAAAAATGCACCGCATCACAAACCCAATCCAAAGGGTGAATTTTTGTGATTCCTTTGTGGTATTTAACGACATGAAATTCTACCTATGGAAAGCTAAACGAATATTAAATTTATTATTAACAAGATATTATAACAAATGACATTTGCATAATTTTATTGCTAAATAACACAATATTTTTAATTGCGCATTAGCGCAACTAAATTCCAAGTCCAACTGGCTATAAGTAAATATTTTTCCGGATAATAATAATTACTGCTACTAACTAAAATAAACTTTAAAAATAATTTTAATTACAAAACTATTAATTCTAAATATTCAGAAAACAAAAATATAAATGATTTATGAATAAGTATATACCATCCTTTTTCCCCGAAATCTTAATCAATATTTAACTGGCGTTTTATCATAGCTGCCAACCATTCGATTTATAGACACTGGGATTTTTTGTAAAAATTTTGGACTTATTTAAACATAAAAAATTTGCGACAAATTCTTATAAAATATTCTATTAAAAATAAACTGGTGTGTCAATCACACGACTTTCTCTTACCCTACATTTCAATACTATAAAGATAGATTACATATTAAGGCTTAAGACCAATAGCGTAAGATAATAAAATTCAATGTACTTTTAAAATAATCTAAAATAGGTTTAAGGACAGTTTTATTTGACATGTAATTCTGTGTGAGTGTAATTCTGTTCCCAATCAAACTCCCGCTCAATATAGTACATACGTTTATTTGAAAAACAAAATAAATAAGTAAATAAATAAAAAGCTGTTATTAATTTGCCTTCAAACTTACAAATCTTGATCAAATTTTTAAGTGGCAACCTAACACGGACTTCAAAATACCAAATTTGAATTTCGTGTAGTTATTTGTTTTTAAATTTAGCTGATAACAGATATACATACAGATCGACTGCTAAAAATTGGACTTTCGTAATCAGGGCACCTCAAAACGTGATATTATACAAAAGATCAGAGTTGAAAAAAAAAAAAAAAAAAAAAAAAAACTTTGTTTACAGCATGCGTATGAAAAATGAATTTTGCTTCCTGAACAGTGGTCGTCAACATAGCAAATTGTACGAAAGCACTTCTATTAATTACATTCAGTAGAATAGAACGTTTAGCTAAATTTTAGGTAGCACTGTATATTGTCTATAATCAGTATGCACTATAAACACTATTGTGTACTTAAATTCAGTCTTACTTGAAAAACATCTAACACAAAAGGAATTACAATTCCAGTAATTTCTAAGTATGTATATCCGCAATATATCCAAATACTTTGGGTAGCCCAATAAAGGAATGATTAATGACTTCCATATCAGAATCTACAGAAAATATGCTTTTATGCATTAAAATAATAATAATAATAATAATAATAATAATAATTCCGTCTTCTTTAAAGCAGTCTATAGATCTTAAAATGTACTTTGCCTGCAATTTCCCCCATAGACGCAATGTATTTAAATTATCCTGGGTGACCCTGTACACGAATCATTTGCTTGATCTCAACGAAAATTTTAGTGCAGTATCCTTATATAATACATATTTAGAATACCAAATTTTTACTTTCTGCTGCCATTTTTTCTTGAGATATGTTGATAACAGACAGACAGACAAACACACACACGCACATAGACCAATCGGTAAAAACATGATTTTCGGATTTAGAGGACCTCAAAACATGTAAAAATAACAAAAACTCAACTTTGAAAATTTGACCCAAAAACAATATTTTCGCTACTATATGGGTAAAAGAAAGTAAAATAATACTGGTTTCCAAATGTCACTGAAAACTGCCAAAAACATATTAAAATTTTTAGTTAAATTTTCCGGTAGAATAAAAAAAAAAAAAAAAAAGAAAAAGAAAAGAAAAAGAAAAAAGTACAAATTGGCAGCTATGATATAGTAATCACTGTTCATACGGGCCCGCCTTTCTTTAAGGACTCTTCCACCACAATTCCTTTATTAAAATTATAGGCTTATTTTATCCCAGTAACTCCTACTCAAATATACTGGTAGAGAAATTCAAAGACCGTACGAAGCCAAAGTAATAAAAGTTTAAAACTTTTTTTGGAGGGAAACGGGGTGAATTTTAAATATAACCATGCTTATAATTTTTTAATGGAATACTTGTATTTTTTTAATTAATTAATCAATTTATTTATTTATTTATTTAAGGAAGAAGACATGGAACTTTCAATTTCTTTAATGCTGCTTCTAAGCTTTGCAGCTTACACAGCTGCTGAAAATAGCTGCCCACCACAACAAATTGGTAGTTATTGTACTTGTACGCCTGGTCCTTCCTTTGGAGCTATGGGAACCAAAGTCGTATGCCGTGACATCAAAGAACCAACAACTCTCTTAAAAGAAATCCAAAATTATCGAGGTTACAAAATTGATGTATTGCTTCTTCTATTCGTTGAACTTCCATATTTACCAGCTGGCCTGTTCCTTGGTACTTCAGTTAGAGAATTCATAATAAAAGATAGCATTCTAGACAATTTATATTCTGTTAGTGACTACGAACCCTCTCCTTTCGCTGGTCTAGAAGATTCACTTGAAGAGTTTGCAGTTTACTCCACTAAAAACCCTTCAAATTGGCTGTATCCTGATCTCAAGGGCTTGAAGCGCTTAAAAAGTATAGAAATTGTACAATCCCCATTGCATTTTGTTGGACATGTTTGGGCCGAAATTGGAGGAGGTTCTGTTGAAAGCATTACAGTCGCATACAGTGGTGTTTCTAGGATCCATCCTCAGGCATTTCCAGAACTTTCTAACTTAAAAGAAGTTAATTTCAGAGGAAATTTTCTCCCTTATATGGTGAGATTAATGTTCCCTAATCCAGCGACTCACCTTAGAAAGATTGATTTGTCGTAAGTAATAGCCTTCTCTTTCATATAGCATTTATTTTTAGTTCATGATAATATATATATTAGAACAAAACAAAACAAAAAATAATAATAATAAAAATCAGATGTGTCACACATACGACTTTCTCTTAGCCTATATTTTAATACTCCAAGGACAGATAGCAAATTAAGTCTTAAGATTAATGAGGTTAAGATAATAAAGTTCAATGTACTTTAAAAATAATCTAAAATATGTTTAGGAACAGTTTCTTACATAAAATTCTGTGTGAGGGAAGCTACCGTTCCGCTCAACCCCCGTTCAATTACAGTGCCTACATTTATTTTAAAATAATTAAATAAATAAATAAGGTTGTTATTAATCAGCTTTCAAACTTTCCAGTCTTGAACAAAATTTTAAGTGGCAACCTTAAAATACCAAATTTGGATTTTCTGCAATTATTTGTTTTTACGTTATGCTAATGACATATATACATACAGATCAACCGCTAAAATTTGGACTTTCGTAATCACGACACCTCAAAACGTGAAATTATACAAAAAAAAAACTAGAGTTGAAAATAGAACATCAAAAAATACTTTGTAAACAGCATGGGTATGAAAAACTAATTTTTTTTTTCCTGAGCAGTTTTCGTCGATATAGTAAAATGCCGCAAAGCACTTCCCTCAATTATTTTCAAAAAAAAGAGAACGTTTAGCTCAATTTTGAGTAGCCTTGTATATTGCCTGTAATCATTATTCACTATAAGCAATATTGTGTATTTAAATTTAGTCTTACATGAAAAACATCTAATGTAAAATGAATTACAATTCCAACAATTTCCAAGTATTGACCCAATATATCCAAATACTTTGGGTAGCCCTGTAAAAGAATGATGAATGATTTCCATAGTACAATCTATATAAAACATGCTTTTACGTATATAAAAAATATATATTTATTTCACTTGGTTTAGTGTAGCCTATATATATTTAACTCTACGTACATGTTATTTCTCCCATAGACATATTGTATTTGAATTCTCTTGAGTGTCCCTGTGCACGAACCATTTTCTTGATCTCAACAAAATGTTTAGTGTAGCATTCATCTGCATATTTAGTATACCGAGTTTGGACTTTCTGCTACTATTTGTTCTTGAGATATGCTGATCACGAGCACACAGACACCGACACACACATCACACAGACACACAGACACACGTGCACATAGACCAACCACTAAAAACATTATTTTCGGATTCAGGAAACCTCAAAACGTGTAAATATAATAAAAACTCAATTTCGAAAATTTGACCCAAAAACAATGCTTTCTTTACCATATGTATAAGTAAGAGAAAGTAAAAAATGCATTTAATTTAAATATATTTATAACTTATTTAGCAACTAGCACGCTTTCCCCGCTTCGCTAGTCGCTGTATTTAATGTAATTAAAAAAACATTATTATTTTAAAATTAAAAAATAAAAAAAAGTCCATTGAATTCACTCAAACCAACGTTTCTGGTCCCCGTTGACTTTGGCTGCACCTCCGTCTTCCACGTTATGTCTGATATATATCGTCACTCCTGCAGTAATTCATTAACCCAAATTGAACTGCCTTACCTGAGCAGTTCAATTTGGGTGTTTATCGAACAACAGATGGCTAGGCTATTATTTAAGAACTGCGATCTAACTGCGATCTAACTGCAAATATACGGTTTTACTATATCTCAGAACCTATTAAACATTTTAATTCTGTCAAAATTTTAATCCACGATTTCCTGCCCTTATTCATTTCCTATTATGATATACTAATAGCACTTTTTTCAACCCTATGAGGCAACTAGGTTTGTAGTTAATAATTACGAAAAGTCTAAGTTTTGTAATTATTACTTTAAAATGCCAGTTCTGTGGCGCTTTCTTATTATTTAGGTTTGTAGTAGTTACACTTTCAGTTTTAAGCTTTTTTATTTTACTTATTCATTTAAATATTAAATATATATTTATATTTCCAAACGTTTAAAAATTTAGAGCAACAAACACTTTGCTAATTTCAGCTGATTTAATTTCAGGCAGATGCATACTCTCCAATAATGATCTCAATTGACAAATAAGCTATTTTAATATCCGTAAATTTGTCTACGATAGGGTAATTCCATGAGCAATTGAGTGTGAGTCACAAACAGCGATATTATTTTCTAACAGTACTTTCTAACAATAATTCAATAATTATTATTCTGTTTAATCACAAAATATTGCTATAAAAATACAATAAATATTTCTTTATTGTAACTCTTGTGGGAATCTTTAACCTTCTGTGTAACTCACTCTACCTTTGTGCCACGGAATTAGCCTGTATTAACTTCCTCTTCATAAAATTGTGTTTTGTGCAAATGGAAAGGAATCGAACTAAAAATTCATTAATTTAAAAAATAATTAATGAATCTTAATCATTTTAATTAATTTTAAAAATCTAATCAAAAATTCGAAAATCGGGATTCGAGGTGCAACATTAGGTGTCAAAACGTACTTTTATGTGAAATTTTGTAACTCTGTGGTCAGCTATTTGACTACGAAACGACCGACACACACAAACAAACAAAGATCTTCTTTTTTTTATATATATGTAGAAATAAATACTAACCGCAGATTTTAAATATTTATATAATTGTTAAGTCTTACTATCAATGTTATTTAAACGTTGAAATTGCGGAGAAACAATATTATGAAATAAACAGAAAGCAATAAAATGATTCACTAAATGTTACAGTCTCAATAAAATCTAAATTATAATTACACGTTTATTTTTCTTCAACATTAAAAGATGTATATTTTTTTACACGTGAGTAATAACATTGAGATAAATTTTATCAAGAATTGAATCTGCTCATACATCCGCCAAAATGGCGTCATTATAACTTAAAAGTTTTATATATTTATTGATAGACTTTTATCGATAGACTTTTATCTATAGTGTTTATTTTAAAAAGTACTAAACTTTACACACTTCTTTCGAGTAAGTTGTAACATGATTGCCACAGGAACTGTTTTTATATTCTTTTCATACCACTATTTCTAAAAAGAAAAATGTATAATATATTTATTCAGATAAATCTGAACTTTGCCTGCATATATTATTATAAATTTCATGTTATGGAAATAGTGGTCCGAAAATAATTTTTAAAAAGTCGACTGGGACAACCTTGGTTATGCAATCGTTCAAACCACATATTTTTTAGAAAAGAAATTGCTGTTAAAAAAGAGTTGATTTGTTCTTTCAATAGAAAAATACTAATATACTGTTGAAAAATAAAATTTGAATTTTCGTGAAAGAAATAAGATTACTGAGTATAAGCACATAGCTGCCTACTTTCTAGTTAATATTCCGTAAAATTTTTAGTCCAATCTTTTTTTAGAGTACACTTCTTATTTAATCGCAATTACATTTGGAGATAATTATTCTAAATATTATGTGGTGTGGAAAAATGGATGTTACTTACAATTTTATAGAATATTAACCTTTATCGCTCGTTCTTAGGGGTCATTAAAAAATCGAGCCACGCCTTAAGGTGTTCCTCTGCAAATGAAATGTTATTTTTCTAAAACGTGTAACTATAGGCTACCTTTAGGCTACCGGAAAATTTTAACAGAAAGATTTATTTTATTTAATGATGAAGTAAAATAAAACAAATTATTACAATTTTTCGGTAGCCAAAGGGTAGTAAGTTGGAAACTATAGGTGTGACGTTTTAAAGGAACGACAAAAGGCGTGTCTTAAGGAAAATATGCCGAGCGCAAAGGGTTAATTAGGATGTTGACAAGTATGTAAACAATGATTATGAACAATTGCACGAAATATATATACATGAGTTTTTTTCTAAGTACTATTTTTATTTAATAAATGTACTTTACTTTTAGCGACAACAAGCTTTTCACATTACCTGATGATATGTTTGATAACATGCCCGCATTGCAATTCGTGGATCTATCACAAAATGAATTCAAGACATTCGAAAACATGCCGGTGTACAGTACTCTCAAATCATTCTACATCAGCCGTAAGTATTTTAACTTTAAGAATTCTAAATTTCAATAGAATAATACCATAGTCTCCTAAACTAGATGCCTTCCGCGTGACTCGGAAACTTGGCAACAGTTCAAGCGGTAGACAGCGTCACCTGGTACAGATTGCGCGACTTTTTTATTCAACTGTCACCAATAATTTTAAAAAGTGATATATGATATATATAATCGACGTTTCTTCGGTCCGACGTATATCAAATCTCACTTTTAAAATTTTTTGGTGGCTATTGAATAAAAAAGTCGCGTAATCTGTACCAGGTGGCGCTGTCTGCCGCTTGAACTGTTGACAAGTTTCCGAGCCTCACGGAAGGCATCTAGTTTAGGAGGCTATGATAATACAATATATGCACACACACACACATACATATATATATGTATATGCGTGTGTATATACATACCTTATATTATATAGGGCAAATGCTTTGAACATTTAATATAAGATTAATTTGCTAGCAGTTTGAATAAATTTTTATGTTGCGAAATTGATGTTAGAAATAAAAATACTCGACATGTGATAAGATATTTGACAAACGATGTGCAAATCGTGTGTAATGCTTTTTAAATACCGTAATTTTCGGCATATAATCCGCAGGTAAGGTATGTTATTCCTCCACCGGAAATATTATTTATCAGAAAAATCCGTATTTTTCGAACAAACAACCCCTAGAAGTATAATTTTATTTAAAAAAATAAAATTGTTAGTGCAAGACTGACTTATTTGACCTGCAGATTATATGCCGAAAATTACAGTAATTAAAAGTTCAGTTTTTTACTATTCTAATTAAAATTTAGGCTATATAAAATATTTTCTGTTTTTAAGAATGGCATAAAAAATTCTCATGTTTATGTGAATGTGACTTTTACAGATAATCCATTTCAATGCGGTTGTCATCTTCAACCTTTGAAGAGATTGTTATCTGCATCAAATATAAAGTACTCAGATGTGAAAGACGTTGTATGCCTTCAACCAGATCACGAAAAAGCGCTACTAAAAGATTTATCATTCGAAGAATTTCAATGTTACTGAACTTCTTGTAATTTAAGTGCTGAATTGAACAATTTATAATAAATAAAGATTTTCATTTTCAATAAAAACTTATTTATTGCATACAATTTTGGTGTAAATTTTACAATGATTATCTAAAAACATTGTTTCAAAATGAACAGCAAATGAATTGGATAGAATTCATACATTGTAGGAAGCAATTTATTTTTAACATTTGTATAATAAATAACAGAAACTATATGCACACGAAAAAAAATCACAAACATTATACAAGTGAAATAATTACAAGTATTCACACTTCACATAAATTGCAAAGATTTTATTTTATTTTTCTTTATTTCTTGTTTAACTAAGCAGAATGTTTCAAAAACTAAAAGAGAGTCTTTTTTTTTTTTAATCTTCTTAAAAAAAAAAAAAAATCGATCTGTTTCATTTGTAATTAGTCTAAGCTCTTCAAAAGTTGTTTTGAAAATTATCTTAAATCCAAAAATTCGTTAAATTGATTATATGCATTGATTATGCTTTTTTTTTTTTTTTTTTTTTTTTTTGTAAGGCCCTTTTCAATACCCCAATTGGAAAAAGTTATAATATATTTAAATAGTTTTAGCTTTTAAATAGTGCGAAAATTATCATTTGTAAATAATTGGGCTGGAAAATAAGAATGACAGTATAACAGGTTTGCTACAATCTGGCTTTTTTCCACTGATTTTTCCACTATTAAGGTAAAGCTAGAAGAGACGGCGCGGTCGGAGAGATTGAATAAAAAATCAGATGGAAGGAGCTCTGCGACTCCATGAGGTTAAACAACAGCAATAGGAAAGTGAATACTTGAATATGAATGTTGATTGTTTTGAACGTCTAGAATAAAACAAGATTATTTCGTCTTGTTTTGGAAAATAAATACTTGGATTTTCGTAATTTTTCCTAGGAAACTCCATAGAATGGCAGTAGTGCGAAATATTTTTAAATAAAACGATTTCTCATAAGTTACTAACCTAGACTAACGATAAGAACACCAACGGTTCTCTGTGAAAGGGAATAATTATTGAATAAAAGGCTGCACAATCTTTCCTAACGAATTCGGCGAGTTTGCGCATCTGCTACTTAGGACAGATTGCGCATTTTTCCCATTGATGCTAAGATAGATTATGCAGCTTATTGGTAATGACGAGACAAAGTGCATAGAATGTCTAGAATTATACCGGGAGAGAACTTCGATAACTGACTGGAGTGAATTAAGTATTGTGGCATTGGTTGCTCAAAAACTGCACCTTTTGCAACAATTGCGGACATAGACATCCTAGGTCGGCAAACAAAAAAATGCTTAAAACTGTAAAATAAAAGAATTAATTTTAAGTTAAACATGTTATCTAGTAACTAAATGTTATTTTATTTGTAATTAATTTTTCATAAATTAAAATTTTATTATTATTTAAAAAATTATTTTAAATTTATTATTCTTTAAATATTAAGTTGCAATATTCACTCTTAATATTATAATATTTATTTACAAAAACCTTACAACAATGCCATTTAAGTGCAATTATTATTGTTAACAATTTAAGTTATTATCAATAACAATCTCTCCTGCCCAGGTACACAATCACACCTACCCAACAAGGACAGAATGCACAAAATATTTATTTTTGTTTTATTGCAGCTCTTGCATTATATTAAAGCATAACTACAAAATAGCTATTGAAAAGCATAAAAAATCGAATAAATTAAATATTATTCAGAAATAGTTAAAAAAATAATAATATTTGGATTTTTCCTATTTCTATGTTAAATTGTGCGTAGACTCTTCTAGCTATACCTTATATTCATATACCAATCCCCTCCCCCCTTTAATTCATCGTGGAAACGTACCATAGAAGATTGTTATGTAAATATAGTGTCATAAGAGTGGTGGAAAATATACGGACCACAGCAAACCTATATTAAAAATCACTTTATAAGGAAAGATTAAAATATTTGAGCTACTTATTTAAAACTATTTTTCTCTCAATTTCTTAAAAACTCTAAAGATTAATTTGGATGTGGTGATAGGCGAAAATCAAATTCAAATAATTAAAACTTAGTAAAATGTTTTATATTTTACTGAGTTTAATACAAAATGTAAAACATTTTACATTAAACCATGGAAGTTAAGCATGACAAACGTTATGTATCAATGTCAGAAAGCTTACATTAAAATATGAAAGTAAAAGGTTTTACATTTTATGATGCTGAAAAAAAATCATATATGAAATACATTATAAATAATTTAAAATTAAATTAAATGCATATTTTCAATTTAAATAGAAAAATAAATATGAAAAGTGAAAACGAAGACAAACATAGTTTAACAATGTGCTGAGAAGTCTTAGACTTTAAATGTCTATTTACAGTGCACTGATATTTGAAGCAATATATTGAAATATATATTTATTGATTTATTAAGAATACCACCTTAAATGCCTATCTTAAGAAAGTCTACTCATATAATTTTTGAGTTTATATAATTTTCTTAGATCAGTTTGTTTCCCACGTTATCTAAGTAAACTTCATATGTTTATTTTCATCATTCACAAAAATCTACATCTGCAGAAAGATATCTGCTTTACGTAAATAAATAAATATAAATAGATAAGAAATCAGATATCCTTTTGAAAAAATCTTGCTTTGTTCAATTTTTACTATAGATTCTAAGTACAAATTTCTGAAAGAAAGATTTTTCCTTTTAAAATTCATATCTTGTTTATTTATAATTTGCGTTACTACAGATTTTAATGGAAATCTCTTTAAAGATTATTCAATTTGGAGGTGATTCTTTTTCTTTTATCGTAGATTAATTTTATTATATCTATGTTTTACACATACACATAGACACTGTGCTGATTTTTTTTTCCAGAGAAAAAAACTAATGTTTTAATTTTTGACTTTTTTTTTTTTTTTTTTTTTTTTTTTACTATTCAGTATACAAATTTGCCAATTTTTATAATTTATTCTAGAGCATTTTTAGTCCCGCCTTTTTTCATACCAATATTTTTAAGCATATATATATATATATATATATTCTTATTTTATCGTAGTTATTTATTGGAGAAAAATATTCTACAAATAAAGCGGTGTAAAAATAAAGGCATGGCTAAAAGTGATTTGGAAATAATTAGGAAAGTTGGCAACTCTACTATATACAGAATGCTGTTGTAACATGTCATTTGATGCTTTCAAAGAGAATTGCCAACATTTTAATTTTTTCCGGAGAACTTGTAGCCCTGCCTTTAATTCCTACTACATTTTTTTTTTTTTTAAAGAAAATTCTTTCCTTACTTTATCGTAATTCTATATTGGAGAAAAATATTCTATAAATAATTATAAGACAAAAAAAACTTTTTATAAACCATGTTTTTTAACTTTCTGTTGAATCATAGCCAGAGCCTGATTAAGGGGGAAGCAAACATTATTTATACTTACACCGTTATTTTTTAACAAATACTTTCCTCCTATAATAAACAGAAAATTCTCATTAAAAATTATTTTAAAAGAATTCTGGTGTCTAATAACGGTGAGTAAATTGGATTGTTTTACACCGTTCATTTTTTATAAAAAATATTTCCTCGTGAAAGCGTGGAATTTCTATGACAGGAAGTAAAAAATAATTGTAAAAATATTCCGGTGAGAGCGGAGATAATGTGTGTTTCCCCCTTAATCAGGCTCTGATCATAGCTGTAGAACTACATTATCACTTTATCAATGCGTATAAAATTTTTAAAGTGATAATGACGTCAATTTTTGCGAGGTGTATAATTTAACTTTTTACAATTTTGTAACGTCCTCGTTTAATTAAATGTATTTATTTTTATGTCGAAAAAAAATAAACTCTTTTTTTTTTTTTTCAACATTTAAATTCTAGCTAATATTTTAATAGCTATTTTTATAGCTATTAGAAAGTTATTATTTTCATATTTTAATTAATTAAAAGAAAACTAATCAAAAATTCGAAAATGGGGCTTCGACAAATTGTGTTGTCACCGGGGTCTGAGCTATTCTGAAAGTTTCAAATGTTTAGCTAGTAGGGAAGTTAGTTAAAAATCGATTGCAATATTTGGACCGGACAAACAAACAAACAAACAAATAAGAATCGAAGTTAATAAAAACATGGTAATAATATGGTGCGAAATAAAGGCGGGACTAAAAAGTCTCCGTAATAAACTAAAATGTTGGTAACTATGTTTTAACATGCATGATAACAATTCTAAATAAATGTTTCAAATAAAATTATAATTAGAATAAGAAACTTTTCCTTAGATAACATAATTTTAGACTTTATAATGCTTGATATTATAAATCAAGATGTTTTCTTTTGTTTTGGTTTTTATATTGAAAGAGAATAGATATATCTTAATATAACGAATCGTTGGATTTATTCACCAGCATTGAATAGAGACTTGGATAAAAACCTCTGTCAGAATTTCCTGTAAAAGTCCATGAATGCGTACATATCACAAAAGTGGTGAACTCCCCACTAATTTATGAAGTAAGTGGGTATCGAGTGATTTTTTAATCAATATTTACAACGTTTTCGTGAGCTTTTATAAATGCAGGATCAATACCATCATCATTTTCTTCTTTAGAGGGAAATTTATGTACTAAATCCTAGAATGCCACTTCTACCAGTATTTAATATTCGTCCACTTCTTAATATATCTACTTGAGGAAGCGCCCTAAAAGCATACGCACATTGCACTTTACACACATGATCAGCCAACACAGATTCTTTTGAGAATGTACTTGCTAAATGAAAACAGTTATTTATTCGCAAAGACTGGCATATTGGCTGAAAGTAAAAGAAAAATATGTATGAGTTTTGAAACAAAATGATAAAATAAAGAACAGAATAAAAAAAATTATTATAAATTATTATTTATTTTTATTTATTTATTTATTTATTTTTATTTTTATTTTATTTATTATTATGTTTTACATAGTGAAAAAAGAAAAATCAAAACCTTTTTAATTACTTTTTCTTTAATTTTATTTAAAATTTACAGTATTTATTTCATTAAAATTTTCTGAAGGAAAATAATCATAACGTACCCCTTCTTTTGTACATGTACACATGACACATGGGGATATACGATCTGCGGATCCAACCTCTATCTTTACATCTCCAATTTTACATAAAAGCCTTTCTTTCCATTGGTCCAGGTCTATGCCAGGAATGCTACTGCATGACACACGTGGATTCCTGAATATATATATTATTAAAAATAATAATAAATAAATGACAGAGAATGGTCAGTACAGGGATGGAACACGGGAGCAGAATTCATACCGGTATTTGTTTAAGAAATTTCTGTACCTATAATATCGTTGATTTAAGAAACAGAAATTTTTCTTACGTTTATAGTGGTATGATTTCTGCGCCCGTTTTCCATCCCTGTCAGTATCATAAAAACGTCCAAATATATATATATATATATATATTTTTTTTTAATTAAAGAACTTTTATTGAAATGTGAACTAAAAAGCACAAAATATCCATCTTTATAGTATTAAAATGCAGGGTAATAAAAAATCGTGTGAGTGACGCACCATAATATTTACATCTTTAAAAATAATAATAATAATAATTGATTAATTGTTGCCACTCAACGTTATACAAATACAGCCAAATCCTGTGCCACATATGATAGAGTTTTATATACATATAGATTTTTTTTGTTTGCCCCTAGAACCTGCCCCTGATGAGATATAAGCCTGGAAACACTTTTATGTATTATTGTCATCGACTAATGAAGTAGTATACAAAATTTCAGGTCAATCGAACGAACAGAAGTGGTTGAAAATTAAATTGCAAGATTCCGTTACATGCATTAATAGTTACATCATGTCAAGTTAATAAAAGCATGTTAATAATGGAATGATATAAAAATATGTAGTAATTCAAAAATCTTTATATAATGCTGCTTTTTTTTTTTTTTTTTTTTTTACTGGGTAATTAATCAATAGCTGAATCGGAAATTTTTACTTGAGATGATAATAAACGGTACTTAATTATGGATCATAAATAAACTGCACGCCGAGTACTTCAAGCATCGAACTACTGATATCGTACAAAGAGGATTAATAAGGGTAATTTGTAAAGTTGTTTGTCTTATTTTTTATTATTATTATTCCCTTATCGCATACACTCCAACATCCTAATTAATATTTCGTAGTATTGTTAGTCCCGCCCTTTTTCTCCCACCAAAAAATTTTTAGAGTAATATTCTCCAAATGCAATTGAAATTAAATAAGAAGAAAAACACTCTTAAAATATACTGGTGTGAAAAAGAAGGCGGGGCTAACAATACTACGGAATATTAAGTAGTATGTTGGAGGGTATGTTATCGCTACTATTTACGAATAGTCAGTATTGTGTTGTTGTGTAATGATTTGTAGTGTTTTTTAATTGTAGTGTTCTGCTATTAATCAACACGATGGTGAACACTGCGCAAAACAAGTGGTGTTTAAAAAAAATAAATAAATAAAGAGTACACGAGATTTGAATCATAGGCACACTTGCCAAATATCTCATTAGCCCATTTTATCCCAATTTATTTATTTTGCTGAAATTTGAGAAAAATTATATTTTTTAAGGTTAATTAAACCTAAATAAACTAAGTACAACAAAATTTGAAAAAAAAAAAAAAAAAAATTGTATTCTGTATAAGAAATCTTATCCACCTTGCACTTATATGTTTTAGTGTTCTCTTCAATAGTAAAAAGTACTTTCCAGTTTTGCTTTATCTGTGTAATACTTTCTTATTTACATGCTAGTTCTCCAGAAAGAATTTTCAACCACAAAGAGAGGATAAACCACGCCCCCTAATCCTAATGTAATGATTAAACAAAGATTCCAGATGGAGGAGCAGGAGGAGGTGAGACACATAACATGCTAGCAGAAACTTATATATACCATTATATATTCCAGCTGCAAAATATTCGCACCAAGCAAATTCTGATTTCTATATGCTATTTTTCAGCTGTCCTTTAAATAGGACAATGGTATAAAATGGGTTAATAATCGTAACATTGTTACGCCCCTTTTTCCAAACCACTTTCTTTTTTAGACTAAATTTCTCCAAATGTAGTTATGATTAAATAAGAATGAAATTACTCTAAAAAAAGACTAGTGTGGAAAAAAAAAGGCGGGTACTAAAAATGTTACGATTCATAATGAGATGATTGGCAAGTACGCATAGGTGCCAACTTGTACAATTTTAAAATAAGACTAATCAACACTATATTTTTAGAAAAAACTTCTTATATTAATTTTCGGAGATTTAATATTTTAAAGTTTGTGAGGTTGAGACGTCAGAACGTCACCACAGTTGTTTTAATTAAGCTGGATCCAGCAAAGTAGAAAGTGGGGACGGTTAAAATCGCTTCGTCGCCAGTGACTCGGTGAAGGTTGAGGTCGAGTTAGTGTTGTGTCGGCAGGGGGCTGCAATAAAAGACTTAGATTTTGAATATTAGATAAATTAGAAGTGATTTTTAAAAGAACGGATTGAAATGTAGTGAAAGGAGGGTGTAGGAAGAAGTATAAAAATAGAGATGGTTTTAGTAGATGGTGTGGATGTTGGAGGATAGCATAGTGGATGTGATGAATCTTATTCTGGCAAGTATCGAGAAGTAGAGTAGTGGAGATTTACTGGCGTGAAGTTAAGTAGTGATGAGTGTTGGTGTGCGTATCTACTAGTTTTCGGAAAGGTCAAGTTGAGTCTGAAGGGAATCCTCTGACCCATAGTGAAGCCGTAGTAGCGGAGTACGAGTGCGACCGTCTCTACACCTTCGACTATCTGCTGGGGTGAGATATTTAAGATAATTAAATTGTTGATTTATATATTTTGATTTAGTAATACGCTGACTGAGTTAAGATTTATTACCAGGCCTCCCTCCCATTAATCTGGTTCAAATAAACTCTTATTGTTTGTTCAATTCAAGTCTCTGGTTTTCTTAGTAATCTAATTAAGTATTTAAGTTAAGATGGAGTTTGCAGGAACGCAAACTCCACAAGTTTACTATTATAATAATCTGGTGTAAAATCTTCCGGACAATCGGTAAAATTTGGCAGCTAGGCTGAATTCTTGTTTCAAATTAAGCTATATAAAATTCTGTAACCGACAAAAAAAGGTTAGAACTTTATATGACGGTACACTAACTCAATATATATATATATATATATATATATATGATAATGAAGTATACTTCAAATTTTTACATGGGTTTCATAAGAAACATATTTATAATGTAATTTTTAATCGGTAATTAAGTTTCCTTAGTGTGTATTTTAATAAAATAAAAAATATAATAATCATTTTTTTCCCTTTTCCTACTTATAAATGCATAATAAACAAATAATAAAATAATTGTTGGAACATTGAGTACACTTTGAGATCTATCATACGAAAAATAATATTAAAAATCTGAATATTTTGTGCAGTCCTGCAAACCTTAATGTTAGAGTGTGCAGTTTAACCATTAAGTTATGAACTGCACAAACCATATAGAAAAGTTCATATACACAAAAGAATATTTTCATAGAATGTGGTATAATAATCTCGTAAACCTTAATATCACGTTAAAATATCTCAAATAATTATGCTGGATATACTAAGAGTCATTTATATATATATATATATATAGATATATATATATATAAAGAAACGTAGAAAAAAAATGATTATAATGATCTTAATGTCACTCACAGACTGTGATGTTTTGGAACTCTTTCATGTGACTCTGTACACAAAATAAAAGTACTGTATATCCCTTTGCGGCGCAAGACAATTCGGATCCTTTAAATTACACTGCCACCGGAATTCGTGAACTAAATTAAACTAAAAGAAATTTTAAATTTTAAGGTTAAAAAAACCGGCTTTTTCTGATGTGATAAAGACGTAAGTTTTTTCTAAAAAATTTCTGGGATACATTTTTGCAGTTGGGAAGTGAAATTAGGTGGTATAAAATATATACCACCGCCCCTGAAAGGGTTAAACAATTTTTAATAAGGAATGTTCCATAGTGAACATGA
This sequence comes from Salticus scenicus, assembly GCA_963930645.1. Taxonomy (NCBI): domain Eukaryota; kingdom Metazoa; phylum Arthropoda; class Arachnida; order Araneae; family Salticidae; genus Salticus; species Salticus scenicus. The sequence continues at coordinate 34,987,125 of OZ005657.1, forward strand.
ATACCATATAGAGTGGTGTCAAATTATTCTAAAAGTATTTATAAAAATTAGAAAGTGGCTATACAGACACACAAACCGAATTCTAAACGCTTTTCAACTTTGTTGGACAGTTTTCAACTATCTGAAATAATTGTATTGAATGTAACTAAATGTGATTTACAAACTAAACATATGAGGGGAAAAAAAAATGATAATAACGTTTTGTTTAGTGCCCACGATGGAAATTTGTTGAGTAAATAAAAATCAGGCATGCAACAAAGGAATAATTATGATGAAAATACTTTCTGTTGTTCTATTTTCTTTATTTAAAATTTTCACACTGATCTTATTTCTGGCAACCTTTTATGAAATATATTTAGTATAATTATTTTTCAGTGGTAATTTTCAACTAATTTAGTCATAGAAAAGTATTCAAAAATAGTTCTACTCAAAAATAATAGTGCTAAGTAATCAGAAAAAAAAAAATAAAAAAAGAAGATGATGCTTCTAGTTTGAAAGTAACAAATTGCCAACTTTTACGCTTTTTAATACAACTTTAATAGAGGAGAAATTTTTAATTTATTAAATCAGCGAGAACTGTTACAAAAATTTACAAAAGATTTCTATTAAAAATAGCTGGTAACATAAAACATTCTATTAAAAATAGCTTTAACATTCTATTAAACGGTAACATTCTATTAAAAATAGCTTTATATCACAAGTTGGCACCTGTGATATAAAACAAATTTTGTAATACTAAATAGAATTCATGCGAAACATAGAATAATAAATTAAATCGAATTGCCCTTATAGAATAATCTTGAATTAAAGCATCAATTCTGAACTTAACTTCGTAAATTTTATAACATAACATTCGTTCATACTATCTATTGCAAAAAAAAAAAATTTCGACCTCTGGTACCATTCTTGCTGATTCTTATGTAAAATGACCTCCTGAAATCGAATATGATTACCATTTTGCCCAGTCACCCACCGTTTTCTCGGGACACCACCCTCTTCCCCAATTTTTATCACTGTTCGATAATTTTATGGTCATGAATTTGATTTGGAGAATGAAAAAGAATTAATTTAACACTTAAAATAAAAAATATATAAAGTTTAATAAATAACATTAATAATAGATTAAAAAAATATAAGAAATATATAATTTCAGTGGCAAATCCCCCCCCCCCCCTAAATTTTCCCCTAACCGCAAATATTGATGTTTTATAATTTTCCAATTCTGTAGCCCCTCAGAAGATATTTAACAGTTAAATTAATCTTTCCCCCTTCTAAAAATCAAATTTATAGCCATAAAATTACCGAAAAGTGATAAAAATAGGGGGCTGTCCCTAAAAAACGGTGGGTGATAGGGCAAAATGGACGTCACATTCGGATTCAGGAGGTCATGTTACATAAGAATTTGCCAATATGATGTTGGGGGCAATTTTCATGCCGAGCTTTGTAATTAAGGATGTAGCTGAGGAGGAGTTTTGGAAGTTAAAACTTCCCCCACCACCGAAATTTTGTAAATTTGTCAAAAGTAATTGAGTTAGACACAATGTTTAACACTAATTATTATGCAGTAAAGTTAGAACTACCTCTGAAGAACATTTCTGGCTACGGCCTTGTTAATAATGAACCAGATAGGTGTAAAAATAATATTGATGCACGCATTAAACACATTGCATTATAGTTTTCATTAAAATATAAATAATTCGTGAATTATAATATGACCAAAAACAAAAGAATTCCCTGCATAATTATAGTTAAAATTTTGAAATAAATATGGAGCATCACTTACATGAATGGATCTGGAAGGTCGAATGCAGATCTTTGTATATTTTCAATAGTGTCTGAATTATCACAAATAATTTTTGAAAGGGTTATTTTCCTTATTTCAGATAACTGACCTGCAAAGAATTAAATAATAAAGTACGCTATTTTTTTTTTTTTTTTTTTTTTAATATATTAAATAAACAATTAACTGATTGTACAAAAAAAATAAAAACGAAATTACATCAAGTAAGAAATAAGTCATATTTTCAAAACAAATTATTCTGATTATAAGGAATATTTAAAATTAGTTTGACTCCGAAAACTGTAACATATGTCTGTCCATGTTGAAAATATTCTTTAGTACTTTTAAAACATAACAAACTTTGATATTTTAGGATGCATAGAAATGTAAGCTGAAACACAAGTTTAATATACTCATATCAAACACAACAAATCTTAAATGAAAATTTTTACAAATTAAAACTTTTATATAAAATAGTTGTGTAAAAATTCCAGGAATATATAAAGTAATAATTTAATTTTGTTTAACTCTTTGATGGGCAGATATTTTGTTTCACTCATAAACACAGAATTATTTATATTCACAAAGTGAAGGGTACCACTAACACTGAAAAAAAAATTAATATTGTAAATAATGTTTAATTTAATTTTTAAATAGAAGTACTTGAACTGAAATATTACACACAGTTGGTACAAAAAGTACCCCAGCTTAAATATGTAGTATGTTCTCCATACCAGTATGCTAAAAAAGTTAAGGAGTACAATTTAATACTCTCATCTACCAAATTTCGTATATTTAAAAGATATTATTTTCTATTTTTTAACCCTATGAATCACAAGATAATTATGCACATTTAATATCGACTTCCACACGAAATTACAACCAAATTTAAAAGAAAATAAATACACGAATTTTTACTGCTTGGTTTTATAAGCAAAATTTCATAACAATAAATAAATAAATAAAATAATAATTATAATCGGGGAAGCATTTAGGGGATATTAATATATCATACCTGCAACATCCTAATTAATATTCCGTAGTATTGTTAACCCTACCTTTTCTTTCACACCAGTACTTTTTTGAGTACTTTTCGTATTATTTAATTGAAACTTAGTTTGGAGAATATTACTCTATAAATTTACTGGTGTGAAAAAAAGGGCGGGGCTACCAACATTACGTAATATTATTTACCGTAATTTCTGGTAGATACCCGGCAGGTTATATAATCCAGTTTTGCACCAGAAATTTCAATTGATAAATAAATTTATATTTGTACGAGCTCTTCCTTCGAAAAAGTATAGATTTCTCTATTAAATAAAATTTCTGGTGGAGAAATGACACATCTTACCTGCGGGTTATCTACCAGAAATTACGGTAGGATGTTGGGAGGTATGATATATACTACCATACTTCAAAGATTTGACAAAAAGCATAGCTACCAACTCTCCCATTTTTCAAGGAAGATTTCATACCAGAAATTTTTTATGATTATTCTCGGTTTATTTAATCACCGAAAGTACATATGACAGATTTCTTTTAAAAAATAGAGGCGGTAAATCTGATTTAAAATTTCAAAAGGTTGGCAGCTATGAAAAAATATCTATAATACTGTTTCAACATTTTCCGTTCGCTTTTAATCATTTTTGTTTGTTAAAATTGTGTTTCCTTATATACAACTGAATTTTACTTTTGCCTTTTTATAACATCTTTGTTAGTAATGTATAGAAAAATATAAAATTTTATTAAGCATAATACTGTTCATAAAATTATCTTTGTCATATGAGGTAACTTTTTTTTTTCTGGACGACCGGTCCCTTTATACATAGTAATTTTTTTAATTAATATTTTTACAGTTTTATACTTTTAGAAGACAATTTTAAACTTTAATTTTTCAATTGTACTTCTCGTCGAATTTTGTATTATACATTACTCAGGGGTGAAAAGGTTTTGCGTTTACAGCGCCACTATTTTTATTTAAAAACATTTAGTGTATTTTTATATTAGTGTTTTGTGATTAAATAGATTAGAGATTATTGTTAAAAAATAGTGGTGAAAGAGTGTCGTCTAAAGACTGAATTCTTTCACCCCTGGAGTTACTATGCAAATGTTATTTTTTTCTTTTATTGATAAAAATGTCTAACTCGTATTTCACATATTATAAATGAAAGGCCGAATTATTTTTAACAAAGACCGATAGTACCAGAACATGAATTCAGCCTGGGATCTTTGCATAACACGCCAGTGGCATAGTTGCCAACATTTTAATTTATTCTGGAGCGTTTTTAGCCCCGCCATTATTTCGCACCGCTTTATTTTTAGAGTATTTTACTCTAATACATAAATGCGATAAAATAAGGAAAATGTACTCTACAAAATGGTATGGAATAAAGGCGGAGCTAAAAATGCTCCGGAATAAATTAAAATGTTGGCAACTCTGAAATGGTGTACCTTCGAGCAGAAGCGGTCGACAACCCTACCATATTTTTTGCAGAGGTGCCAACCCTGAGGATTATTTCATACTCATAATTTTTAATAGAAATATTCTTTTTATTCATCATCGAAAATTTTGTGTCTAAAAAAGACAAAGATAACGTTCCAGAAATAGTGGTATGATATATTGGGTTGGCAACTAAGTTCCCACCGATTTTAAAATTTTAACTTGAAACCGGAATCTATGTTTTGTTTTTTGTTTGATTTAAAGACCTAAACTCCATGCTGTAGATTAGTTCTTAAAATGGAACAAAAAACAGAACATAGATTCCGGTGTCAAGTTAAAATTTTAAAATCGGCGGGAACTTAGTTGCCAACCTAATAATATGGAGTATTGGCAGTTCTGTTTTTGGCGTATAAGCTGCAGGCCAGAAAATAAGTTTTACATCAGAAATTTTAATTTGCAGTGAAAGCTATATGCATACCTGCCATTTTTTTAAATTTATTCCGGAATGTTGTCAGTCCCGCCCCTTTTTCACACCGTAATGTTTTTAGAGTAATTGTCTTCAAATTTCATCGTAATTATATATTGAAGAAAACTTTTTTACAAAGATTACGGTGTGGAAAAGAGGGTGGGGCTAACAACATTCTGGAATAAGGTAAAAAACTTGGCAGCTATGGCTTTATGCATAGTTGCCAACTTCAGCTTTTAATACCAGAAAACATTAATAGAATTTATAGATATCTGTAACAGGTTTCACTAACCAAATAAAATACAAATGTAGTTAAAAAATTTCTGTTAGCCAAAAAATGCTACATTTGGTAACATTTTCTAAGTGTGTACGAATTACAGTAGACTCCCGATTATCGGCGGTAGGATTATCCGCGGTCCTCAAGGGCTTGATTTTAAAAGGGAATTTAAAAATACAGAACAAACTTATTACACAAAAAATGATCGGAGAGAGTAATGACCTTCAAGGCTTTTGGAGATATTACACGATTCTTGACAGTAATTATGGCATACACACTGCTTGGGAGGCAGTTAAGCAGTCTACATTGGTAAGGTCTTGAAGAAAAATTTTACCAAATGTGGAAAATACTTTGATAGCGTTTATAGAGAAGAAAGAAATTTCTGCTCATGATTTGGCAAATTAGCTAAATCTGTTACTGGAGGAGAAAAAGTCAATGAAGGAAACATTGAACAATAGATTAATTGTGACGCCAATGATCCAGGTATTGAACACCTTACAGATGAACAAATTGTGGGCTAAGCATTAGACCCAGTTTCAGAAGAGAGTGAAGAAGAAGAAGAGGAAGAAGGAGATAAAACTCAGCACAGGATAAGCCACGACGCAGCACTAGCACTTGCAGATGGACTTATAAAATATCTCGAGGAACAAGACGATGTATCACTTTGTGACAAAATGCTGATAAATAAACTGCAATCGCAAATTAAGAAAAAGTGTTTTAGTACAAAAAAACAAAAATGCTTGACCGATTTTTTTGTTAAAAAATAGAGCAAAATGTAAGTAGACATTTTTATTAGCACGTTAAATTGTATATGTAGGCCATGCTTAACTGCTAATTAAACAATATTGCTCAAAAGGCTTTATGCGTTGGTTTAAATCCCCTTTTTGACCATTATCTGCGGTTGTCCATTCCCCGTTCACCGTAGATAATCGGGAGTTTACTGTACTTCAACGTTATATTTTGTTAATAAAATTTCTGGTGTAAAACGCACTTATACAGTGTTGCCAGACTTTGTGATTTTTTTTTTATTCAATAGTCACCACCAATTTTGAGTAGTGATATTTGCTCTACGTAATAAGCGATTAATCATTCATTATGTATATCAAATGTCGTTTCTCAAAATTACTGGTGACTTAATTTCAGTACGATATCTATATAAGAGTATATTACAAATTCATATAGTAAACACTTATAAATGCACAAATCATGTTACCTTCTGTGAAACGAATCAAGGGGTTTCCTGTTTCATACCAAAATCTGTCGCATTTTTTCAGAAGAGAAAATTGCTTTCCGATGATGCATCCAAATACAGGACCTACTAGTCCCCCATGTAAAGGTTTTTCAGCAAGACCACCCGAAAACAGATCTATATCATCCACATGGCTAAAAATCAGAAAAAATATACACAAATGTAACGAACAGTATTTATCATCTTTTACTTCTTGCAATAGATAAATACATAAATGGTAAAATAATTATATAATGGCGTATTTTCTTCTCGCAACTAAACAATTGTTAAATATTTCGCTTTAAAGGGAAAAAATTGTGTATAACATTGATTTCGTATAATATTTCTCTGAACAAACTGATAATTCAGTAATTTGCCGGGAACAGAATAGCTATTGTTACATCTACTGATGTATTAATAAGGATATAATTGCTAGAAATATGTACTAAAGTATTCTAACCAGGAAGCCATCCCAATAGTATAATAATAGAAATCAACTAAATTGTGTTCATTCGAGAAGGCATAATGTAACGTGATTTTTGACGCATAAACTGTTAGCCCTTGTAAGCCCGTTCTCGAAAAATCTATATTTAAGTTTGAGTAAAAATGTAGTAACGAGAAAGGAGGGGGAGGAGTCCCGTCAAAACCTCACTGTAAAAAAAAATTTCAGTATTTTACAATAAAAGGTGCTGGCACCGCGGCTGCCAGCACAGTTGCTGTAAAATTTACAAGCTGCTGTGATTTATGGTGCTGTAAAATTTACTGCACTTTGCTGTGAATTTTACAAGATGCTGTTTTTAGTAGTGCTGTAAAATTAACTGCACTTTGCTGTGAATTTTACAAGATGCTGTTTTAAAAAGTGTTGTAAAATTTACAGCAAAGTGTAGTTAATTTTACAACGCTTTTTAAGACAGCATCTTGTAAAATTCACAGCAAAGTGCAGTTAATTTTACAGCACTACTAAAAACAACATCTTGTAAAGTTCACAGTAGAGTGCAGTAAATTTTACAGCACCATAAAAAACAGCCGCTTGTAAATTTTACAGCAACTGTGCTGGCAGCCGCGGTGCCAGCACCTTTTGTTGTAAAATACTGATTTTTTTTTTTTTTTTTTTTTTTTTTTTTTTTTTTTTTACAGTGTAGGCAGTGATGCCAGAATGCTTATTTTCGAGGCTTCTGGGGGCAATTTTGGGGACCAAATGTTTCTGGCGACTTTTTTTGGGGAATTCTAAAATTTTTGGGGACAAATCTGGAGAGTTCTTCAACTTTCTGTCAATGTTGGCAACGTAATGATTTATCCCTACGACTAGAGACTTTCAATAGCTTTATTGTTATTTGGGGATTTTTTTCAAAAATTGTCTTCATTTGGGGAAAAATCTGAGTTTAAATCATAGAAAAATCTGCTTGATATTTTATATATGTATGTATATATATATATATATATATATATATATTCTTTTTTTGAAGAAATTTTTATTTTACCAAAGAAATCAAGCTGGGGATTTTTTTCGAAAAAAAAAAAAATAAATAAAAAATCCCTGATTTGGGAAAATTTGAAGACCTGTTTGGGGAAATAATTTTCGACCATCTGGCATCACTCAGTGTAGACAGGCGCCGCGCGCCATCAACGTTCAATTGCAATTAGTTGCTAATATGGGCTGTTATTTTGCTGTTAATCAATAAAATTGTTCGCATGTTTTCCAAACTTTCGCACTTTTTTGACTGGATATGTGTTAGTAGCAATACACACTGAGAATGAGATGTTTTTCAGCTTTAGAGGAAAAATGCGTTCATTCATTGTAATTGCGATTATTTTTTTAAGTTAAAGAGTTAAATTTTAAGAGATAGAATTTATTATTATTATAAAATAGATTAAAAGATATATGTATTGCGCAACTTATGATAAAGAGTTATTAATTAGTTAAAGAGTTAAAGTTAATTCTTTTAACTGTAACGAAGCTCGATTCTGTAAAGTTGTTGTTGGTAAGTATGTATCTAAATACAACAAAGATGAGATATTTTCCAACAATAATCACTACAGTAAGTGATCAAATTATTAGATTTTTTTTACATTTTTTAGATTAAAAAAAAAAAAAAAAATGCTAGACGAAGAGGTCTGAAACTTCATTTTTGCAAAGAACATTTAAAAGTTCATTGTTTCCACTGTTGATTTAGTCGAGAGAGGAATTAGAGGGCCAACGACATATTGAAGAAGAGTGAAAATACTTTGATTCACTCTGTATCATAAAAAAACTACAAATGATTTATAACTTTAACACTTTATTGCACATACCATGTACAATATATATGTTTTGGTGCGGAAATTGCACAATTATTTAGGTGAGTATATATATATATATATATTATTATTATTATTATTTTTTTTTTTTTCAGAAATTACTAATTTTTTTGACAAGTTTTTTGCTTGTAACTAGAACAGATTTCCGTAAAATTTTACCAAACATACAAAAAAATTGACAAAACATTAGAGAAATATTATTATGAAACATAAAATTAACACGTGTAATACTCGTTGAGATATGGGCATTTTTAGTAAATATCATTTTATTGCGCATGCGCGAATGATATAAAAAGTTTTACTGCATACGTTGAAAGCTAAATATATTGAGCAACTTTTGTCAAAAGCTCATTTGAATGGTTTAAAAATTAACCAAATTGTTTTCAAAAGACCGAGCTAGATTTTAGGTTTTTTCCAGAGTTGAAATTTCATAAAGGGTTTTTCACATACCACGCAGTTAATTTGATGATCCAATTATTTCAACCACATTGCGAAAGTTCTTGTTTGTATAAAACCTCTTATAGGCCTATAACTTTATAATTTTTTTTATTTATTTACTAAGATTTATGATATCAAAAGGGATTTTCCCAAAAAAGAACTTTTGCAACGTCATTAAAATAATTGGATCTTCAAATTAAATGCGGGGCATGGGTGAAACTCATTTTGAAATTTCAACTTTGAAAAATACCTAAGATCTAACTCGTTCTTTTGCCGACAATTTGATTAATATTTACTCTATTCAAATGAATTTTAGACAAAAATGTATCAATGTACATCTAGCTTTCAAACTGTGTAATAAAAATTTTTATATCTCTCGCGCACGCGCAGTAATATTTATTAAAATACCCATATCTCAACGAATATTACACGTATGGATTTTCTGTTTCATAATATGTTTCTCTAATGTTTTGGCAATTTTTCAGCAATTTTTGTAAAATTTTATGGAAATCTGTTCTAGTTATAAGCAAAAAACTTGTCAAAAAAATTAGTAATTTTTGAAAAAAAATAAAAAATAAAAAAATAAAAAAATAAATATAAAATAGCTGTCTAAATAATTGCGCAATTCCCGCACCAAAACATACAAATATTGTGCACAGTATGTGCAGCAATGTATTAAAGTTACAAGTTATTTGTAGCTTTTTATGATACAGGGTGATCCAAAGTATTTTCGCTATTTTTGAATTTGTGGTTGGTGCGCTAACTGCACTCTGGACTAAACGATAGTGGAAACAATGAGTTTTTAAATGTTCTTTGCATGCATGAGGTTTCCGGCCATTTCGTCTAGGTTTTTTTTTTTTTTTTTTTCGAATAATTCGATCACCCACACTATATTAGTTAATCGGAAAAAAACAAAGTAAAAATACAATAAAGGTTTTCGTGATGGAAGCAGTGGTAGGAAAAAAAAAGTGCTGAAAGTTATCCCTGATACATGCTTAAATTCTTATAAATGAGTAATTGATTTCGCATTAATATACTAATAGATAGATTTCCTATATAGTATAAGACATGAACAAAAAGTACTTGCTTCTAAAGCAAAATAGAAATACTTTGAAAGTTGAAAGATTGACTTCTACAATTTCTAAATTTAAAATCGGAGATTGACTGTAAATATTACGCTGGAAAGTTTTGATTTTAAATAACACAAATTTACACATAATTGACTATACTTGTGCTGGAAACAACAAATGTAGAAACTACTAAATTAAAAAAAAAAAAAAAAAAAAAAATCTACAGTTTATTTCTGGCTATTTGTAATTTAACGAATCTGCTGTAAATTCGTTTAGACTGGGCTACCAGGTTCAAAACCAGGTCATGTCCACTGGCACAGCCGTACGGAATTTTCTGTTTTTTTCTCCAAAATTCACAGGAAAACTGCTATGGAGTGTACTTCCCTCGAACCTAGGTCCCAAGGGCAGACAAACAGCTTCAATTCTCACATTATAACCGAAATGTTTAAATTAGTCCACAAATAGATACAGAATAAAATATTGGAAATTTTTATTAGGTTCATTTGGTTATTATTTATACACAGAATTCCCTTTTTAGAAAAAAAAAAAAAATATATATATATATAGTAGGTCTTTTTTTTTTTTTTTTTTTAATGAATTGATCACACTAAGGCCAGGCCATTATGAAACCTGAATCTATTACTTTCTGACACGCTTAAAAAAAAAAAAAAAAAAATTTTTTATTCGTAAATACAAGAAATAGGCAAGTATTCCTTTTTCATGCATTAAAATATCTCACAGCATTTTTTTTTTTTTTTTTTATGTTAACGTAAAGACTAATAATTTTTGATAGAAGTGTGTGAAAGTGTTTTTTAGGACAGCCTGTACCTAAAAATGGGACAATAATTTAGGACAGTCGGAAATATAAGGAAAACAGACCATCTATCTATCTATCTATCTATCTATCTATCTATATATATATATATATATATATATACACTTATATAATTGTTTTACCAGTACAAAGTGTAGAATATTACCTCAATAAATTTGTATATCCATTATTCTTGAATGTAAAACCTTTTAAGTGATAATATGATGAAAATGTAATGAATAAATCTTTACAAATCGTCATTTTAAAAATTAAAAAATATATATTAAACGGTAATTTAAACTAACGATAAAGACACATATGTATTTATTGGACTTTTAAATAATATATCGTCTTTAATTTGAATTAAAATATTCAAAAGAATTTATATAAACACCACTTATGCATGGTGTCCTATTTTTAGGACGATGGTGAAATATGGGTTAAACACTTTCACACACTTAAAAAATAGATATATATATATATATTAGTCTTTACGATTACATTTAAGAAAAAAAAAATGCTGTGAGATATTTTAGTGCATGAAAAAGAAATACTTGCCTATTTCTTGTATTTACGAATAAAAAGGATTTCATTTTATTTTTTATTTATTTTTTTTTTTTTTTTCTTTTTTCAAGCGTATCAAAAAGTAATGGATTCAGGTTTCATAATGGCCTGGCCTCAGTGTGATCAATTCATTAAAAAAAGAAAAAAAAAAAAAAAACTACTGTGTGTATATATATATATATATATATATATGGAATTCTATGTATAAATAATAACCAAATGAACCTAATAAAAATTTCCAATATTTTATTCTGTATCTATTTGTGGACTAATTTAAACATTTCGGTTATAATGTGAAAATGGTAAGTTTTTTCATTTTGTGTGTATACACAGACATTGAAAAACATTTTTTCAATGCTTGGTAGGATATGGGTTAAACGGAAAAAAAAAAAGGAGAGGGGGAGATTTCTTTGTGTCAGCCAAAATACTCTTAAAAGCGATTACAGAAATTCTAAATGATTTTGAAGGGTTCATATTTAATTGCAGTTTTACTTTTAATCGTAGAACTGTAATCAGAATCGACTGCTAAAAATGCGATATTGTTTATTAACTAATGCTTAGAACAAGAAAATGCTACTTTATTTTATTTTTATTTATTTATTTATTTTATTAATGTATATAATGTTATTATTGCGTAAAAATAAATAAATAAACAAGGGAATAAATAAAAAGAAAAAAATGAAAGAAAAAGAAGAAATAATATTTAAAGTTAAGATTTTTTTTTTTAAATCTTAAAACGTAAAAAAATTAAAAATCTCTAGCACCAAGTTTATATATGTCTCCTATTAAACATACAATAACACGCATTAAATTTAATGATAGACAGTTATAAATTTATAGTAATTCGCTTGCACTTTGAGACAGATGAAAAAAATAAAAAGCAAGCCTTTCATTCAATATCTACAGTAGATAAAACATAAAAGTCATATTTGTGGTATGGACATCTGGTTCATTTTCAACTTTCATCCAGTATTTGTTTATCTTACTCAGCGAGAATTCCTCATTTTCGTTTTGACATGCTTAGTTTATAATCTGCGTTAAAAGATGTTATTTTTTTTAATGGACATACATGTATATAGATACAGTATAATTGATTATCCGCAAAGTTGAGAGCCATGGGTTTCGTACATAAACCGCAAAAAGGCTGAATATGAAATTGAAATGACATAAAATGCATTCTAGCTTAAAAACTTGAATATATCGTATATAAAACATAATACAAACAATGAAAATATTCATAAAAAGTAAAATTATTTGTACAGTCGAACCTCATTAACGTGAATTTTATGGGGGATAAAAAAATTTTTCATGTTATCAGTAGTTCATGTTATCAGTAACTAATCTTCATTTTGACGGGGATTGTGGAAACGTTCATATTAAAAGTAATTCACGTCAACGAGGTTTGACTGTAATTCATATACTATAGGATATATAAAACATAAAGGAAAAAGTGTACTTAAGATGAAGCCATGGTTCAATTTGTAATCTAATTTATGCACTAAATTAAACAGTACCGCAGACATGCAAACATTTAATTTATTCCACAGCATTGTGAATAACCGCCACATTTTCACATCACTTTATTTGTAGAAAAATGTTCTCCAATACTTAATTGCGATTGAATATTAAAGAAAGTACCCGCCAGAAAAACTGGTGTAAAAAAAAAAAGCGGTCACGTCAATGTTTTGAAATAAATTGAAATGTTGACGTGTTTGGTAGCGTATTCTACTGGAGAACAAATAAAGCAAAAACCACATAATTCTTCATATTTACTTTTTTTTTTTAAGCTATCATTTGTATCTGTTTATTGTTAATGATAAAAAAAAAAAAAAAAAAAACCTTTCTTCTGATTTCGCCCATTTCCCGCGCCACGAATTATCCGCAACGTGTGTAATCCGTTTGCGGATAATCCAGAGTTTACCGTATATATATATATAGATTATTACGGATAAATCGAAATGCAGTAGTCGGTCGATACAGGTTTTTTTTTTTTTTTTTTTTTTTTGAGCGCATTTTAAACACAAATTATATTGTATGGGGGGGGGGGAGGGGGAGAAAAGTAAATCCTTTTCTTTTAGCAATTTTTCTATAAGTAAACTAATCTAGTTCTGGACATCCGAAAACATTTAAATCCATCGAAAAACGGAGATCGAAAATTTTTACGAATCCAATATTTTTTTACTTTCTTCTATATGTAATATAGAGAAAGTATTGGATTCGCGAAAATTTTCGACCTCCGTTTTTTGACGGATCTACACGTTTTGGGATGTCCTGAACACGAATTGATAGTTTTTAAAAAATGTCTGTCTGTGTGTCTGTCTGTCTGTCTGTCTGTGTGTCTGTATCATTTTTTTGTGGACGCTGTATCTCACGAACCAATGAATGAAATTTAACCAAACTTGGTATTTAGTTGCACCCTGACATGAACTGGTGCCCATTAGATTTGGGGATCAATAGCTCAACAGGTGGCGCTGTGATCGCATTTTATAGGACAAAATTCCGTATAAATGGGCATAATGAGAGTTATTTTAAACTTGTGATTGTAAAATTAATATGAATTATTGATAATAGTAGTAGTTAACTAGGAAAAAAAAATTTGTGCATGGGGGGGCATCTGTTCCCCCCCTGGGGGGGAAGTACCCCCCCGGGGAGGTTAAATTTTGAAGATGGGTATCATTCGAAAGATCTCGTCAATACCTTTAAAACGAATGGTTGAACCATAAATCTGTGATAATTTAAAACAAAGTTATCGATTTTTTTTACTTTAAACAAAAAAAAAACTTAGAAAAAAAATCGTTTTTTTTTTTTTTTTTTTTTTTTTTTTTTTTTTTTAATATTGTTACTGATTGAATATGTATAGGAAAATATAGAAGAAAGTCTTGTGGTGGCCACAACATACTAGTTTTTCTCGTTTATATTGATTTTTCAATATAAACGAGAAAAAAAATCCTTATTTATTTATTTATTTATTTATTATTATTATTATTATTATTATTATTTTCATTTGGTCAAAATATTTAAAAGGCGTAATAAATAAATCAATAAAAATAAAAATAGCGCATTCCTTTCCTTAAAATATGAAATTGCGTTCTTTAGCAGCGGTTACATATATTAATGTTTTAAAATTTCTTTTATACTATTTCTATTTGGTGCCAAAGGGAAAAAGAAAAAAAAAAATTTCATTTACTCTATTTTGTCCGAAAGAAATAGTTCTCTCGTTCTAATAGCTTATTTCATGACAAAAATTCAAGGCTGGAAATTTACGTCTTTTTTCAAAATATTTTCAAAATCGGAATGGCAATTTTTATCATAAAATAAACTAAAAAATTATCGTTACTAAATAATGGCTGGAAAATGTCCTGAAAAAAAGGAGGGTATTTCAAATTCTACAGAAATTAAAAATTATGGAAACAGTAAACGTAATATAATTTTAAAAAGAAGATAAATATAATATAAAATCTAATTTCAATAGGTATATCTGTTATAGCAGATATCGATTTTGAAAATAAATAAATAAATACATAAAATAAAATAAATTCAATAAATAAAAAAGAGAGAAAAATCTTCCGGGATTCAAAAACCCCACTATCGGATCACAGTTAATTAACAGCAGCGCTACATGTCGGCCGATATACACATAAATTTAAACTAGCGTAGTTGTCTGACCAAATTTTTCAAAGGTCGTTTGGATGGTGAGCAAACATCCAGGTTCAGATTATAAAACGGGCATAGAATGCAACTGGCCAAATTTCGGCTAATTGTCGAAATTTGCTACAGGCCGAATACTTTATCACTAGAGGTACCTAAAATTGACGCGATCATGTAAAAGTCGTTTTATTTGCTAAAATTACATTAATATTGTTTTTAAATATGTTTAATTATTTGCTGTTTTACCCAATATTACTAATTTTTCATTATCTGAATAATTATTTCGAAGCACTTAAACTCAAATAAGTGTATCGATAGTAGGGAAAGTGCGGAAAAAACCCCATAAAATGAAGACTGCACGTAAAAATTACGTAACACTAGTGTTCTAGGGTTAAAAATTAATTTGTAATCATAAACATATTGAATTTGTTATAATTAATTACTTAATAAATAATTAATATTTTTTGTTGATTTTCATGAGTGCAAGTTTATATACGTTCATATAAAAAAGTGCATTTAGCACTTTCTTGGCCAGCATATAACTTGATAAATGTAATTGTATGAAAAACTGAAATGTATGAAAATTTAAAAGGACTATACTGAATGATTAATCAGAAACATTTTTTTTTAATTAATTGTAAATCGTTAAAACAAAAGTTATAGAATAGATTAGACATGCTACAATATGTTTATAACTAATGCGTTTTAACGAAATATTAATTAATCAATACAAAATATTAATATTAATATAAAAATTAATAACTAACCTTTCTGATGAACGGACATTGCTCATTCCATGATCTT
Organism: Salticus scenicus; assembly: GCA_963930645.1. NCBI lineage: Eukaryota > Metazoa > Arthropoda > Arachnida > Araneae > Salticidae > Salticus > Salticus scenicus. The sequence continues at coordinate 35,002,952 of OZ005657.1, forward strand.
CTAGTCTTTCATTCATCGTTCATCTGCATCTCAGTTCAAAGACGCAGATGTTATGTTTCCACAAGCAGATGTTCCTGTCTAAAGTCCACAGGAAGTCGATTTTTACAGCATTTAGTGCTTGAATTTATTTCACAGCATAAATACTTGAAAATAAACCGCAGAAAGTGCAGGAAAAATTACAACATTTTTTTACAGTGCTGTCAGAACCATGACTTTTATCAATACTTAGATTCTATATTAGCGAATTTTTAGGCATTATATCTCAAAGCTGAAATAGGCAACTGTTTAATGCATCAAAGAACACGTTTGTCTGTGCTCTTTCGATTTCTGCTTGTTTTGGATTTCATTCATTATTTCTGTAAGGCGTTGTGTTATCGATTTAGGCGTGGTTGCATCGATTATTAGGAAATTTCAAAATTTATAACTCGAAAACGAGCTGGCGAGGGCTATTGTTTTATACGTCAAAAAACATATTTATATATGCACTTTCGATTAATGCATGTTTAGATTTTTTTTATTATTACACTATGGGATGGTTTCCTGGTAAGGGTAATTCATTTGGCAATATATGCGGTAAGACGTACTGCGAGTAGCATTCGTTATATGATAAAAAAATCTTTGTCTTGTTTCAAGAAGTGTATTATATACATCAAAGAATTAATGCAATCTTTAAGTAAAAAATTTCTATTTGGAGAACTCTGAAAAAAAGAAATTGTTTTTATTTTTTAATCCAGCCTGTCTATTCCTGTTTTCTGCTCATTACATTAGTACAATTTCAAAATATACAAATAAACTAACTACCATTTCAGAAAAATAACTCATGCCCCTCACTAACAGTCCCAAAATGTCAAACAAATATATCTCTGTATATGCTGTTGTTATTTATAAAGAATTGTAAAAAGTTTTGAATCAGATAGAGCCTACCAGACCAGTAGCATTACATAGTGTTACATTAAATTAATATAACAAAACTAATACTAATCAATTATAAAATAAAAATCTTTAAAATGTGCTACAACATTAAAAAATTATATAACTAAGCAATTTACTCTTTTAACGGTCTCGCCATATTTTCTTTGAAAATTGCTAAAATAATTTCAAAAATGGCTATGAGACAAGTCGCTGATCATAAATATGGAAAAAGAAAAATTATATATATATATATATATATATATATATATACTTGAGACATTTTTGCTTTTGAAGCATCTGTAAGTCTGCTATCTATCGAACAGATAATAAACAAAAGTTTAAAAATACATTGAAAGAAGAAAAAAATATCGAAAAAAAAAAATATGTTGCGTAAAAAATATTAAATGATGTCTAATGTTTGGTTTCAGTGCGAAACTACTGAACGTTAAAGGGTCACTTATGTATTTATAAAGACACAGTTGCCAACTTGTATAATTGATTCTTCAGCATTTTTAGCTCCTCCTTTATTTCACACCGCATTATTTGTAGAATATTTTTCTTCTAAATGTAATTACGATAAAATAAGAAAAAAATTACATTTAAAAAATATTGGCATGAGAAAAATGCAGGGACTAACCATGCTCCAGAATAAATTATAAATGTTGGCAACTCTGTAAATATGAAAATTTCCCTTTTTTTTTTTTCCTATCACTGGTTTCTATCGGTAATTTATATTCTACTTAATTAAAAAAAAAAAAAAAAAAAAAATTCTGTGTGGTATTAGAGGTTTAAAAAGTAAGCGGAAACTTTCTTTCCTGCATTGAAGAATAAATAAATCCCAATAAACCACATAACTCTTTAAACTATAGGAACAAACCGTCAAATTAGTATTAATTTTACATACTTGTACACATTTTTCAGTCTTTCCACGATATTAGAAGGTATCTCCTTAGTTAAATCGTCGAAAGATTTAGCTTTGGTGAGATTACAAAACTGACGATATTCGTTATACCCTGGTATACCATGGTCTCTAGCTCTTTGTATGTTTAAAGCTGCTAAATCCATACCAGAAAATGGAATTTGTTTAAATTCGAACAAGTGGTTCGTAACTTCTTCCGTGATGGAGTTGTCTAAAGTTTCCATGCTGCTAGTGACAAGACCTCTCATTATATGATCGATTGCATTAGCTGTAAGAAGAGAAAATATATTTTCAAACAGATTATAACTACAAGGATGTATATGTAAAGGAAATTTTGCACCAGGGAATAAACTATTTTAAGTCAATCTTTTAAAATGCTTGATAGTTTTCACTACAGTTTTACAAATATTTTTAAGTTTTTGAATAAAACATTTAAAAGATTTTTTTTAAACAAATAAGATCAACTATAAGAGAAGAAAAATAAATATGTTCAACGTCATTTGCTTATTTAACATTATATTAAGAGAAATTTCATCTAACCAAACTTCCTTTCAAATTTACTTTTAAATATTTTCATTGTGAGTTCTTACGACTTTGATCAAATTAACGGTACACTGTAAATAGTTTCGCTAATTTTTACTGCAGAATGTCGAAAATGGCTATCAGCACACTCTACTAATTAAATAGAATAATATACAGTAGAAAAATCAGTGAAATAATCTCTCCTTACAGGTGTTTATGTTACAAATTATTCTATTTAATAGTGGAATTTGCTGGCACCCATTTTTTCCAGCATATTCTGCTGTAAAAATTAGCATCAGGGGACCTCAAAACATGTAAAAATAGCAAAATTTCAAATTCGTATTTTGGCACAAAAACAATACTTTCTCTAGCATTATATGAGTAAGAGGAGAAAATAGAAAAATCTCTTCAGTACACATTAAAAAAAAAAAAAAAAAAAAAAAAAAATACATACAAATTACAAGAATTTCCTGCGTAAAACCCTCGGTTCAGTTAAATCAGCTTTACATGAGAAATTTTAGTTAATAGATGTAGTTATATTTGTACAAGATTCTTCTTCGTAGAGACATAGTTTCTCTATTAATTAATTTTTTTTTTATGGAAACATAATTTATTTGTCCTGTGGATTATACGCAGGAAACTACGGTAATAACTGCATGACAAGTTCAGAGCCTGATTAAGGGGGAAGCACACATTATTTATACTTACACCGTTATTTTTTAACAAATACTTTCCTCCTATAATAAACAGAAAATTATCATTAAAAATTATTTTAAAAGAATTCTGGTGTCTAGTAACGGTGAGTAAATTGGATTGTTTTACACCGTTCATTTTTTATAAAAAATATTCCCTCGTCAAAGCGTGGAATTTCTATGACATGAAGTAAAAAATAATTGTAAAAATATTCCGGTGACAACGGAGATAATGTGTGCTTGCCCCTTTAATCAGGCTTAGGACAAGTTTGCTTTAATTCAACGTAATATTTAAAAAGAAAAAAGAAAGAAAGAACAGTGCATTAAACCATTACAAAAAAACAAGCAGCTAATGCTATTCACTGTACAATATACAAATACATGTTATACTTACGCGTATACAACATATCCGAATTGAAAAAACTTTTCCTCATTTGCAGAGGTTCACTCAAAACTCGGTAACCTTTATCAACTCGATCGAATGCAGGTTTCAGTAAACTATGACCAAATCGATAAGCTGCAGCAGCAAACTCATTATATATTGTTGGATCGCATGTTGAATCATATCCTTCAAAATAACCCTCCGTCTCTGTGTGTAAGCCGTATTTATTAGCAAAACTCTTCCCAAGAATCCTTACTGTAAATTCATTATATGTTATATGTTGCATGACAGCTGACAATATCCTTCTTCCTAAAAATACACATATTTAAGATTAGCACAGATAGAGAAATATTAAAACAGCTTATATAATGAAAATAAGTTTGTATCTTGCAGAAGACTTTTACTACCGTATTTTCAGCGTATAAGCAGATCTGACAAAGTTTCTAATTTAGTACTTAGCATTGTTATTACCCGCCTTTCCCCCCCCCCACACACACACTTTTATTTTATTTATTTATTTATTTTGTATAATAATTTTCTCCAACATCCATAGTTCGTAACAGTCCTTGAATTTTCTTAATTTTTTGCACACTATTATTATTTTAAAAACTTTCATATTAAAGAAGCCTTAAAACTTAAAAGGAAATAGATTGCATAAAAGTGCTGGTGTGAAAGTCCTTAAAAAAAAAAGGCGTGGCCGTAAGAACCATGATATCAAAGTTGCCAACATTTTAACACTTTCGCAACCGCATGCTTTTGTCTTTTTCACAGTAAGGTCCACTTGTAGGCGTTATTCTCCTAAGTTACAATATTTCAGAACAAAATCTTCTGTATTCACATTAATATTACAAATGTATCTACATTATAATTATATTCTTTCAAATCAAATTATTTGTATCCATAGTATAATTGATTATACAAATACGAATATTGGATATATTCATAAGAAATAAATAACATACAAATTGCTGAAGAAACGCCCATTGATGGAGTTTCAGACTTTGAAATGACGTGAATGTACGTCAGCAGTCGCGAAAGTGATAATTTATTCCGTAGTACTTATGCATTCCAACTATACAACATTACTTTTGTACCAATATTATTCCTAATATTAATGTTACTTTACAAAAATTTACTATTCAAAGAAATAAATAAATAAGTAAAGTGGCGCGAAAAAAAGGCAATTATTAAGAATACTATACGCAGAGCTGCCAACCTAATCCGGCAAATTGATAGTATCGCCCCTTTTTCTACACCACTTAATTTTTAGAGCAATTCTCTTCAAACCTATCTACGATGAATTAAGAAGACAAATACTCTAAAAATTAAGTGGTGTAGAAAATGGGCGGTACTAACATTTTGCCGGATTAGGTTGGCAGCTCTGTATACGGAATAAATCACAGAAATGTTGGCAGCAGAGTTGCTAGCATTTTAATTTATTTCGGATCATTTTTAGCCCCGCCTTTATTTCATACCACTATTTTTAGAGAGTAATTTTTTCTTATGTTATCGTGGTTATATATTGGAGAAAAATATTTCATAAATAAAGTGGAGCGAAATAAAGGCGGGCTAAAAATGTTCCAAAATAAATTTAAATGTTGGCGACTCCGATTGGCAGATTTACGTAAGTCGCAAGTCATCTAAACCAGTATTACATCAGAAATTTAAAAATTTAAAAATTAGGTAATAAATAATTCTCATAAAAATAGTCTCCATAGAATAACTTGGGGTCAGTCTGTCGATGACGATAGATGGAGTTTAGATACAACTTTTCTTTGAGAATAATTCTATCAGTTTCCCACAAAAAAAAAAAAAATAAATAAATAAATAAAAATAAGTATTAATTCACAAAGTACCAACAGTCCAGGAAATTTCATGTCACTATTTATGAAAAATTATCTTCGTCTTATTTAATGACAGACTTTTTATAACCGTATTAAAGAATTTTCGATGATGAAGAGAACATTTTCATTAAAAATTATTGATATGAAATAATCCAAGGGTTGGCGGCTCTGAAATTCGTTTTAACCCGTTATTAGTCGCTATAGACCGCGCCACCTATTATAGATTGCGCGCTTTTTATTTAACTGTCACCAATAATTTTAAGAAGTGATGTGAAGGACGTTTCTTCGATTTTATTCGCGTTTTATATATGCCAAATGCCACGTCAAAAAATTTTTGGTGACTATTGAATAAAAAATTCTGACAACAATGAAGGATGGGCGGCAAATCGACCAACTAACGGGTCAAAAAAAGTTACAGAAAACTAGATGTAAAGGCTACTTATCAGCCGCTTGCGTATTTTTATTATCATGCATCAAGGGATCCATGTTTCCTTTATTTGTCGTTGGGTCAATTAAATACAATTTTCTTTTAAAGACTATTTCCTCTTAGTACAGAACTCGAAGTCTCCAACTTTTTTTTTTTTTTTTTTTTTTCAAGAAACTTTTAAAGAAGAGAAATGTTTTTTTTTTTTTTTTTTTTTTTTTTTTGCTACTACTATTTTCCTACAGAAATCTTTAGCGTATTTTTATAGCAATATATCATAATTAAATAGGATAGCGATTATTGTATAAAAATAGTGGTAGCAAAAAAGGTGGAGATTTCTCATCCCTGGAAGCATCATGAAAAAATGTGTAAATACAGGCTAGGAGCCCTTAGGAAGACCCCCACCCTTAGGCCCAGGTCCCTTGAGTAGACAATTGGTCTTAATCTTAACACCAACGCCACCATATCCTGAAAAAAAGGGTGGAGACTCCGAGCTCTTTTAGTAATAATTTAAAAGTTTTTATCATATTCCTATTAGAACTAATCATATTTAATAATTTCAAAATGTATTGTTTACATAAATCCCTATTTAATTTATCTTTTAATTTTTAATCAAATACAAACTTTTAATCAAATTTTAAACAAATACAAAAAAAAGAAAACTATGAAAAGAACAGTTTCTTACAATTTATTCCCATTATCTTGTCCTTCAGATTATCAGCTTTTTAACGACAATGTTAAAAATTAGGGGAAAATCATGGCAATTCATACAATGTCTATAAGAATTCCTAAACAAAATGCAGAATCTTCGCATAAAATTGGTTATTATTATTATTTACAATGACCTTATTGTATTACCGAAATTTTCGGCGTATAATCCGCAAATAAGATATGTCATTCTTCTACTGGAAATACTATTTAACAAAAAAATCTGTATTAAAAAAAAATTCATACAAATACAGTTTTATTTGTCAATTAAAATTTCTGGTTCAAAACTGACTTATTCGACCTGCGAATTATACGCCGAAAATCACGGTACATACCATTAACGACAGAGCTTTCTCGATTTTAGAAAACAGTGCAATTCAGTCAAACAAAAGAAGTTATTAAAAAACCTATTATTTTTCTAAACTTGAACAGCACCGCAATTTTTTTTTTTTTTTTTTTTTACATGTAACTAAATCACGCATTCCCTTATTTCGTGTGTTAGAGTACTTATTTTAAATACGTTTCTTAAAAGTTATTTCAGCAACTGATAATCTTGATTATTCTGCGAGATCACACAGTTATTACACTTATACTGCTACACGTCGAACCAATTACATCTTCTTTCTTCTCTATAATAAGATCTTACCATGTTGGTATAACATTTCATCGCTCCAGTGTGGGTTAATCCTTTGGAGCTCTGTGACAATTCGGTTGTGTTCCCTCATAAATATTGTATGAATGGAAGCCAGGGCCGGTTGTTCGCTAGCTCTTGAATCTCCTAAATAAAGAATAAGCTATTTATTAAACATGATTCTTCATTGAATAAATACGTAAATGGGGGGTAGATGGAATATGTAGGCTTGTTAAAATGTTATTAGGAAGTGAAATGATATTAAAGCGGCTCCAAAGCTGAGAAGTATCTTGATAAATTTTCAAGAATCTCTTTAGTTTGGTTCATCAAAAGAGTGAAATTGAAATAGATGGACGTTGCCGTGAAGGTAATAGGACATATTATTTTGAAAATATTTTGGTTCATTTAGTCGAATGCGGTTAAAAATACTCAACGTTTCTTTTAACATTTTCAAAAACAGAAGAACTAAAGAGTTACATAAAGTTTTGTAACATAAAATCAGAAGAATATATTAAATGTTTAAAGAATGTAAAGTAAATATGAAAATGTTTTTTCTATTTAAAAAAAAAAAAAAAAAAAAAAAAAAAAGTTATTTCATCAAAATTGCTTTTCTACTATGTAAAAATTCATTTCTTAGATTTTTCTTTTCTATGAAACACTAAATGAGAAACATAAATGTTACGGATGTAAAAATTCGTAGATTATAAGTTGCTAAAAAAGCACATCCATATTACTAAGCAAGTGAAAATATATGTATGTTACATATATGGTAGAATTTTTTTTACTAGTTTTCATAACATGTTACATAGTTATCAACTTTTACGGTTGTTTAACACTACCCTTTCTAAGTAAAAATTTTTGCCTCACTTAATCATAAAAAAAATTGTTGCAACAATTTCATAAAAGGTTTGTATTAAAAACTAGCAGTGAAAAAAAAATCCTTACTGGGGAACTATGCATGTAAATACATATTGGAATAGAATTTTGTAACATAAAATGATAAGAATATATCAAACAGCTAAGGAACACCCCCCCCCCCCCCAAAAAAAAAAAAAAAAAAAAAAAAATCATAAAATTAATTAATGAATCTTTTTACGAGAAAAATAGAAGCCCTATAGAATTTCTGTAGAGTTTTCGTTAATTAAATAAAATAAAAATACTTACACAATTAAAGTGGTATTAAAAAAGTGTAAAAGTTGGCAGCTATGCAAGTTATTTTGACCACCTATGCATATAAAATGCATATTTAAATGAAAGTTTGTAACATAAAATGATAATATATTAAACAGCTAAGGAACACAAAAAAGAAGAAATTTTTACGAAAAAAAAAAAAAACCTCTGTAGCAGTTTTCATTAATTAAATAAAATAAAAAATAAAAATTATACAATTAAAGTGGTATTTAAAAAACTTAAAAGTTCGCAACTATACAGTTATTTTTTACTACCTATATGTTTTTAGGTTTCACTGTATAATAAAATCAATTTAAAACATAGTACAGATTTAAATACATTACAAGCCTAATAATCACTGTTTGAAGACTTTTAGCAAATCCAGAACACTTTTTTTTTCTTTTTTTTTTTTTTTTTTTTTTTTTTTCTGCTTAACTTCAGTAATGTTTTGCAGTGCTTTCTTCTATTGAATAACATGACGATTGCTATTTAAAAAAAAAAAAAAAATGTTTTCAATTAGAAGACCACTAAAAGCCCTTTTATAGGTATGCAAATACGATGTAAGTTTTGTTGCTCATCTACAAAAATTTTAAGGAAAGATGACCAAGTGGGATTTTTTAAAAGTCCAAAATAATTATTTAAATAAATGATGTTGCTCAAAACCTTTTATGAAAATAAAACTGAACTAAAGAGAAGGTTTATCATCAAAATATAAAATGTATTGCAATCTCGTTTAAACAAGCTATATTATACTTGTAATAATTTAATTGTTTAGGTTATCTAAATTGAATATATATATATACAGATTTGAAACCTGAAAACTAAAAAAAAAAAAAAAAAAAAAAAAAAAACACTTAGTTAAATTGCAACTAGTTTTTATATTAAAAGTAATAATACATTGAAAAATATTGTAAAATATAAACAAAAACATAATTTTCCCTTATTCACAAAAATAAATTATCATTTATTTAATTAACATCGATATATACTAACTGCTTCCATATTTCTAGTTCTGAATTTTATTTTGGCGATATGATTCCCTCACCGCCGCCGGAAGCCGAAGCAATTGTTATTCTATGGGAAATTTTTCTTTACAAATACCTTATTAACGAATACATATTTTTAAATTCTGTTTTCACATTCTGAAAATTCCTAGCCGTTAAATTGACGGACCTTTTTTAAAAAATTATTTTTTTAATTTTTTATATTGTATTTTGAAGCTGCAAAATACGAATTTTCAATATGTGGAATTTTTTTCATTTTGTAATTTCAAAATAAAATATTAAAAATAAAAAAAAAAAAAAAAATACATTTTTAAAAAACGTCCGTCAATTTAACAGTTGAGAATTTTCTGAATGTGAAAACAGAATTTAAAAATATGGATTAGTTAATAAGTTATTTGTAAAGAAAATTTCCCCATAGAATAACATTGGCTCGTTCTTCCAGGGACGGTAAGTGAATAGGGCCGTTAAGCCCTTATGACTAGAATACGGCAAGAACTTTAATATATAAATGAAAATGCAAGTATAAAATAATCATTCATAGAAAAACATTCTTGGGAAAAACAACAAAATAAATCATACCTGCTTCGAAGCACAATCCGGAAGGAGCAATACAATCCTTGTGATTATTTGTTTGGGGTAAAAGATCCTTTGCACCATGAGGATGTCTAGTAACATTTAATTTTCCTCCTATAAAGGACCTTAGCATCCTGGCTTCACATCTGTCAGATCCATACACATTTGATGCGTCAATATAAGCTGTAACTTGATTTAACTGTTCTCTACGACCTTAAAGAAAATATGAATGAAATATGAAAGATAAATACGTTTAAAATCATGATATTTCCCCCTCCCTCGTACAGCAATCGGATGGATGCATTTACTAGTTGCTTTTGTTGTTATTATTATTATTATAGTTAATTTATTTATTTATTTATTTTTCTTTATTAAATGTGCATTTTTTCGCAAAAAAGAAAAAAAAAAAAAAATATATATATATATATATATATATATATATATATATATATGACTATGTAGCAGTACAATATAAAGGATTGTACTTCGGAAAAACGTAACACCCGGGGCAGTTAAGGAGTTAATAATGGCAAGTTTATGTAACAAATATAACTGAATCAAAAAAAAAAAAAAAAAAAAATCAAATTTTAATTAAAAAAAAAAACCTATTATAAAAAAGAAAATCGCTTATACGATACTTTTAATATACACTCGTGATTACTAAAAAGAGAATTAATAATAGCTAGTTTATAACTCCATTAACATTAATCATTATATTTGTATACTCTGAAAATTGGAAGTGACATAATCTGCTTTGAAAGATTACCATAAAATTCTGCTTAATTATAAAACCTTAAGCAGTATATACGTAATACTGTTTTTTCTCATATAATGACCAATATTATTGAAACCAATACTCGTCTAAGGAAGCTGTATCTGAGCATTACATTGAGAAATACTCCTGATAAAATTAATGGGTGGAAATATGCTATATATATATATATATATATTTTATCATTTCTGTGTTACTTGTATTCAAACGAAGTTTAAACACAGCTAAAAATATTTGAACTTTTTAACACAACTTCTTTAACACTCCCGAAATTCTGAGATATTGTAATGAGACACATCTTCGATCAAAGAAGTAATAAGGATTTGATCAAAATTTAAATTTCACTGTCAATCATGTAAGATAACCATAGCTGACAAATACTAAGAACTTTTACTACCACTTAAAAAAAAAAAAAAAAAAAAAAAAAAACGAAAAATCATGCGGTACGCATTGATTATTAACGCTTTCTAACTGCACTCATTTGTTGCACCGTTTAAACTTAAATAATCTTTGTCATACATTATCACACAACAGCAAACACAAGAACTGAAAGAAACACAAATAGACTAATTAAGTTCATAATCACTCTTAAACATTGTTGAAAAGTGTTAAAAATTCTTAACACAAATAAAAATGCAATTCCAGCAATTTCCTACTGTAGCCCTCAATGCATTCGAAAATTTTAGGGTAGCCCTGTAAATCCAAACGCTAAGCATATTACATTCCACTCAAAACTTTATTTTAGCATATAAACAATAAATGTCATTAACCCTTCCCAACAAGGTTGAAAAGTGTTAACGACTACGGTTTGTCTGTCCGTCTGTCTGTAGCACTCTAACTTCCGTAAATATTTATGGAATTTCTTGAAACTGATATGTGTTATTCAAGATCACTGTCGGATGTTCCCTATTGAAAATAGAGTAAATATCTTAACAGGTTTGTGTACAGAGACACACGAAAGTATTCCAAAGCATTGTGTTTTGTGAGAAGTATTTCTATAAGCCATATTTTGATAGCTTTACTTTGCACAAATCTTAATGAAATTGAAATATGTTATTCGAGATTACTATCGGATGATTTCTATAGAAAATGAAGTAAATACCATCACTGGTTTGTGTACAGGGTCATTCGAAAGTATTTCAAAGTATTGCGTTCTATGAGAGGTATTTCTATAAGCCAAATTTTAATAACTTTACATTGCACAAATCTTAATGAAATTGAAATACGTTATTTATAGTTTTAAAACAATGCGTTCTATAGTATATAATATGATTAGCGTTAGATTTGCAAAGCCACACAAAAATATTCCGTTACATTAAGGGCTATTATTGGAAATTTGCTGGAATCGCATTTAATTTACATTTAGCGTTTTTAACACGTTCTAACAATTTCTGAGTGTTAATATAATTTCAATTTGTGTATTTGTCTGTCCGACTGTACTAATGTCTATCGGTCCGTCTGCCTGCCCCTTGTATCCGAAAATATTTTCATAAATTTTAAAAGATGATATATGTTATTCAAGTTCACTATAGAAATGGCATTAATAAGTCCTGTAAGACTAGTTTTGTACAGGGAAACTCAAAAAAATGTCAGTGCATTGAGTTCTAGAACAGATATTTTTATAAATCACATTTAAATAACTTTCTGCTGTGAAAATCATAAAGCGGTTGACATTTATTGTTAATATACTAATGTTTTGTATAGAATGTGATAAGGTTAACCTTCAGATTTACAGGATTACACTAAAATATACATATTTATTAAGGGTTGCAATTAGAATCTAAAGGCTGCATTTAATTTTGCGTTAAGCATTTTCAACTATTTCTAACAATGTTTAAGAGTGATTATGAATTCCGTCAGTCTATATGTATGCCTTTCAGTCCTTTTTTCTGTGTGATAACGTAGGCAAAGAACAATCAAAGTTTTACGATACAACACGCAAATACAATTGGAAAGTGTTAACAATCGATGCGTACCGACTGATTTTTCGTTCTTGTTTTCATTATGATTTTTGAAGCAGAAAGTTATTTAAATGTGATTTATAAAACTGTCTCTCCTAAAACGCAATGCATTGGCATTTTCCGGAATGTCCGTGTACACAAAACAGTTGTACAGGGCCAAATTATGTCATTTAAAATAGGGAACATTCCATAGTGAACTTGAATAACGTACATCAATTTTATGAAATTCTGAAAAAAATTACGGACACTAGAAGCGGACAGGCGAACAGATAGACAATAATTACGTTTCTTTAAAATGGTCTTTATTCCTTTCTAATTATATCTATGGCTATAACCCACGTGATAATCATAGTTTATGCTTCTTTGTACCACTATTTCTGAATCTTGTTTCACTTTATTATGAAAAATTATTACAAAAAATATTTTTTAAAGTTACTACTCGAAAACAGTGGTGTTACGAAAGGGTAAAATTTGACAACTGTCAGAATATATACCAGCTCTGAGTAAATGTGCCAGAAAACATATTTACTCACCAAGTGTCAGCTGGCCAGCGAGGGATCTCACAAACGAAAGGCAAGACGGACGATTTGTAGTTCGGTTAATAGGAGGATAAAACGGATCATTTTTTGGCACAGTTATAGGCAAACATTCTGGATGGACTGATGTAGCAGAGGTGCAATCTGAGCAGTCAAGTGGTTTGCCGTTTGCTAAAATAAGGAATAAGTGCAAATGAGTAAATAAGTAAGCACATAAATAAAAACAATATTTAAACGTACTTTGATTCGTTATAAAATGAAATTACTTTGGATTTATTTCATTTAAGTATTTGTTTTCGTCAGTTAAAAAGGAATACGATCATTAATTAACATAAAACTTTAACAAAAGAGTAAAATTACTTTCTATAAATAATAAAAGGGACTTTAAAATTGTTTCCAATTTTTAAACGGGATTTCTCCAGATCAAGATCATAGAGTACATGCTGCCATCTAGAGATGAAAGTAGATACTAAAAGGGATGATATTTTTCATTTACCTATTTTTGGTATCTAACTGACTGAAATTACACCCATGAGCTACGACCCACCGCTGACCTAATACGAAAGAAAAAAAGAAAAAAAAAAGGTTAAACTATCTTAGCAGATTAATGTTTAAATAATATTGTGTTTATCAGACCAAATCTCTTAAAAACAAAATTTTAGCCCTTCTGCCAGAAACATGTAATTATAATTCCTTTATTATGAACAGGGATATAAAACTTTTCATTATATGAGTTATGGGAATATTTCATATTTTTTGAACTAGAAACAAACTGCATCAGTAATATTTACATTAAATTTAGTATCAACATTTTCTAATAATTTATCAATAATAAGAATTAAGCTCTTTATTTATTTATTATTTATTTTAATTTTTTTTAAATTCTAATTTGAAAAAATATATGTATCATATAAGCAGGGTTTGCACAATGCGCAGGCTTTAGCATAACATTTTTTCAGTTATTTTATTCCAGAAAATTATTACAAAAGACTATTATAATATAGCAGTGGTACTGAATCCAGCAATAGATTTTATGACATATCAAGTATTTGGAATATGTAAAATATCTAATTCTTCAGAATATATAAGAATACATATATATATAAGTCCCACTATAAGTAAATGCATTTTAGTCTTTCAAGAAAGGACTATTTTTCAATTTCGATTCTATATTTTTAAGTCTCACAAGGAACATCACCCAAGTGTCCGGCTGTGATTTTAATGAAATTTTAATTTCTGATAGAGGGCAGTACCAAATATTTTTGATCATAGAAATTTTTGCTATCGTCCATGTTTTCTATATTTATTGAATTTTTGAAATGTTAATGAATTTAAGTTCATTTAAAATCAACTGCCACCAGAGTTCTGAGATCAAGATTAGAAGAAAAGTAATAAATGAATGTTTTCAGGTAAGGTAAAAAAGTAAAATTTTATATAAAATTTCTGGGATGAATTTTTGCAGTTGAGAACTGAAATTAGGTGGTATAAAATATATACCACAACTTCTGAAAGGGTTAAAAACCACATCAGCCACATATAAACAGTAAGCTCCGCCTTTGGGCGCGACTTAAAAATACTAAATGATTTAGCAAAAGGATTTTGCGCTTTCATGTTTAAGTTACAAATGAAAATTTATACTACTGAAAATTATTTCAACTGAATTATTCATTTGAGTACTCACTTGCTGTATAAATACAAATTTTTCGCATATTTTTGAGTAAAATTTGATAGCATATCAAATATGAAAGAAACGCCTAAATTTCATTGAAATCCGAGCTGGACACTTGGGTGATGTTCCTTGTTAGTTTAGAAATATACTAAACACATTTTGTTTTCTCTGTGTGTGTGTGCATGTAGTTTTGTTTATGTATGCCTTGATACATCGAATTACATAGAAATCAATTGAATCAATTGTTCAATTGTCGAATTATATAAGAATCATACTATATACAAATCAATACCAACGTAATGTTTTACACAAATCAATTGTATACAAATTGACATAAAAGAATACTGTCCAACTCTGCCTAATTAAGACCGGGGCATACTACTTAACCAGATTTTTTCCCCCTTATAATAAACAAAAGATTCTTCCTTAAAATAAGGAAACAGTTATAAACAAGGCAAATAACATCGTCTAGAACGCCAAAAATAAATAACAAGAAAGAAGACAGCTGTTTCGGTAGCCTTTAGCGTACCGTCTTCAGTGCATAAAGAATTGTATGAAAAGTGCTCTTATATACAGGAAAGGGAGGGATTCAGCTTAGGATGATCAGCGAATAGAATTACGCAGAATTTGGGGGATTGACCAATAGGAAAATACGAAACCCAAGTTGTAAAAAGTATGGAAGAAATTAAGAAAATGTGGACTGAATGTAAAATTTCTAACAATCAGACAGTGGTGTTCTAGATGTTGTTATTTGCCTTGTTTATAATCCTACGCCAAGTCTCCCATTAATATTCAATAGGGAAACAGTTAGTTTTTTAAAATAGTGATGTTTATTTCACGATGTGTAAATTCGATTATTAGACACCACTAATTTCTTATAAAAATAATTTCCTAAAAAAAAAAAAAAAAAAAAAAACACGAAATTTCAAATGTAAATAAGTTAAAAATTATTGTTTAGAAATGGTGGTGTATATCAAATTCTGCTATCCAGAAGGAGCACTGGAGGTTCGTAATTTTTCGAATATATTTGGCCCCGTTAATATATAGAAAGTTTTTAAAGATTTTTTTAATTTATATACAAAGAAATCTATGGAAATTTCAGAAAAATGCTGCACATTACAGAGTTGCATAGCTACCAACATCCTAATTAATATTCCGAAGTATTGTTAGTACCTGCCTTTATCTCACACGAATATTTTTTTAGAGTTTTTTTTTTTTTTTTTTTTTTTTTTTTTTTCGTAATTAAATTTGGAGAGAATTACTCTAAAAATTAAGTGGCGTGGAAAAAGAAGCTGGTACTAACAATACTACTGAATAGTAATTAAAATGTTGGCAGCTATGGAGTTGCCAACATTTTAATTTATTCTGGAGCATTTTTAGCCTGCTTTGAATAAATTAAAATATTGGCAACTATGACATTAGTATCGCATCAATACACAAAATGTAGATTCGTATAACATTTATTTCTAATTATTTCTTTCTAAGATTATCTACAGGATAATTTTAACAATAGAGAAATACGGTGAACAAATTATGTAGTCAGCATAATTTTGTTAATGTATACTCATACGATTAAACACAAATATATATATATAAACAAAATGTACCTGTGTTCATTGGAGTAAATGTTATGTCGTGATCGAGGAATTGACCCCATTGCATGACCATTAATGAATATCTTACATGAGGAGCTTGCACGTCATAGTGAACTTGTGTAGATATAAGACGACCGCTGGGCAGAACAGTTCCTAAGCGCCCTATGCTTCTAGGGGCACTCATGTCTGTAAAATATTTTATTATTAGAATTTTCTTGAAAAGAAAATCATTTGGAATCTAAAATATATTAAGGTTTTACATTGAGAAACGGATTAGTTAAAAAAAAAAAAAAAAAAAAAAACTGTGAACTTGTTTTTTAAAGAAAATATGTATTTGTAATAAAGACAATGATTGATTGATTGATAAGTGTAGTGTCCTACAAATACAAACAGAGTATTTTGCTTATAGTGTATTATCTTGATTATTTTTCGTTTCCAAGAGCACTTGACATAGCACCAGCGGGAGATTTCCATACGTGCCAACATCCTAATTAATATTCCGTAGTATTGTTAGTCCCGCCTTCTTTTTTCCCGCCAGTGCATTTTTACAGTATTTTCCTACTTATTTAATCATAATTGTATATGGAGAATATTACTCTAAAAACTTACTGGTGTGAAAAAAAGGGCGGGACTAACAACACTACGGAATATTAATGAGGATGTTTGCAAGTATGTATTTCATTTAGTTCATGGCACTGCTATGTATAAGAAAGGCGTCAAATAATAATAATAATAATAATAAGAAGAAGAAGAAGAAAGAAAAAGAAAATTAAAGACACAGTCACGATTTATGTCTGCAATTTTTTTAAATAGTCATTTTGACAATTTTAACTATTATCAATTAATCCATTAACTGACGCTCGAATTATTTCTGCTAAATATATTGCGATAAATAATTCAAACCTAAATGTTAATTTGTACTGTTTAGAGTAAAAAATATATAATTAAAAACGCTGAGACAATGGGGAAGACAGAGATATACATACAAACTATTAAAATCGTTAACAGCGCCTTTTTGTTAACGGACAAATTTCTCTTCTATTTCTTTATTAATTTCGACCAATTTCCTTATCGAAAACCCTTTCGCCTAATTGTATCTACGGCGAATATGGTGATTCAATTCAATGTTTTCTCAATTGCTCACTAACTTCTAAATTACATATATATATATACACTGATGGGGGAAAAAATCCCAACACCAAGAAAAAATTATTATACAGTAATGAAATTTCAGCAATACATTTGTCTATGTAACATATTTAATTGATTAAAGTTTCAAGATCACAGGTAGAGCCATTGGCGAGAAGAGCCATTTCAAATGTGAAATGTTGGTACATTAGTAACCGGTGTAACCGCCAGAATTTTGAATGCAAGCATGCAAACGTGCATGCATTGTGTCGTACAGGTGTCGAATATCAGTTTGAGGGATGGAGTTCCATGCCTGTTGCACTTGGGCGGTTAATGCAGGGACGGTTAATGCTGGTTGTGGATGACGCTGGAGTTGTCGTCCAATGATGTCCCATACGTGCTCAATTGGAGAAAGATCTGGTGATCTAGCAGGCCAAGGCAACAAGTCGACACTCTGTAGAGCATGTTGGGTTACAACAGCGGTATGAGGGCGAGCGTTATCCTGTTGGAAAACACCCCCTTGAATGCTGTTCATGAATGGCAGCACAACAGGTTGTATCACTAGACTGACGTACAAATTTGCAGTCAGGGTGCGTGGGATAACCAAGAGAGTGCTCCTGCTGTCATACGAAATTGCTCCCCAAACCATAACTCCAGGAGTAGGCCCTGTGTGTCTAGGCCGCAGACAGGTCAATAGCAGGCGTTCACCTGCCCTCCTTCTAACCAACACACGGCTATCACTGCGACCAAGGCAGAACCGGCTTTCATCAGAACACACAACAGATCTCCACTCCGTCCTCCAATGAACTCTAGCTTGACACCACTCACGTCGCAAATGGCAGTGGTTTGGAGTCAGTGGAATGCACGCTACAGGGCGTCTGGCTCGGAGCTGTCCTTGAAGTAACCGATTTTTAACAGTTCGTTGTGTCACTGTGGTGCCAACTGCAGCTCAAATTTCAGCTGCAGACGCAGTACGATTAGCCACAGACATACGCCGAACACGGCGGTCTTCCCTCTCAGTAGTGCCACGTGGCCGCCCGGAACCCGGTCTTCTTGAGGCAGTACCTTCCCTTGACCACTGCTGCCAACACTCATGCACAGTGGATACATTCCTGCCAAGTCTTTCTGCAATATCGCGGAAAGAAAACCCACCTTCTCGTAGCCCTACTACACGACCTCGTTCAAACTCAGTGAGCTGTTGATAATGGCTTCTTCGTCTTCTTAGAGTCATCCTTGACTAACATTAACCCACTACGTCAAATCTCAACTGTAAATAACGATCACGAACCTTACAGCGCTTATTTAAAGCAAACCTCATTTGCATGTTCATAGTGTCGCTACTAGCGCCACACTTATGCGCGTAGCTAGAAATTTGAATCCACGTCATCTTTCAGATGTATAAACACGCCTACCAAATTTTGTTTATCTAGCACAGCTCCTTCCTGGTGTTGGGATTTCCATCAGTGTATATATATATATAAATGAGCACACTTCCTTTGCACAGCTGACAAAATACGTCCTGGATCAGCCCGATCTTCCGACAAGGAAATGTTAAATGTGTACAACTACACTAAACAGATATATATAGTAAGTTCTTAATTCTTTTAATTATTTCAATTTCAATTTTCTCTTCTCGTAATAAAGTCCGACAATTCTAGGGTAGCGTCTGATGGAATTTAACAATTTGCTTCTGAACGTACTAAAATTATTTAATGTCTGTTATATCAGGGGTCGTACTCTCCACCAGAGTTCCCAACTTTTATAATTTATTCACGAGCATTTTTAGCCCGACTTCTTTTCGCACCAGAAATTTTGTAGATTATTTCTCTTTAACACGTGACAACGATTAAATAAAAAGAAAATAATTTTTCAAAATTTCCGATAAGAAAAAGAGGCGGGGTTAAAATGCTCGTGAATAAATTATAAAAGTTGCGAACTCTGCTCTCCACCCTTTTTCAGGACACTTTCCAAGACAAGAAATTTCCGCTTTTTTTGCCACCACAAATGTTATTAATTTTATTCAGAAATACTTCTGGATACGTTAATAGTAATGTGCCATGATTATACAGGGTAGAGATAATTTAAAAAAAAAAAAAAAAAAGTGGTAGCAATAAATTAAAAAAATTTGCATTCTTGAGAGTGTCCTGAAAAAAGAGCGGAGAGTAGGACCCCTGGTTATATATATGTGAATATATCATAAGTATATATCTTCTCATATAAAAATGCATATATCACATACTGTTCCATATATATGAAAGCAATATAGAAAGTTCTGTCCACCCAGGCATTCCAGCTGTGAAGCTAATGATATTAACGTTCGGGTTCAGTAGTGGCTCCAGAAATTCCTCGACGGGGCACAGTGGATCGAAGTATAGGCAGAGGCGAACATAGGAACGTTATGGTATTATTATTATCTATGTATGATGTTTTTTTTGTCACATTTCGATTTAAATATGTATATATGTATGATAGTTAAAGCGATTCCATGTTTTTTTTTAACCCTTTATAAGGCCGAGGGAATATTTTCCCCACCAAATTCGTTATCGTTTTATTCACCTGGCACCAATTTTTTAAAATAATGATTCCTGTGTATCATTTTTCTGGAAAAACATCAGTATGAAAATTATTTTGATAATTCTAGTGGGAAAAAATTAAAAAGTAGTTGTTTGTGACAATCCTGATTATGCTAATACGATGGTTTGTGAGAAGTATGCAATTGACTAAGAGAATAAGAGGCCAAAAGTAAAATTAATTATTTCTAATAGACTAAATGAATTTTTTACTTTACATCAAATTTTATTCGTGAAAATAATTTAATGTGCCATTTGAGGAAAAAATGGTTTAATAAAGGGGTTAAGCGGTATGATACTTTTCTGCTGCAAATAGGTATTTAGAAACATACCTGGTAAATAAACAAATGTTGTATAAAAGAAGAGAATAAAAGAAAGTAAATAAAAATTTCGGGAAAAAAATCTATATTTGTAACACAATTAATTTAGCACACAATGATAAATATATCATTAGATTACTGCTTCTGTTTTCTTTTCTTTTTTTATGTAGTTTTTCAATAGAAAACTCATGCAGGCATTTACTGACAAACTCTATGAAAAAAAATCACTTTTGTCTTTATTTTACTAAATATTTATGGAAGGCAGGCGATCAATAATTAATGATTTTTTTTTTTTTTTTGATTGAACTGGATTTTTTATTTGTTTTATTTTGCTATCTGAAATAATTTTTAAACAAATAAGCAAATAAAGTGAATTCTTATCAAAGAAATTTTAAAAAACGTTGTTTCTAGGTTCTGTTATTTTTAGGAGGACAATTTTGGAAGGCAAATTTAGGAGACAAATTTGGAAAATTTGCACTGGAAACAGCAAAACAATGTGTCTCAAAATATTTGTGGTACTATATGCCAGCTTCAGTTCACAAACTATTGATTCATGGAAAAGACATAATAGAAAATTTTTCTATTCCAATTGGACAATTGTCAGAAGAAGCTAGCGAAGCCCGAAATAAAGAGTTTCGTAAATACAGAGAATAACACACGAGAAAAATCGAAGAGCGTGTAACGAAGATTTGCTACATCGCTTGTTATTAACATCTTACCCCATGATTTCAAGCATGAGAACAAAAAAAAAAAGAAATGTGCAAATGAAAGAACATTTTCCAGAAACACAGGAACTTTTACTTTAAATCGTAATATGTAATTACATTATTTAATTTTAACATTTAACTATTTAACGTTAAACATTTACTTAATTTTAACATTTTATGACATATCACGGCAATCATTTACATTTCCCCCCATTTTTGGGTCCAACGGTACTTTTCAGTACCATTAAAGTAAAATTAATTATTTTATTAAATATTTTTAAAAAAAATAAGAAGTAATTTCTGATTTATTAAATTTGTTTTAATCATCTAAATTCCATAATATTTTCACTATAAAAATTTTAATATATTTTCTGTCGTTAATGAATACAGTTATTCAGATAAATTTCTCGATTGATAATTTGGGGGTAGACAGAATAAAAATTTAATTTTCTCTAAAAGTGGCGATTTGTGGCGAAAATCCTTTTCACAGATTAAAATGTATACTTTCGGGAGTAGTAAACTGTGTTTGAAATTTCGGACAATTTTGGACAAAAAAAGTTACATAACTTATAAATTTAATTTTGTTGTTAATTTCATATTCACATTTCATGCGTGAATCACAACATAAAAAACCAACAAAATGTTGGCAGAAGTACCTTAAACTTTTATTAGGACATTATTTAAAGTATTTTTATTTCGTATTTTTTCATAGTTATCTTAAGTGCCGCTTGATGGCTATTCAAATAAAGTCACTGAAATTCATCGAAAAATCTTATTTCTGAAAGTTTTCGTTTTGAACTTATTTATATACAACAAAACGTCGTGTAATTGAAGAAATAACCATATATTTGTATTTTTTAGACATTCTTTTAAATTATTTCAATGCAAAATATCAGTTATTTAGAGGTTGATTTTTGGGCCTATGTTCGTATTTTAACATTGTTCGATCCACTGTGCGGGGTTACACCACCTCCCCCCGACAAGGGCGTAATATTAGAAAGTTTAAACGACTATTTAACACGGTGTCGTGTCATGTCATTTCTGCGTTCGCTACGACAAATATACACTGCCATATTGTTATTAATATTATTATCAATTTTAGCGTCGCTTCCTATGCTTGCAATTTTTGCACTTTTGGAGATCACCGTGCAATTCTCTGTGTACTATACTATTTCCTTTCCATAGAATTAAACATATATAGGGTGCATGAAAGAAAACATTTTATCTTCGTATCCGTTGATCACAAATATATACAGTGAAAAGGAGATTATGCACTGATAAAAGTTTTTAAGTTATCCTCACTATCGCTTAAAATAGTTATATCATATAGTGATTAAAAGAAAGATGCTCAACTAAAAGTTATAGCAGTCTAAAGAATAAAGTTTTATTGTTCGACAGTTAACTGTTTCAAATTAATGTAAGATAACTAAGCATATACATACATACAAGTACACCACGATAAAACTCAGAAATCTCTATAGTGGACGGTCATATAGAGAAAAATTGGTAGTGAATAAGAAAATGTACAAAAGTCTCAAATACTCAATTTCAAAATTCTGTGGCTCGTCGTTTCTACGTTATACAAGATATACAACATACATTTCTTAAATAGTGACTAGGGGAGTGAAATTAAATAGGACCGGCAAAGGGTTAACCTCTTATAACATAGATCAACGGTGATAGACAGAGTTTTTCATTTAATTTACAGTTTTTCTATCATTCAGTTGTTTTGTTTAAGCAAGTATCTTTATATAAATAATCTAGTTAAGACAATCTTTCGAATAATCGAATGAAAATTATGAATAAAAGTAAAAAGTTACAATTTTAAATTTCAAATAACTTAGGAAACCACTAATGTTCAAAAATCGGAATAGTTTACCATCAGCATAAGTGGGCGGGAGCAATCTAGAGAAAATTCTCATGCTCTTCCCCCATTCGGGATTATGAAGGTTGTTACACCACCCAGTCGTTGTTCTAAAGATCGATGTATGATCACAAGGCAAGGTCTGGTCATCACAATCAAACACTTTTGGTAGATCAAGAAGTTCAGTCACATCTACATTTGGCAATGCAGCCATCAGTTCCTCGACGGTATTTAAGGATAATCCATGCTCATCGTCTCTTTGATTTCTATCGTGAGAATAACAAAGTATTATTTTTCCAACAAATAAATTCACCGATTTATTAATAGAAAACAAGGGGTGGGGAGAAATTGCAATCCTCAGCAAATCAAATACATTAACAATAATCCAAAAGGGAAGCTTGCGTCATACTTGCCAACCCGGAAGATTGTTAGTTCCCGCCCCTTTCTGTACACCACTTAATTTTTAGAGTAATTCTCTTCAAATATATTTACTATTAAATAAGAAGAAACATACTCTAAAAAAAGACTGGTGTGAAAAATTGGCGGAAAGGGGCGAGACTAACAATCTTCCGGGCTAGGTTGGCAAGTATGTTGCGTACGTGTTAGACCTGCTAACTATGCTAGTGTATCCGTAATGGTATTAGGCCCCGCCTTTTTTTCACACCAGAACAGCTGTAGAGTAATATTTACCAATATGTTCTCATGATTAAATAAGAAGACTATTGCTCCACAACTATTCTGGTGTTAAAAAAAGGCGGGGTGCAATACCATTACGCATAGCTGCCAATATTTTAATTTATTCCGCAATACTTTTAGCCCCGCCTTTATTTCGCACTTCTTTATTTATAGAAGAATTTTCTTCAATATATATATATAACTTCAATAAAATAAGACAAAATTTCTTTTAAAAAATAAGTGATGCGAAATAAAGGCGGGGCTAAAAATACTCCGGGATAAATTAAAATATTGGCAGCTATGCATTACGGATAAACTAGCATAGTTAGCAGGTCTACGTACATGTGTATAACTATGTATAAATATGTATATATATATATATATATATATATATATATATATATATATATATATATAATATTTTTTTTATTATTGTTATTATTGCGGTGATAAGTATTTTAATGCACTTTTAATAAAATTTCAGCAAAATACTATACAACCAAATTTTTATGAGACATCTTTTTTTTTTTTTTCTGTGATGTGTGTCCCTCTGTAAATTTCTTTATAAAATGATAATAGAATGAAATTAAATTATGTAATACTCTAATACTTGAAATCATCCATTGAATGATTTACTTAAAAACCAGGCATGGATTTCTACATTTTTTTTTTTTTTTACCTGGAGAATTAAAGTAGAAATATCAGCCAAAATTATTAAAAAAAAAAAAAAAAAAAAAAAAAAAAACTATAAAAAGAGAAGGTTATTATTTACATCGGAAATATATTTTAATGATAGTATTTGTTTAAATCGAAAATATCGTAGAATAATCTTTTTATGATTTTATTATAAAATTTAGGATTTACTAAATATTTGTTTTGAACAAAGCACATTTTAAGAAAATATGTAAACCAATGCTGTATGAATAGTCCTGTAGAAATAATATTATTTAATAATAGTAAATGTTTCTTTTTGTTTATAAAATGCAAGCTTGTTTCTTTTTTTCCCTAAGCCTGTGTGATATCAAATTATAATTATACTTAAAAGCAAATAAATGAACAAAATTTTCTTAGACTAAATTTAGCTTTAACATATAATATGGAGATTTAATCGATATTGTGTTATGAAATCTGGATATTAAAATCTCGAAAGTTTACTGAATTATATTCAAAAGCTTGACTGCTTGAGGTGTCGAAAAAATATTAAGTAATGAAATAATAAATAATAAATACAACTTTCTTAGAAATATGTTCTAATTTTATAAATTAAATGTAATCTAAACATTGAATTGAAAATAAATCTTAACTCAAACATTATTTTAATGTGATATTTCATTTTATAAAATTTTTCATTCAATAAAAATGATAAACACAAATTGAATTTACCGATTCATGTAATTATTTGCAAAAGTCTGAGATGCAAATTCTAAGACAACCGATTGATTGGATATTAACTGAGCTTGTTTTTTAGGCCTTAAAAAACTCAAATGAGCTGCTTGCGGACTCTTATCTCCAGCTACGCCTTGGCCTGAAAAAAAGAAAAATAATAATAATAATAGTAAATAAATTAAATAAATATATAAAATTAAATAAATAAATAAACAAATAAAATAAAGGGCGATAACGCAGTCTTACAGAAATATCAAAAGAAAACCTTAATGCTTTTGAAAAAGTTCAAATAATTAATTATAGGTATAAACATAATAATTTTTTTATAAATAATATCAATATAGCAGTGACAATATATATATATATATATATATAATGGGATAATTCTAAGATAAATTTAGTGAAAGTCCCACACGGGAATATTCCTGCTCTCATCCGTATTTTCTCATCCGTATTTTCTCATACGTATGAACACTATCCTATTTAATCATAAAATGTCTGCTGTAAATATACGATAAAGATTTTTGTATGGCAATAGTGGTACAAAATAATAATAATAGTAAAAATAAAACGGAAATCTCACCTTAGTGTGTGAATGACACTAATCATGTGCCATGGAAATACTTAATAATAGTTATAATAAGTTTATATATGTGTTAGTTTTATTACGATATTCGTGCTTTCTCAACAAGTGATACATTGATTTATATATATATATATATATATATATATATATATATATATATATATATATATATATAGTTACTCTGAAAAAAAAAAATTAAATTACAGAATTTTTTTGGAAACAAAAATTCCAAGAAAGCCCACTAAAATTATTGTCATTGTTTCGATAAAAGGGGAATTTCCCAAATGTTTAATGGGAAAACTCAGACGTGCCAACATTTTAGTTTATTCCGAAGCATTATTAGTACCTGCCTTTTATTTCACACCACTTTTCTTAAAGTGTATTTTGTTTATTATTTAATCGTAATTTCATAGTGGAGAAAATTTCACGACAAATAAAGTGGTGGGAAAAAAGGGCGGGTACTAACAGTGTTCCGGAATAAATTAAAATGTTGGCAATCCTGCAGTATACAATGATTAGTGCGTACATTTATTTAGTTATTTATTTATTTATTTTTAAAGAATTGTTTTATGATCCAATCCCTTTATAACTGCTATAGCATAACAAAGTTTGATTTCCGCAAACAGTAAAAAGCTCATGCGATACGAAATAAATAAGATTAATTAAACAAAGGAATAGAGAAGGGGTTTGTTTTTAAAATTTAATAATGAGTTTTAATTTCAATTCATAAATTTTGTAACAACCGATTTTTTAATTTTTTATGTGAGAAATGCCGAGCCGATTATCAGCCAGGAGAGCTCAGTGGTTACATCATCCGCGGAAGACCTGGGATTCGATACCCGGCTCTGGTTATTTTAACACAGTTGGTGAAAAATCAGCTTTCTACTCCATTCTATCAAAAATAAGTTTTAA
The DNA here is from genome assembly GCA_963930645.1 of Salticus scenicus. Lineage (NCBI taxonomy): Eukaryota > Metazoa > Arthropoda > Arachnida > Araneae > Salticidae > Salticus > Salticus scenicus. Next base: position 35,029,414 of record OZ005657.1, read on the forward strand.
TTTGTTTATTTTTAGGAAAATTTCCTTTTGAGTATTTTTTTTTCTTATAATTACTTTTATAAAAAATTCGCTTTTATGTTTTACATCTTTGGATTACAGTAAACTCCCGATTATCCGAGACAATGAATTATATATTTTCCTAGATAACTTTGTCTCTACTTTTTCTTATTTTCTGTAAAATTTAATTGTATACCTAAATATATATATATATATATATATATTGTATCATTAGTTTTTAAATCCATAGCAATTTATTGTAGCAAAAAAGCCAAGGAAAATGGAGATCGTGGATAACGCACTTGCGGATAATCGAGAGTTTACTGCACTTTGGTAGCTATTTATCCTTTTCTACAGACGGTTACAAATAATTTGATGCCTTAACATAATTTATTTTACAATTACATATTTAAGGTCTTTAAAGAAATCAATAATTACAAAGTAGAAGTTGTTGTTAGGGCCGATTGACAGCACATTAGTCTTTGGCTTGGGTGGAATGCCCTCCATCGGGGGCCTTTTTAAAGAATCCTAGCCCGCATTTACGCGAGTTTAAAAGAAAACCACGGAAAACCCCAAACTGCTAGGATTTTGAGCGTGACCCAGAATTGAACGCTGTATTTTCCCTCTACCAGCTTCAAGAGTAAAACTTTTCATCCACTAGAGTGGAAACAAAATAAAAGCATCTTTAAAATACCAATAATTTATTGTTTCTTTTCATTGTTTAGCACTCTTTCCTGGTAGATAGGGGAAAAAAGGTAATTTTTATTACAAATTTACTCATCTCAAAACTTTTTCACAAATAACTGTATCCTTTGAACATATCAACAATAATTCTTCCATTGGTGTTGATGTAGGGGTTAAAACTGCACGTGTGTCGTAGGTCTCTGTGGAATCCTCTCTGTGGTTGGGGCGGGGCGGGGGGGGGGGTCTTTTTAAGGTGTTCTATCTGGTATTACCGCGAATTTCAAGGAAAAAGCACGAAAACCTCCGAACGCCTCGGTTGGAAAGCTTGACATAGGTTTTCATTTGGAAAGTTAGATTGATTTATGGTTTCGACTTCACATTGTTGAATCAAAAAATTTTCAACTTATCTGCATTTTCTAAATGAAGTTTGGCCAACCAGCGGCCTAGAGGCTCTGTCCTCGAAGCTGGGGTTTAACCAGTGCGCTTCTGGGCTCAAAGCTGGTAGACAGGGATTGATAAGTTTAATCCCAGGACGCAGTTTTCGACCTATCCGTTCTGAGTTTTCTGTGTTTTTTTCCCGAAACTCGCATAAATTCGGACTAGGACCCATTAGCAGGAACCTTACCCCACGGATAGCATTTAACTCATAGGCCTAGGACCCTAGCATAATGAATGAATAGGCCTTAACCATCACAACCTCGAAGCTGATTGACATGAGGTTCTGGGTTTGATCCAAGGTCACGCTCGTCAGGCCAAGCAATTTTCCGTGGTTTTCTAAAAAATTTGCGTAAATACTGGCTAGGAAGCCTTAGAAAGATCCTCATAGAGGGCGCCCAGAACCCTAGTGCAGTTAATTGTCTTTAATCCTAATAAAACACATCTAAATTAAGTTATAAAAATGCTTGTTGTATTATGGACATATTAAAGTTTACATTTTCCAAAGCTCTCTTTAAAAAATATTACATTTTGAAAACAACGTTTACAGGAAATATAATTATTTAATTTTAAATAAATGACGAAAGCACGTTACGTTAACTATCTCCAAAAATTTTTAGCGTGAATTCAACAGAATCTGATTATCGACTAGTGTGGTGCTGCCATCTATAATCCATAACTGTAACCAATATAAATTCCTTTTAAACGTCCTATTAATTTGTCCCAATTGACTGCGCTAGGGTCCTAGACCTGAGAGGAAGTCCACTTACGTGGGGGTCTTTCTATGAAGTCCTAGCCTGGATTTACGCAAATTTAAAAAAAAATCAGGGAAAACTCCGAACTGCTAGGTTGAAAAAAGTGACCTGATCTTTCATTAGAAAAGTTAGATTAATTCATTGTTTCAAATTTGCAATGTTGAATTACAAATTTTCAACTTATCTGGGTGGTTTACTCCAAAACTCGCGGAAGTACGGGCTAGGACCTGTTAGAAGGACACTCTACGGAGGGCATCTTTTCTTAGGTCCAGGGGACCCACCAGCTGTCGAGCGGTTATGCGCTGAAAGCTAGTAGACGTGAGGTGCCGGTTTCGATCCCAGGTCACGCTCGTCGGCTTAGCCGTTCAGAGTTTTCCGTAGTAGGGCACTCCCACTCAGGTTAGGACCCCAGTTCAGCCAATCGGCCTTACTCCGAAAACACAAACCTTAGGTTCAGGTCTCTAATGTCTTCTAAATGAAGTTATAAATCTGCATGCTGTGTTATGAATGAATTAAATTTCCAATGTTTTCTTTAAAAAATATTGCATTTTGAAAACAATGCTAAGAGAGAAAATAATTATTAAATAATAAGAAAAAAAAAAAAAAAAGACGATAGCACGTTATCTCCAAATCTTAGAGTGGTGCTGCCATCTATAATCAATTGCTGTAACTAATACAAGTTTCTTTTAAATATCCTAATTAGACTGTATCGCAATATAATTTAACATGTATCAGCCTATTCCTACCGAAGTCTGTTAAATTTTTACTGACTTTATGTCTGGTTGTTTAATTTTTATTATGATTAAATCAACTTTGTATTAAAGAAAAAAAAAAGTTTATATACATAACAAATTTATTTAATCCATTTTCATCTATATTTCATTTTACATTCGTATTTCAGTCATATTTCATTTTTCATTTTATAAAGAAAAAATTCTTTTTCTGTTTTAAAAGCTCGAATTTTAAAATTTTAGTTAAAAAGCAAGCATAATAAAGTAAGAAATAAGTCGTGCTATTAATATCTTCGTTTAGTGCTGATACCTATATGACATTATATCTAACATGATTGAGTCCAGTTGTGGTGTGGCTGCACGAAAGTGTGCCGGTTATGATGGTGGTGCAGAGTATAAAGCCTGAAAGTCTACTCGAGGGCCCTAAGCCTAGATGGGATGACCTCAGTGGGAGTCATATAGGGTCCTAATCTGTATCCAAGGAAGTCTGCATGAGGGACCTAAACTGGGGAGCAGTGTTGGGCATAATTGATTAAAATGTAATTGAATTACAATTAAATTACAATTATAATTATTTTATTGTCAATCGATTAACAAGTAATTGATTGCAAATAAATTGAATTATTACAAATAAATTGAAAAAGTAATTCAATTTATTTGTAATCAATTACTTGTTAACTGATTGATAGTAAAATAATTATAATTATAATTTAATTGTAATTCAATTACTTTTTAATCAAATATGCCCAACACTGCTGGGGAGAATGCCCTCAGCGAGAGCCTTTCAAATGGAGTGTTAGCTCGTATTAGTGCAAGTTTAGGAGAAAACCACCGAAATTTCTGAAGAGGTTAAGTCCAAGAAGCATAACTCGAAACGCAGATAACATTAACATTTAGAGCTACTCTTTAATAATAGTTCAAAATATTTGCTGTATTTATTAAAATACCTCTAAAAAAATACTAGTTTCTATAATTCTAATTCATGCATGACGTACCATAATTTATTTATTTATTTATTTTTAGGATTTCTTCTAACTAAAATGACTTAACACATTAATCAAATAGTCACTGCTTTCTACGATTTTTTTTTTTTTTTTTTTTTTTTTTTTTTTTTTTTTTTTAATGCTTTAAATACAATACTTTAAAATACAGTCACTTTTTTTTTTATGAATTCAGTAACCTATGTACAAAAATGTATTTCCAAATACATTTCGATTCCATATACAAAGGCATACAATATTGTAAATGTAATAAATAAAATGTATTAAATGTAATTCTAATCTACTGCTACAGAATTACATTTATCGACTCTTAATATTTAATTTTTAAAAGGCTAAAAACTGATTAACAGTAACAAAAGAAATTTGTTTCCTATATATAAATAGTGCTTTTCAAAGAAACTTCTAAACAAGTAACTGAAATAGTATTTTGTTATCTACCTATCTATATATAGTAATTAATTAAAAAGAATTTATTACACTTCAATTTTGTCTAAATCGAAATATTCAAATTTGAGCCCAAGCCTAGGAACCTTGCGTGGTTAATCGCCTTAACACTTACAACGCAGCAACATTACATAACTCAAATTAACACAACTCAACGCATTCAAATGTGAAATATGCGTATTTTCATACTACACATTTAAATGTGTCAAAAACAAAAAACGCTTGCTTTTTTAAAAATATAAAGAACGTTTAATATAGGGTTTTATTCGGTGTCGGTGTGAACTTTAAGGCCGATTGTATACTCGAAGGTCGCAGGACTAAGGATGTGCCTTCTATGTGAGGTCCTAGGACTTATTCACGACAGAAAACCACGGAAAACTTTGAGTAGCTAAGCTGACGGGTATGACCTCAGTTATAACACGGAACCATTCAGTCTTTAAGAACAACACTAAAAATATATTGTGCAATAAAAGATTGATTGTTTACATAAAGACTGTTGACTGCGCAAGGGTCCTAGGCCTGCGTGAAATACCCTCTCTGGGAAGTCTTTCTAAGGGGTCCTAGCTTTCATTTACGCGAGTTTAGGAGAAAACTACGGAAAAATATGAAAAGATAGGCCGACTAGTGCAACCTGGGACCGGAAACCGGCACTTCCCGTCTACCAGTTTTAAAAGCAAAACTTCTCGGCTACTGGTGGGGGCCTTGTGTTTTAAGAAATGCGCAATATTTTACATTTAACAAAAGCTCCTAAAGAAGTAACTTGTAACGAATATTTTAAATGAAAAGGAAATAAAAGAGAAACATATGTAGTTGAATTGGATATTTTTTATTTTAATAATAATAGCAATACATTTTTATTTTCATTTATTTATTTATTTTTACAGTTTTGTATGTACCTGGGTTTCAAAATTTACCAAGTACTACCTTTTAAACAAGTATTTCATTTATCTTTAATTTATGCTAATTGAAATACTGAACATGTTAGTTACACTGCTCGGCATGAAAATTGCCTCTGACACCATTTCAGCATATTCTTATGTAAAACTACCTCCTGAATCCGAATAGGACGCCCATTTTGCCCTATCACCCACCGTTTTTTAGGAATCCCCCCAACCTATTTTTATCATTTTTCAGTGATTTTATGGCTATAAGTTTGATTTTTAGGGGGGGGGGGGTAGGATTATTTTAACCGTTAAATATCTTCTGAGGGCTGCAGAGTTGAAAAATTCTAAAACATGTACATTTGCGACAAGGGAAAAATTTTGTTGGTGTGTGACGGGGGAGGGGGGGGGGGATTTGCCACTGAAATTATGCATTACATATCTTACATTTTTTTAATCTGTTATTAATGTTGTTTTTTAAACTTTATATATATTTTTTTGTTTTTAGGTGTTAAATTAATTATTTTTCATTCTTCAAATCAAATTCATGGTCATAAAATTATCGAAGAAATTGAAGGAGGGGGTGTGTATCTAGAAAACGGTGGGTGACTGTGCAAAATGGGGGCCATATTCGGATTCAGGAGGTAATTTTATTTAAGAATCAGCAAGAATGGTATCAGATATAAAAAAAAAAAAAAAGAAAAAAAAACATTTTTTTTTTTTGCAGAGCAGTGTTCTTACTACAAAACTTTTCCTATTTTATTCTTGTTTTTCTGTCAGAGAAGCTTTTTTTTTTTTCTTCTTCAAGGAATATAATACATTCTTAGATTATTACTTTCTTAAGTACATAAATATTATTCCCTCCTGAGAGAGGCGGCATTTTATGGTATTGTTTTAGTTGTTGTAAGAAAAATTTGCAGCATTCTTATATTAACTCAAACAAAGCTGTTTGTCCAGAAATACTAAAAATTTGTGATAATATATAGGATGCAGTTGATGCTGTTTTTGTGTAGGCTTTAAAGGCTAAATGTCGACTCTACGGACATAGACCTGCGTAGGAGGCTTACCGTGGGAAGGTCGTTCTGAGAGGTGCTAGCTTGTATTCGTACGAATGGGTGCAGTTACAATTATGCAGTTTGATAATAAGTTCATATGTAATTATTTTTTGACTCCAGATTTTTTCCTTATTCAAGAAGCAAAAGCCAGACTCGATTATTATATGGGCGGACTGAGATCTGACCATGGGGCCCCTGATTTTGAGAGTCTAATTTTTCAGGCTAATGCTTTTTCTACTCTTTAATAATAAGTGCTCTTTTTTTTTCTAAAATATTTATAGTCAATATTTTAAGTTTTTAATTGTAAAATAAGGTTAAAGATAAAATGTATAAAAATTTTAATACGTATTAATATATTTATTAATAAATATTAATTATTTCATCCAATTTTATTTTACTTTGTTTTATTTATTTGTTTATTTTTTTGACAATATTTGAATGGAGGATCTCAATAAACTTTTAATTTTCGGTTATACATTAGTTTGATTTGATTTAGAACAAAAGTAAGAATTTTAAGTCCTGACTGTGATGATATTTTCAGAAAATCTAATATAGTGTATGGTTAGGTAATTAATAAAGCCAATATATTGAGATTATTAGAAAAAAAATTTACTAAAATCCCCAATTCATGCACATTTATTCAATGTCAGAATACTTACTTCTTTTGACAGAAATAATTTCACCTTCACGGAGTTCTGCTGCTTGCCTTTTGCCTCGCTGCATGGAATCTTTTAATATAGTTGGGGACACTTGAAATCTTGGCGATACTGGAAAAGAAAAAAATATTTGTGTACATTCAGATAAAGTAGGAAGCTAAAAATTCGAATACTGATAAATTCTCGATTTTTTGATTTTACTGTTTAGTTATATCAAAAAATTAGCAAATATTCAAACAGAAAAGTATTTTAAAATACATAAATTAAACACAATTATTGCATTTTTTCATTCGTCATATTTTAAAGTATTCATTAGAGTGCTTGTTAATTAGTTTAGAATTTCCACTTATAAATTTCTCTTTAAATTTATGTATGGACTTTTTTTTTTTTTTTTTTTTTTTTATTGTTCTTGTTCCTTGACAATACATTTTTGTTTGGATCATTTTATTGCAGTGGTTCTAAATTATGAGAGGATTACCTATAAGTAAGTTATTTCCTATTTATAACTTTGTGATTTTTTCATATTTCCGAGACAATTTTTCTCCACAGTTGTTTTGTTTTCTTGAGAATCAGACTAATTCTTATCAATATTTCACCGACTGTTAAACTGCGACAACCAACATGTCTGTGCCAAAGTTCATTGACTCCAGCTCAAAAAAATTAATTTTTTGGGGGGAGAAATAACCGTAATAATAATGAAAAAAAGGTTTATGAATGTTTTTTGTTTATTTGTTTGCTTCTTCTTCTTCTTCTTCTTCTATAGTATATTTCCATAACAAATGTGTTTTGTCAAATGTAGGAAAAGGAAAACTACATAGAGGTTTTCCTTTCTTTCTTTTTGTTTTTCGAAATTAGAATAAAAATTAAATAAAAAAGGTCTGCTGCGAAACAGTGTTCTCATATATTTATTAAAAGCCGTTCTATAAGTTTCTAAGAAAAGTTTCTAAAACATAATTAAATGTTGTGGTGCATAGCTCAAGGTCAATTGTCTGTGCAAGGGACCTAGACCTGGGTAAGATGTTTCCCTTATGGGGATCTTTCTGGGTCATCGTCCGTATTCACGCGAGTTTCGAGGCAAAAGAATGGGCAATTTCAAACAGCTTGGCAGACGAGCATGACCTGGGTTCGAACCTTCCTGGAGCACCTCACATTTACAAGCTTAAAGTTGTATTCTGTTGGTTATTGTTAAGGCCAATGTGAGAGTTAACCCGACATCTCCTATTTACCAGAGATCAGAATCATAAAGTCACTAGTGAAATCACTTATTAGCTTAGAAAATAGACCTTTTCAGCCACTTAACTTTTTATCAGCTTATAGAACAAAACCTGGTTCTCACTTTTGAGGCCACTTACTAGCTTAGAGAGTGGGACCTCTCAGCCACTAGTGGAGCCTCTTATCAAGTTAGAAACCAAAACCTCACCAACACTGGTGAACTGTAAATTTACAAATAATAATAAATCTCCTAAGTTAGGACCAGTACTATAAAATTACCTTAAAAAAAAAAAAAAAAAAAAAAAAAAAAAAAAGAAAAAAAGAAAACATAGAAAGCCTAACTTTGCAAAGCTGATAGTCGAAAGGTGCTTGGTTGTAACATTCAAACTATATTACATATATTATATATCACCAATCATTTTGTATCGAAAAAAGAGATAATATAGCTCAGAACATGTTAGCATTTATGTCTAAAGTACATGAAATATTAATATACAGTTACACAGTGTTCCACGTGTTTGGAATAGATTTAGACAATTATTCAAATATTAGTGAACTTTATCATATAATTATTTGTTACTTTGAAATCAGATTCATTATATTTCGATATCCAAAAGGCCTTTTGTTTGAACTTATAAATTTTTGTTCGCATAAATTTACACTTCTTAAATTCCACGCTTCATACATTATTAAAAGTTTTATGGAAAGTGAATTTTCAAAACTGTTATCTATATAATTGGAAAAACTGAAATTTTAATATTTTTTATCTATCTTCTCAATTATATTTTTTATCTTTATTTTTTATCGATCTATTTTATCAGGTTATAAAGGTTAATATAATTATATTAGGTTTTAAAGTGAGATTTTTCAGATATATTTTTTCTTTTAAGCTAAGAGAGAAAGAGAAAGAGAGAAACTAGTTTTAAGTTTATAAATTTTCGTAAATGAGCATGGGGTGCTTATAGTTAATTACTACGAAATATTTTGTGTTTTAGGTACATAAAATATAGTATATTTAAGATTAAAGTGCCATCCTTTTTTATTAAAATTATATAAAAGTTTTTCCAGTAGTTTGGATAAATTCAGATATTTCAAATACCTATGTAATATCAAATGAAATTGACAGTCAATATTTTATAAAACTCTTAAATCCGTTTTCTTTTCGGGATAAGAGAATTACATTGCCTTAATTAATTAACTAAAATCCAATTAATGAAAAATTGCTTAGTAAATCTAAATACTAAATCATTTGTATAACCAATCATAACAACTAGATGACAGCACTAAATTTTATATTATAATGATTGCGTAGATAAGGTTTTATTCAATGGATTTATCAGAATATAAATTTTTTTCATAAATTAAAAATAATAAAAATGTTTTTATATTTAAAACATTCTGAGTTTTCAAAAACTTACATGTTTTCCATTTTCCGAGATCCATTACTGGAATATCTCCAGAACTACACGTTTGATAAGCATTTCTAAATAATAATAATAATAATAAAATATTATATGACATGGATTAAAAAGAAATTTCCATTAAAGATAAATAAATATACTTTCTGTTGTCATAAACATTTCACTTACAAAAAGGGATCTGTAACATACATTGCAGATGGTTGCATGAAATCTGCAGAATCTGCATTGTCACAGAGGATACGAGCCAGACTAGTTTTTCTGATTTCTGCGAGTTGTTCTGAAAAGAATAATTAAATAAATAAATAATAAAGGAATTACACCTTTCATAAAGAATGACATATAGTTTATTATTGTCATTATAATTACTTAGAGACTAAATAACACTACAATGAATAATCAGCTTAAAATCGAGTGACAAATATTTAATAAAACGTATAAAATAAAGTTTACGCCTTGATTTATAACCAATAGATGGCAGCACAAAAACTGATTTTACATTCGATCTTAAGTAAAAAAGCAGAAAATCAATCTAAATTTAGAAAAGAAAAAGTGAACCTGAATTCATGAACCTGGGAATAGCATCTAAGCGAGTTTCAAAGGAGCATCATACAATATACAATGCAGATTTCCATTTACTATGTTTAAGGTTTTACTAGTTTATGTATAGCTAAAATAGCGTTAATTAGGTCCCATGAGAATCTTAGAATAGGGAAGTTTATCTTTCACTGATTTATGTTTTCATTTTTCTAGATATAAATTTGTTTTTATTTTAGTAATTTTAATTTAATGTTTTTCAAATGTTACAAGGAAGACACCGTTTTGTATTTATGCAACTCCTAAAAAATAATTGTAAAATAACACTTCATTAATTCTGTAGATGGCAGCACTAAATGCTTTAATGCAAATTTGATTTAGTGCTCTTTTTTTTTTTTTTTTTTTTTTTATCTTTTCTTTTCATAAACAATAATAATAATAAATAAATAAATAAATAAGAATTTCAAACAATGATAGAAATATTTCAATAACAGTTACAAAATATTTCATTACATATATATACATATATCAGTTTATTTTTTTTGTCTTTTATTGAGGAAATGAAGATATAGAGCTAAAATAACTAAAAAATAATTGGTGAATAATTCTCATATCGATCAATATAAGCATATATTTCAAGCAATGTATTTTCGTTAATTTTTTTGCGAGCGTATAATTACTATCCTTTTTGAAAGCCAAAGCCCATGTGGGCTGCAGTAGGGACCCATGTGAAGAATCCAATTACGGTTTCAAAGTATTTTTCCATTTTTCAAAGTATTTTTACGGTATTTTCCCAGTCGTTATTTTTGTTCTTCTTTTACCAGAGTTGGTTTTTCAAACTTTAATATTTTATTGTAAATCTGAAAAATGCACTTAGTTAATTTTTCGCATTTTTAAACTCAAAAATAAAATAGGAAAAAATAAAAATTGAAAAATTATAGAGCAATGTTTATGGATATGAAATTTCTGAATGCGAAAACGCAATTAAAAGAAAAAAAATTGATAACTAGTCATTCTATAAAAAATTTTTCCCATAGAATAACATTTTTTTTTTTTTTTACTGTCGATGAGGGTAGGTATTGTACTATCTAATAAATGACTTATTTTACTTATGATTTTTACCTAGAATGAGATCGAGTTGGTGTTGGTGTAGGATTTAAGGCCGATTGTCTACGCCAGGCACCGTGGCCTGGGTGGTATACCGTTTGACTAAGGGATTTGCCCGTGTTCGCGCAAATTTCAGAGAAAGTCACGAAAAACTCTGAACAGTTATAAGCCGTAAAGCGTGACCTGTGTTCAAACCCGACACTTACTGTCTATTACGTTTGAAAGCAGAATCGCTTGACCGCCTCTAGACCCTTATAATACGAAAGGGGGCACAGAACCATAATAAGTGATCAGATCTTGAATTTTTGAGCGAACACAAACTTGTAAATTTAAAATATTTGTGATACTGAACCTTAGGATGCGGTACTTGAAAGCATAAATAAAATAGACGGCTAGTTATGAATTGAATTTTTAAACGAAAAATTGTTCATTATGACCAAAAGAAAATTATAACTATGTTTATAATCAAATTCAAATTCTGATTGTCATATTACAGAAAAATAGAACATGGCTGGTTAGTTGCAGAGGTTAAGGCCGATTGACTACGTTAGTGTCCTAGACCTATAGATGGAATGCTCTTCGTGGGGGTGTTTCTAACGGGTCCTAGCCCGTATTTACGCGAGTTTCGGAGAAAACCACAGAAAGCTCTGAACGGCTAGGTCGATAGGCGCGACCTGGGATCGAGCCCGGCACTTCCCCTCTACCAGCTTTGAGAGCAGAACCGTTCGGCCACTGGTGGGCAGAAACCAGTGTTGCCAGACTTGGGGACTTTTTTATTCAACTACCACCAATAATTTTGAGAAGTAAAATTTGATATACATAATAGACGATTAATCTTCGATGTGATTAGGCAACTGTTGCTATAAATATTTAATGGTGGACGTTGAATAAAAAAGTCCCCAAATCTGGCAACACTGGCAGAAACAGAACATGAGACAAAGAGCAAGAACATTTCTATATTGTTCCTTTAATATTGCATTCTTTCCCCCCCCCCCTATATTTTTAAAAAATTTAGAAACTTACCTCTGGTAAAAGACGAAGGTGGAATATCGTTTTCATACCAAAATCGGTCGCCTCGTCGAAGATAATGGAACTGTCTCCCGAGCAGACAAGCAAAAGTTGGTCCAATAACGGCTCCATTTAATGGCGTTTCGGCCAAACCTCCGGTAAAGAGATCTATGTCCTGAATATATCTAGAAAAGAGAAGGAAGGATGTGGCTGTTAATATTTATTTATCCACTTATTATTATTATTTTTTATTATTTTTTACCTTTAACTATATTAACTAACATAAAAATTTCATATAAAACAATACATGTAGAAAGAACTCATCTTATTCTTGAAGAACTGCGTTTTCTTAAATTTTGAAAAGTATTTTTGTATTTAATATATCAGTTTTTAAAATTGTACTTTCAAAGTTAATTTTGTGAAATTTATATTAAACAAACAAGAATTATTTAATACTTAAATATTCGTGTGATGAACCTAGGCCTAATAATGTTGACAAATTTTTAATAGATCATCAAAGATGAAAAATTACATTCGCATAGGAGACAAAGATCCAGTGTGTTATGACCACCTTAAAACACTGTTTTATATAATTTGACTATGCATATATTTGGGACTTATTACAAAGTAATATACCATAAATTATATATATGTGTGAGTATTTTTCTTAATTTTATCATAGTCTTGTTATAAAACTTGATCTGCAGAAATTTAGTAAATAAGATCTTGCCCATTAAGTTTGGTGCCATCCATATAGTTGCAGAGCTATCCCTATCAAATAAATCGTGATCGACACACCATAATAGCCCCACTTCTCGGTACATACCCACTAAAATTCAATCAGAAATATTATTCATAATTAGCATCTTACATATTCAATTTGATGCAACTGCGTTGCATAAAAACCGACGAATACTAACAAAATAAATTTATATAAAAAAAGGCCTTAACAGCGACAACACTTGCAAAAAAAGACCCAAAATTTTACAGGTTTGTATAATAAATATTCTATATATGCAGTTTGGTACAAATCTAGTTTATGGATATCGATGCCGAGCTATTATGAAAATTGTGGAAAACGTGACACAGAAGTATCGTATCATAGCCTCCTAAACTAGATGCCTGTCGCGTGGTTCAGAAACTTGGCAACAGTTGAAGCGGTAGACAGCGCCACTGGTACAGATTGCGCGACTTTTTTATCCAACTGTCACCAATAATTTTAAGAAGTGATGTATGATATATATAATCGACCTTTCTTCGATTCTATACGCCTTTTATGTATACCATATCCCACTTTTAAAAATTTTTGGTGGCTGTTGAATAAAAAAGCCGCGCAGTCTGTATCAGGTGGCGCTGTCTACCGCTTCAACTGTTGCTAAGTTTCCGAGCCACGCGACAGACATCTAGTTTAGGAGACTATGGTCATATCATGTTGCGCAATGTACGGCAAAATCTAACCAGCTCCAGCTTATTATATCAATTGTACAGTTTTATACATTAAAAGAGTAAAGTTTTATATTAGAAAAAAAAAATTACAGTCTTTAAGAGAAAATGAAAGTGTAAAAAATAATTACTTATATTGTTTCGACAATTTTTCTACGGTATCATTCGTCATAACTGCTCTCAAGTCACTAAATGTGATAATTATCGGCTCTAATCTACAAAATTTCCGCCAATGAACATATCCTGGAATTCCATGGTCTCGGCCTTGTTGAAGAATATAGGCTACAATATCCGTCACTGCTCCTAAAATGTGTAATAAATAATATATGAAAAAATAATAAAAATAAATTTTTCATCTTCAGATTCACAAGTAATACATTTGTATTCTGTAAGCAAAAATATATGTTCATAAATTCTCTTCATTTATATGTCGATTTTAAAATAATAGTTTTAATTAAATATATATACGTAACAAAATAACATAAATTCTAAATCATACATAATTAAAATAACGGCATTTAACATTTCACTCTTTGTTTATTTATTTTTTTTTTCTGAAATGCATGAAAATTTGTGGCACATAATTTGACTGCAACGTAAAATGGTACGTGGTAACTTAATTTAAATGGGTATATTTATAACCTCAACAATAGCTTCAAGGGCCCACGCTTCGACCGCTTCGATTTCTTTTTCTCGTCTATTTTCCCTGCAATTTACGACTGGTGTGTTTATTTATTTATTTTTTCCCATGCTACTTTCTGTTGGACTTTTCTCCCACCAACCCCCGTTTTTTTTTTTTTTTTTTTTTTTTTTTTTCATTCTTAAGTTCGGGGTTTCCAGCCCGCGGAGTCACATATGTATTAAGCGAGACGTAACTCAAATATCGAATTATGCTCCTATATAAAATTTACACCCTTTAGAGGGTGGGGGGAGGGGGCGATTCCCTAATATTGTGTTACATATCATATGAGTATATATGGTATCATTTGCTAAACAAGTATATATATTCAATACGAGGCGCACAAAAATAAAATAAATATACATATTAACCGAAATACAAGTTCATGACCGAGCGAAATAATCTGGTGGTTGAATGGTTAGTGCTCGGGCCCTCAGTTAACATGTACCGAGTTCGAGTCGCAGTTTAGAGAAATTCTCCTAGTGAATGGGTGTCCCCTAAGTCCCGACCTATTCAGCCCTAGTGTGCAAAAAATTACAATAAACGATCTCTGAGTAATATACCACATATTTCCCAGAAAAGAGGCATTTTACGGTAAAATTTACACGTATAATTATAATAGTGCATATATAGAATTTCTAAGTTTAATTTACTGCTAAAAATTAACTTTAACTTTAATTAACTTTTTGCCGATCCTATTTAATTTCACTCCTCTGGTCATTGTCACAGATTTAGAATATCCACCACTAAATTTTAACTATAACGGTTGCCGAATCATTTCTAAGATTATTCGTCCATTATCATTATCAAATATCACGCCTCAAAATTATTGGTGGTAGTTGAATAAAAGAGTCCTTAAATTTGGCAGCACTGTTTAGAGCGTTAGGATCAGCAAAGGGTTAAAACTTTTAGGGGGGAGAAAAAAAAATGTTAAATGTTAAAATAAGTACTACAATTAATATAATTGCTCTTTTTTTTTTTTTTTTTTTTTTTTTTTTTTTTTAACCACTTTTTCTGAATTGAATAATCTTTGTAAATTTCTTCAATTAAATAAGGTACTTATGACTATGAGGGAATATCAGTGCAAAAGAAAACTGGTATGTGGAGGCCATCACAAAATTTTCTTCTTTATCATCTGATATAAATATACGTAATTTAGACCAAAACAGTCACCTCTCATTTTATTTAATTTTAACGAAAAGAAAATAAGGGGAAAAAAACTCTTTCTTTTATGTGTGTTGAAAATTGCCAAAAAAAAAAAAAAAAAAAAAAAAAAGATAAATGTATTTGAAATTATCACAGATACATTATTCAGTTATTCGTTTTAAATGTACCTACGACTTCTGTTAAAAGATACTCATATTGAAAGTTTACATTCCTGAGGAGGGGAGGCGATTACTCCCACAGGGGCTACATATACAAAATTTTTATCAGGTGCAACAATTTTAGAAATTTTAAATGATTAGTTAAACTAATGCTAATTGGGTACATTTTTATGAAATAAAAAGAGAAAAAAAAAGGTTGAAAAAATGGTGAAAAAAGTATTTTTTGATTTTTTTTTTTAAATAATAATAAAAAAAGAATGATAAATTTGTTTTAAATTATCGCAGATTTATGATTCAATGTTTCGTTTTAAAGTTATTGGAAGTTTTTTGACAGTTGGTTCGTTGGCTGTGTGGCTTAAGGCCGATTGGTTACACTAGGGTCCAAAGCCTATGAGTGCAATGCCCTCTATCAGGGTCTTTCTAAATGTTCCTATCCGTACTTACGCGAGTTTCGTAGAAAAACACTGAAATCTCCGAATGGCTAGGTCGATGGCCTGGGATCGAATGCGGCACTTCCCATCTATCAGCGTTGAGCGCAGAACCGTTCGCCCACTGGTGAGGTAGTTCTTTTGAAAAAAAATATCCATATTAAAAATTTAGACCCTTGGGGAAACTGAAAGTGATTCGCCTACATATACAAAATAAATTTCTGTTTGACTGTCAGTAATATCAATAATTCTTTTTAATATTACAATAATTCATTAAAAATAATTCTTTTTGAGCGCATTTATATGAAATTTTATTCTATACTTCCATATTAAAAATTCTGAAAAATTGGCATGGCAACGCCACTAGTTAAGCAGATCCCGATGAAGCCAAAATTGATTCCAGGGCCGAATGCGCATTTGGGCCCCCTACCTATTATTTTCTCCATGGCTTTTACGACTCTGTAAAAAGGCCTTATATTTTCCCACTCATTTACCAAAAAAATTCACTTTTGAGTAAAATATTATCTTCGTAAAAACTTTTCATTTTCCTTCCAGAAATAAAATTTTCATGAATGTTACTTTCAAGAGCAATTTTGTATATTTTTAATTATTTTTTTAAACTCTAAACAAAATTTCAGCCCCGCCCCCTTCTTCTAAGTCCTCTGGGTCATGGACAGTGGGCCCGTGCGTTTACCAGGCCTTGTCGTTAAGGGATTTCCGTCAAAAATTGGTAGACACTAATTTATGTCAAGGTGCAACTACATATAAATTTGTGTAAAACTTTAATTCTTGAGTTAGAGCTGTCTGTCTCTGTGTTTGAGCCACAAAATTTTTGTTACTCACACACAGAGGCATTCAGTTTTCTTTCGGAAGTAAAATTTTCATGAATGTTACTTTCAAGAGCAATTTTGTATATTTTTAATTTTTTTTTTTTTAACTCTAAACAAAATTTAGACCCCCTCCCTCTCCTAAGTCCCCTGGGCCACGGACAGTGGGCCCGTGCATTAACTAGGTTCTGCCGTTAAGGGTTTTTGCACCAAAAATTGGTAGGCACTAATTTATGTCAAGGTGCAACTACATATAAATTTATGTAAAACTTTAGTTCTTGAGTTAGAGCTGTCTGTCTCTGTGTGTGAGCCACAAAATTTTTGTTACTCACACACAGAGACAGACAGACATTTTATAAAAATAGTCAGATCGTGTTCAGAACTTCCGAAAACGCGTAAATTCTTCAAAAACCAGAAATTGAATTCTTTTTACGAAACTAATACTTTCTTCTATTGAATATAGAAGAAAGCGAAAATAGCTGGTAACTTTCACATATTATGCGGAAAATTCGTTTCATGTATTTCTAATTTCGTGAATCTTTCTTTCAGGCATAAATTTCCAATAAAGTCTCGTGACTTGAGTTATTCAATAAACCTTGAAGAATAATAGAATTGTAAGTAACCAGGAAAACAATACTTCTTCGCTTTAAAAAAAAGTTGAAATAAGTGAGAAAATTTTCCCGAAGGTTACCTTTTAAGATAACGGCATAACGAAAGTTTTTAAGAAATGTGATTTATTGAAGTCCTAACTTAGAGAGAGGGTAAAACCCCCAAAAATCAAGTACTATTATTTCGTTTGTATCCAATGTCATATTTTCAATAAACAATTCATACGATTCTGTTTTGCATTTCAAATAACCTTATAACATAGAAATACGCTTTATATGCAAAGCATTTTAAACAATGCATTTTTGATCAAATAAATAACGAAAATCTACAACGCAAACTCACGAAAACTTTAATCACCACTGGCTAGATTTCCTGAAAAGTAACGTTTAGCGAATCTTTGACAATAGGATACAAGTTATGAAAAAACTGAAAACATATTTAAAATTTAACTTTTTTTTTTCTTATAGTGATTATAAACAACGTCATAATAAGGCGCGATTTTTTGCGCGCATAAATAATCAAATTCATTAAGAAGAGTTTATCAAGGTTTTGTAATTTGCATGTATAATAGAGGATAAACTTTACTCTGAAGAAATTACTTCTTCTTCTTCTTCTTCATTTTCTTTCTTTCTTTTCTCTCTTTTTTTTTTTTTTTTTTTTTTTTTTTTTTTCACATTAAATTTTCACAAATATTTAATGTTAAATACAATGTAAACTATAACTGTTAGCTTTTATTAAAATCACAATCAACTGATTGGAAGAAAATCATATTTAATGAAATTTTGTTTTTCTGACTGAGTGAAAATAATGCCTGGACCGGGAGTCGAACCCCGGATCTTTGACTTACAAGGTCAAGGCTCTACCAATTGAGCCATCCAGGCCGACAACCGGTTAACAACCTGTTAGCTTTTAATAGTTTATTTTAAAAAAGCTATATTTCGCATTTTCAAAAACATTCTTTCCGAAGAGTAATCTTTTGTAATAATGTTTTCTGTGATTATATAAAAGGTTTCTGATGATCCGATCCCGTCATTTTTTTTCAAGGACTTTTTCACCACTATTCTTAAACAATAAATTTCTTTTTTAAGTTTATAGTCTTATTTATCGCAAAAAAGTAGTTAAAAATTAGTGCTAGAGAAATTCAAAAACCGTACAAACCCTGTATAAGGAAAAATTTTTCTTTGAAAATAACAACTATAGGATATACAGACCGCAAAAACCCTATACATTTTAACATATTAAAATATAGAAAATGTTATGTAAAAATAAATGCATAAATAAAAATAGAATTTACCTGAATTTGCTTCAGTGACTACATTATTTGTCATCTCTTTTGTGATAAATTCATCTCTATTTTGAGCTTTTTGACTAACTAGACCTAGAAGATATTCATTAAGCTTATTTGTATCATACATATCAGATGGTTGGAAATAAGTTTCACTCATAGGTTTGGATCCAACTTTTTTATACTCTTTAGAATATAATTCAAAATGGGATGGCATCATTGAGAATAAGAAAGGAAACACAGCTGTTGCAACGGCATTAGAAATTCCTGAGTTGATATTAATATCGTATCCAGTATAGTAACCACTTCCTTGAGGTTGTAGACCGTATTTATCAATCATATCTTGTCCTAGAATTGCTGGCAGAAGCTCCTTATATGTTATGTGTTGCAACTAAAAATATATAAATAATGCAATTACTCATACAACATAATATATTTTTGGCAATTTTAAAATGTTAATGGGAATTAATTTAATGAGTGGATTTTACTTCGCACTAGTGCTATGCTATGGGCAATTGGCAACGGTCTGGGACACACCCCTAAGGGGTCTGTAGACATGCCATCACAATTTTGATCCTTCACTGAGGGGATAATTTAGTGATTTATTTGCAATTTTCCAATGATCAGAAACTAAGCATATTGGTTCTGTACTGATAAGTATAAAGGATTTAAGTCCGAAAATGTCGATTTTGAGTTAAGTATATAGTCAGACTCAGAAATTTTTTTTCTATCGATTGGTATAGAGGATTTAAATCCATGCCATTTAGTCTTTGAGAAAATTCATTGGTAAAAAAAGATTCAAGTCAGAAATTTAGCATTAATCTTTGGTATAAAATATTTAATTCAATTTTTTCTCTTTATTAAATGAAGATTGACAATCACTGAATAGTATAAAGCGTATAAACCACCATAATCCCTTTTTCCTAATCGATTCTTCTGATTAGTTTTTAATTAGTTTAACTTTATGTTTCGTCTCCTGATAAATCAAGAGTATGGACTTAAATCCTTTATACTTATCAGTACAGAGTTTTAAGATAAATATTACAAACCTTCAACGTACAGATTTTTAATAACAAAATCTATGCTTTGTATCTCTGAACGTTAAAAAGTTGTGTCTACAATAAATAAAATTATTTTATTCTTTTTTCATGATTGAAGGTGTTTTGATTCTTTTATCTTTTATATACAGTAACCTCTTAAGATAAGCATAATAATTATTAAATCCAATTATTTTTAACTTCCAAATTAAAAGCATATTTGTTTTATTATTAACTGAAATATGCACTGAAAATAATAAGTGAAGGGCATATTACTTGCTATAGATTATGGCTGGGAAAAATTAGAGTAAATTGGAAGAAGACGTCATAGGTGTTTTTTTTTTGTTTTTTTTTTTTCTTTTTACTGTTTCTGTAAAATCTCCTATTGGTTATATTTGTTATTTATTGATCTCTTGTGAAAATTTATACTTTTGAGTACATATTAAAAATATATTTAACTTAAAAAATATTATAAAAACTTTGAAATAAAAGTTTTCCTTAAAGCTTTCGAATCGTCATCTTACCCCACACTGAGAAAAAATTCAGTAACTGACATCTAGAATCTAAATTGTGGCTCTAGAAAAAATAGCTCCATGTCATCCTTATAAATTCTAGTCCCCTTGGAAAGCGAGTTCTAGAAGACCCTATTCTAAAGGCCTATATTCTCGAGGGCAAAGTTATTTAAAAATCTCTGCAAATAAATGAGACTACAAGAGGCGGGTTTCTGCAATTATAATTTTGGTTTATGACCCAATTCTAGAAAATGAAGCCAGAATTTCTCGCAATGTAAATGATTCAGAATATTTAGAGTATTCAGAATATTGTTTCACCATCTAGAAATGTGTACTCTAGAAATTCTCGATAATTTCGTCTATTCAGTTTATTGGCGTGCCTTATGTGCATAGCTCGGAAATCTATATTTCTAGTTAAGGGATTTAGAAAATGGCCACTCATTCATTCTAGAGAAAGGCGGTATATTTTTTTTCTCAGGGCAATCTTGGCTAAAACGGCCATCTATTTAGAGGTAATAATTTCGATGTAAATTAACCCGATGTGATAGAGAATTCCGATGTAAAATACACGTTTTTATGAAACATTATATATTTATTTTAGGCATCGACAAAACTAAAACAAAAGGTTATCGATTATCTCATTTAATATTTTAGTTAAATTAATGCCTAGATGTAACTTAAAATAACGAAGACAACCAGACATCCTTCCTGAAGGCAAAACTACCGGCAGTTTACCTCAAAAATTTCTCGTCATCTCACCTCAAAACTTTGAACAACACGTAAGTCTACTTAGTAACTTACAAAAGAGGTAACTGGCGCTAGCCCCCTTTATAGGTTTGGCGGGAACGACAGACACTGTACTTTGAAAAGTTATTCCAATAAGTAGCTTTTTTTTTTTTTTTTTCCTGTTTAAACTGCGGTTTACTTAAATAACTAAACAAGGTGCAAATCAAAATTTTTAACACTTACCGGATGAAGAGAGATGAATTATCGATAATAATCTAAGAAATTTCCAAACATTAGCAAAAAAGTTACATACGTCTCATTACTGTTGTACCTCTCCTATACGAAAGGCTGGTACGTGCCTATAATAAAATCACAGGGCACGTCATTTTACTCTTACCCCAACTTACCCTATCCATCTGAAGGTAGAAATATGAAATTAGTAAAAGGAAGAATAACTTTAAAATGTTTCAGAAAATATTCTATGCAATCGAGTATAAAGGTTAAAGATTATATTGACAACGATTAAGTGACTAATAATCAGAACTAATGATCAGAATGATCATTAGTTGGCCAGGATCAAATAATGATGATTAGAATCAGAAAATGATCAGAAAACGATAATGATCAGTAAACGTTTCACGAAAAATGTCAATAGCTACAATAAAAATTATCAAAACAATTAACATCTGGCGTCAAATAATAGCATATTATTTTTGTTTCAAAGGTGAAAGTGATTGTTTAAATAATAAGAGTTATTTAGAATTACCTTCTAAACCGGAAAAAAAAATGATTTTCTAAAACCAAGGGATACACAAACACAGATACATACCTGCCAACCATCTCATTAATAATCGGAAGATTTTTAGTATCCGCCTTTTTTTTTTTTTTTTTTTTTTCCCCACACGTCTTTTTTCTTTTTTTCTTTTGCTTTTTCTTTTTTTTAATGTATACTTATTTAATCGTAACTTCATTTGAATATAATTACACTAAAAATAAAGTGGTGTGGAAAAAGGGGCATGTACTAAAAATCTTCCGATTCATAATTAGGATGTTGGCAGGTATGCAGATAATTGTATCTAGATATCAATAAATGAATGGAAGACTAGTTAAAAGCTTTTTTGTGTGAATAAGAGAGTTATACAGTCTATAATACAGTCTAAAATATCTCTAAAATTTTCATAAAACAAACTATGTGTTGATTTTTTAACAACAAAGTAAAACATACTTCAGCACCAATGATTCTTCTGGATTCTTCAAACAGCTGATGATCATCCCAATGTGGGTTAATTTGTGCCAAAGCTCTTGCTACACGGTTGTGTTCTCGGACCCACACAGTATGCATTACTATTAAGCCAGCATTTTCATTTACGCGCGTGTCACCTGTAAAAAACACAGCCAAGCTTTACATAAGGCAATAAATGCTTATCATTACTAGTAGCATCTAAAAGTATATAGTATTTTGATAATTTTCTATCACCACTTTCTAAATACGTGAGTTTCAACCAGCGGCGACTCGTGAACCGAAAATAGGTGAAGAGATCAGAAATAACATTTAAGTATTTTTAATGCAAAATTTTTATCAAGCAAAGTCTTAACTAAAATTAACTAAAAATGCTTATTTAAATGTAAATTTATATTCTATAAATGAATACAGTGTAAAATACGGTGTGCCTCTTCACCTATTTTCAGTGCACGAGCCGCGACTGGTTTAGACACAGCCAGAGTTGCCAACTTTTATAATTTATTCCAGAGCATTGTTAGCCCCGCCCTTTTTTCATACCGGGAATTTTGAAGAAAAATTTTCTTCTTACTTTAAATGCAGTCACATATTAAAGAGAAATATTCGACGAAATTTCTAGTGTGAAAGAAAAAGCGAGGTTAAAAATGCTCCGCAATAAATTATAAAAGTTGGTAACTCTGGGTATAGCTGCCATCATTTTAATTTATTCGGGAGTATTTTTAGACCGCCTTTATTTCATACCACTTTTTTTTTTCTTTAAGAGTAATTTCTTTTTTTTTTTTTTTTTTTTTTTAATCCAAGTTATATACTGGAGAAAATTTTTCTAGAAATAAAGTGGTGCGAAATAAAGGCGGGGCAAAAAATAGTCCGGAATAAATTAAAATGTTGGAAGCTATGGTTTAGAGAGTCGCTCAACAATTATTTTTGTGCATTTAGTCTCATTAGAATGGGGCAACTATTAAGAACATCTATAACTGAACCAGGATTTAGACACACCTGACAACCAAGAACCAGAGAGCTAATCATTCGGCTACGAGATGGGTACAAATACATTTAATTTGTCAGTAACAGAATGTTTTTGATGTGACGATTACACAGACATAGAACTGAAAAAAATAAAATAACACTAAAAGACTTGTGTTAAACAATAATAAATAAAAAATTTTGTAGGTAATTTTCAGAAATTACAAAAAAATCGCAACAGTTGTTTTGGATCGAAACAATAGCATGACATTTCGTCAAGCGAACAAACTAGGCACGAGTGCAACAACAAATCGACGGCACGAAACAGAGTTAAGTGATGAGATTTAAACAATTAAAATTTAATATAAATACTCTAGTGGCAATATTTTAAAAAAAGAAAGAGAACATGAAAGAAAGTTACAAATAAATAGAAGTGATATTGGAAAAGGGAAAAATCACAAGAAATAAAAAAGCAAGCTTTGTGAGAAAGTTATGTGAGCAATTTCCAAGCATCAGAGATGAAAGAGGTTTAATAAATATCATTAATAAAATATTTCGAGTTTTTTAAACTGTAAAAGAATTTAAGTCCAAATGGGAAGAAGATATGGGAAAAGAAATAAAAGTCAACTTTTGAAAAGCCAATAATAAAGCTTCCCTCCTGCTGGTTTTATAGTCATTGTTTTCTTGTCATGCAGCCTTTTACATTAAAAGAAAAAAAAATCTCTTAATGACATTTCTTTAACTTCTGATATTTATCTTTCATGTTTGATGCATGTCCTGGGGTCGAACACGGCACTTCCCTTCTACCAGCTTCGAGGTCACAACCTTTTGGCCACTGGTAGGCTAAACGCAACAACAGAGAAAGAAGAAGATCTTATTCTATTCCCTAGCAGCGCACTTATCATTAGTGTATCCTAAGTATGTCCATTGGATGTCACTTTATCCTCAGGATATCCTGATGATGTCCTGTGGAGAAGATGTGTTGTTAGGGTTGTTCTTTCACTTTTATAAACTAACGCACTCGGAAACTTCGTGAACGTTAACGCTTCCAAAAAAGCCAATACAGATTTATTTATAATTTTGGCTTTGGAAGAACTTTGTTAAAGCAGACTTCCACCAGATTGAAGCAGCATCTATAACAAGGTTAACTAACAATTTTTTTTTTCATTCGTTAAAAGTTGCACATTCAACAGCCTTCCCGAGGTTGCTGCAGATGAGAAACCTTAAGGTACCAGCGAGATTCGAACTCGCCATCTCCTGCTGAGTAGACATACGTTTTACCAACTAAGACACGGTCCCAAATGCTTTGTGAATGAGCTTGTAATATGATTTAGCCAAACGTTTTGAAATCTTTGCTGTTTTATGAATAGATTAATTATCCATTCGCACATGATTGTAAAGATCTCATATCCGCATTTTAAACTTTATTAATACAAATTTATTTATTACATTACATTTTTATTTGGAAAGTGAAAAACAAATACGAAGCTTAAACTACATGATAACGCTAATTAATATTTATTATATAACTTTTTTTTACTTGGTCGTGTTTAAAGAGTGGATCTTATAAGAAAGCAAGTTTATTCCCGTCTCATTGATATAACAGAAAAAAAGAAAATTTTCGTGATTAGGCCATAATGTAATCAATGAAGTTAATTGAATTTTAACAGTAAGATGAGGGGGAGTGTATCTTAATAATATTATTAGTAATTATTTGAAAGAAAGCATTTAAGGTAATGTATTGTCCAAATAATAATAATAATAACAGAAGATAACTTAGAAACTGTAGCATCTTAATTGTATAATCAGGATGAACAGAGAGCATTGTGAACCGGAGAGGTGGAAGATAATTTCTTTTCCGTAAAGGAAACATATTTGGACTCTCCACCGGTAACTGATTCTGTTGAAATTTTTACTTTTCTTTTAAACATTTTTTAAAGATTTTTAAAAGATTACTGGAATTGTAAGAAAATTTTTAAAGAGCATTTGTATAGAATATACATTATCCAATTGCTAAATGTATTCAAAAATATTTTTCAGTACCTGAAAATTAAAAAAAATAGCACACAGGTCAGCGATGATTTTTGTTTTCTTCAAGGTGTGTTTTTCTGGTGTATTTTTGGATGCTGATTAAAGAAAAACTATACAAAGTTTTCAATCATGGACAGTTTTGACAAAAAATGGGAATTTTTGAGCTTAAAGCTCCACTTTTTCTACTCGCATCTAAATTATTTACCGGAAAATCTGGGTGATATGAGTCAAGAACAAGGACAGTTATTTCATCAAGATATCAAAGAAATGTAGAGGTGGTATCATTGACAATGGAGTGTTTACATGTTAGCAGATTGCTGTTTGATGCTTCATTGAGAAACCCCCCCCCCCCTCAGGTCCCTCGAGCCATGCACAAGAGAGGAAGCTCTAAAGGGAGTTTCGATGTAAAGAAACATATTTACACGATAATGTGTAAATTATAGCTTATTTTTATGTATTTTATACATAAATAATTTTGAATTTGTTATAGCATCTGTGTGAATTCTTACTTTGTGAAAAACTCTTACGTGGTTTGAATTAAAGAGATGAATCTCTGAATTCAGAGTGCCAAAACACATTATAGACACCACCGTAGTGCAAAAAAAATATTTTAATTAACGCTTCGCAGACCTGTGATATTTGTATGTAATCTTCAGAAATTTCATAAAACTAGCAACAATTGCTTCAGTTCAAAATAACTGAATAAATTTTCGTCAAAAGCGCAGCAAGAAAGCGGCAACACATGAAACAGATTTAAGTGCCGAGATTGAAAAAAAAAAAAAAAAAAAAAAAAAAAATCAATATAAATACTTGTGTGACAAGAATTACCAAAAAAAAAAAGTATGTAAGAAAGAATTACAAATATATAAAAATGACTATTGGAAAAGGGGAAAATTAAAAGAAATAAAAAAACAAAGTTCGAAAGAAAGTTATGTGAGTAATTTCAGACCACCAGAGATAAAAGGCATTAAATAAATATCGCTAATAAAATATTTTGAGTTTTGAAAAAGGTAAAAGGATTCATAGAAGTCCAAAAGAGAGGAATATATAGGGGAATAAATGTAAGTTAACTTTAGATAGACCAAAATCAATGCTCCTCACTGCTTGTCTTATGGTCAATGTTCAAAAGCATGCTTCTAAATAATTCATTACAGAATCTTTGAACAAGCAAAATACTAATCTTATGGTTTGGATGCACTGATAACCTAAAAAATTTAAAAGTTGGTCTCACAGATGTGGACGTTACAGTTTTAGTGCATTTTTATTATTTTTCACCTATTTTTTTTTTTTCTTCTTCTTTTTCTTTTTGAATTCTTATCAATATAAACTGAATAAATCGTAATAAAACAAATAATTAAGTCATTTTTTCTTTTCTCATCATGAAAAAAAAAAAAAAAAAAAAAATCGTTTATGAAGAGGTTAGTGTTAATTTTTTAATGTAAATTTAGAAGTAGATATTTGTAATGAAATCAAGAGTAAACATTTTAAGTCCATCGTACTCACTTTTGACTTGTGTTCTTGTTTTATTTGAAAAAAATCACCAAAAAATCTACATGGTTAATATAAATTATTGTCTAGGGAAAACAATTCATAAATTTAAATAAATTTAAAACACGCTTTTATTACAAAATGTATTAAAAGCTTCAAGTCAGCTGATATGGATAATATGCATATATGCAAAACTTCCCTTCAATCGGATGATAGGAATTGAATTAAAATTCGAAAACAAATTTTGAACTGAAATTGGCCCCAAGATCCCAGGCCCTCAGATTTCCCCCTCCTAGGCACACACATGCATAAGTCTGTTGCTGTTTGAACGTATATTGACGTTGGAGTTATATATGTATGCAAAATTTCAGCTCAATCAGACGATAGGAAGTTGCTTAAAATTCGAAAAACAGTTTAGTACCCAAATTTATATTTAGGGCCCAAGGCCCCTACTCCTAAATCCCTTAATAACTGAGCATATAATGCCATCGGAGTTATACATATATGCAAAATATATACTCGATCAACTAATTTAAAAACAAATTTTGAACTGGAGTTGGATGCCCAGGGTTCCCTTGACCCCACCTCCATGTCCGTTACTGTTTAAGCATGTATTGTCAGCGGAGTTGCACTTCTATGTCAAATTTCAGATCAATCAGACGATAGGTAGTGGACTAAAATTCGAAAACAAATTTTGAATCAGATTTGGGAGCCTAGAACCACGTATTTAGGGCCCACCTCTAAATACGTTATTATTTGAGCATGTATTATCATCGGAGTTATATATGTATGAAAAAATCCCCTCAATCGGATGATAGGAAGTGGGTGCAAATTCAATTCTTAGATTTGACCCACACACATAAATAAACAAAGTATCATGTTAAATCAAAACGTGTAATAAAGAACGATTCAGTAGATAAAAACAGTTATTATGGTTCGATAATCTCATATTACAGGAAATGAAATTCTTACATACAAAATTATACAAAAAACTGATGAATTTTTACTTTAAAGCTATTCGATTGTAGGTAAACACTGTCAAGATAAGATCTGAATAAAACGAGTTCGTTTAATATACATATGGTGGACGTGGTGATCAACAATGTTAAACCGTGGGCGAATGCTAGATTTATTTGACTTGTAAATGCAACATCAGTTCTTATTAAGAAAATTATTTATGGAAAATATAATAAGGTAATAACTTTACCTGCTAAAAAGCATCTCGAATTTCCCGAACTTCTGCAATACATCTGTTCCGAATCAGGCGGTAAAAGTTCTCTGCCCGCTGAGCTTCTGACTGTTCTTAGTTCACCTCCAGTAAAAGATCTTAATTTTTCGGCTTCCTGGACAGAAGATCCGTAGACAACTGAAGCATCGAGAAATGAAGTTACCTGATTAATTTGTTCCCGCGGACCTAGAGTACATCCAATTCTAGGTGCACTGCAAGACCTTACATATTCCATACAATTTTGATTGCGACGTCCGAATACAGGATCCTGGGGAGGAATACGAATCGGATAACATTCGGGGTGAAACTGATTTTTATCCACGCTACAACACTTAATACGACTACCTTCGTATCCTGAAATATTAAGAGAATAATAATGATAAGAATGCATATAAGAATATAGAAAACTTATATGAATCTAAGAAGAATTAATCTACAATATTAATTTTGTCCTAACTGCGATCGAAATCATACAGTTACTTTACAAAATTCATTAAAATCGTAAAAAAAATTCTTCCAACATAAAAAAATAAAATAAAATAAAATAAATAAGTAAAAATTGCATTACTTTTATTGTTATTATCATTTTATGTGTATACTATTTCTGCACCAACTGTATTAAAAATTAAATAGCATGTTTTCTTCTATTTTATGATACAAAATCATGACGATAGTCTTCGTAATAGGTCCCTATTATACTTAATTACGAAATTTATACAAACACACACACACACACACACACAAAAAAAAAAAAAAAAAAAAAAAAAAAGGAAGAAGAAAGAAAGAAAGATAAGAAAAAGAGAAAGAGGGAGTTGCACTGAGTGGGTTTAGGAATAAATTTCAGAATTAGAAATGTAATTGGAATTCACACATACACTTTTTTGTTTTGTTTTTATTTAAAAATATATTTTCTTGGTCTAAAATCAAAGGTAATTATTTGGGGGAGAGGGGGGGGGGGATATAAAATTTTCTTATCAGGAATTTTCACAAATTTATCAAAGCCTGATTAAGGCCCAGATACACTGTTACCACAATATTTAAAAACAATTAATTTCGTCTTACAATTAACCAAACTTTATCCTTAACCCTTTGCGGCGCAAGACAATTAGGATCATTTAACTATACTACCACCGGAATTCATGGACTAAATTAAACTAAAAGAAATTTTAAATTTTAAGGATAAAAAATCGGCCTTTTCTGCTATGTTATAAACGTAAATTTTTGCTAAAATATTTCCGGGATGAATTTTTACAGCTGGATCTTAAATTTTGCGTCCTCGCGGTGGGGTTAAAATGAAAAAAAAAAAATAATAATAATTAAATAGTTATTGGCTCTGCGTAAATAAGGTTCTTAATACCGCCAGTATCTAATAATAATGATTTCCTAATTAAATCATTGAACTCTCTGTCGTCAAACATTACTATTACAAACATTGATATTAATGAGAGTGAGAGTGCACTGCAAGTTCAATCCGATTCCAAAACTAATAGATTAGATACACCAGTAGATATTACTTTTGCATAATATATTTCTATGGGAAATGAATTTCCAATCAAAGTTTATTACGAGAACGCATAACAGAAATCTAACAGATTATGATCTATTAGGGAAATATACCAATTTGAGGGGAGAGAATTACTCAAACACCCTATCAAACTTTTTATTTTAGCTTATTGAAAGAATTATTCTCGGAATTAATTTTGTTTAAATGCCTGACAATTACTAAGAGCTCGAAAGAAAAGAAATTTCTTATTTTATTAGACTTTTCATTTTTATAAACTAACGCTTTCCGAGACTTCATAAATGCCAAAGTAAGTGCTTTCAAAAAAGCAAATAAATTATATTAGTTAATATTACTAAATATTACTAAATATTATTTATTAATAAATAATAATATTAATAAATATTATTTATAATTTTGACTTTGAAAAGAACTCCACCACGAGCAGAACTTCACTATAGGGAAGCAGGAAGTGTAATAAAAATCATTAAAAAACTGTATCTATCTATATATTATATCTGTCCAAAATCATTAATAAAGAAAAAAAAAAAAAAACCTACACTCATCGAAGGAGAACTGTGGCGCTGGAAGGCACGGGAGAGATTCGAACTCGCCTATTGATAAAGCAGGCGCTTTAACCAACGACGCCACGACACTACATGAGCGTTTGTGATCTTGTTATATGATATTTCTAAACAAATTGACATCCCTGCTGTTTTGCATATAAACAATTATTTATGTACTTAAAGCTGAAATAATCTTATATCTGTTTTTTATTTATTTTAGATTTATTTTAATGCATTTTCACTTACCAGTTGGGGGGGGGGGGGGGAATCGAAGTTTAAACGAAGTTAAATCGTGATATTAATGTAATATAAATAGATAAATTAAACAATTGCCATCGATTTTTTAAAGGATACCGACGTTATTGTCAGAAATTTGAACACTGTATGAAATAAGTTATAAAATATGTTGTGTTCAACATTTCTATAAAAGAGTGATTCTCATGAGCTAGGAAATTAATTCCCTTCGGATCAGTGACCCAACAGTGGCCGAGAGTTTCTGCCCTCAAATGTCATTGACGAGGGGTTTCGGGTTCGATCCTTGGTCGCGCTCTTCAGCCTATCCGTTAAGATATTGACGTGGTTTTCTTCGAAACTCGCTTAAATACGGGCTAGGATCACATAGAAAGGCACCCATGGAGGGCACTCCATAAAAATCTAGGATCCTCGAGTAGTTGGCTTTAATCCTAAACATTCCTCGTCACAACAACATAATAGAAGAAAAAACAAAGAAAATGCAATATTAGTATCTTTCTGTTATACCAGTAGCTATCACATGTGTTTATTGCATTTCTATGAGAAATAAATTTCAAATGAAAATTCATTTCCAGGAACGCATAAAAAAATTCAGTTTACATTACGGCTCATTGTACAAATACAGAAACTTAATGAGAATTACCCAAACTCACTAAATGCTTTTTATTCTATGTTTCTATACTGATATATTCATTCATTTAAAATTGTTTAAACACGTGGTAATTACTAAATGCTCGAAAGGTTTTATGAATGAAGATAATAAGACATTTGATCTGTGTGCGTGGAGGGGGCGGCGTTAAGGTATTGCTGCCACGATGGATATTGAGTGCACCAGACACTGCTAACGTATACGGGGACTTTCAGTTCGAGTATCGAACCCGTAATTTCCCAATTGCGAGCTCGGCGCTCTATCGAGAAGTATACCGCAACCCCGAATTTTGTATAGGATTAGGATAATGCAAATTATGATAACATCCCTGTTGTGTTTTAAATGAACTTTTACATGTGCGCAGATTGCTGCATTGATCTTATATCCGTATTATATTTATTTATTTTAACATATTTTCCCTTTCCAAGTTTTTTTTTTTTTTTTCAACGGCGCGGCACCCAATGGACGGTCGTCGCTACCCCTAACAGGAACAGCACATCCATACTTTGTCCGGGATTTCACTTTGCAAGTAAAAAGCAAAACAAAGCTTAAATATTCGAGGTTAGATCGCTTACTTAAATATTCGAGGTTAGATCGCTTACGTTTAATACTTGGTGTCGAATTTTGAAGAATTTCATGCTACTGTAAGAACTTATTAACAATTTTTGAGATAAGTTATGTTCAATGCATAAATGAAAAAGTGAGCAAGAAAGTTAATTCATGAGCACGAAAGTTAATTCTCGTCTTTTTAACCGAATAGATGAAAAGCGAATTTTCGTTGCTTTGAGCATAAATCAATCAAAGGACGGAGTTTAATTTTAACACCAAGGCACAAGGAAATTATTATCAACAATAATTATTTTTTAGAAATCGTTTAAGGTAATAAGTTGACTAAAATAATAATAATAATAATAATAAAGCAAATAGAAAATTATGTATGTTAATGTACAATTAGGTTGACTAGACAAAAATGATACTAAACTGGGCAGGACATTTATTTAACCGTTGGAAAGGGGGGGGGGATGAATGCTCCACTTTTGATTAACTCTTTTGAATTTGTTTTTTTTTTTTTAAGCATTTAAAAGAAAATTAAAAATTATCCAAATTGCGAGAAAAGAGTGACTATATAATATATATTGATATTATGCAAATTGTTAAAAATCATTCAGATTTTTTTTTTTTTTTTTTTTTTAAGAAAAATAAATATTTGTTTGTACCAGGAAAAAAAAACCGAATTAGAAATCACTTAAACATTTAAAAAAAAAAAAAAAGTGCAATTCTAACACAAGAAAAGTTATTATTGCTTATCCCCAAAAAATAAATTAATTAAAATAAATTAAAGAAAAAAAAAATGGAGGACAGTAAATTCTGTTTTCTCAGTCATAGCTGCCATTTCTTCCAATTGTTTTTATACCACTATTATAAAATAGTATCAATCCTCTTACTTAATTGCTGAATTTTAGTCTTCAAATAAAGCAAATTTTTTTCATTAAAAAAAAAAGCGTTGCGAAAATATCGGAAAAATCGGCAGCTATGCTGTTGTCTCGACAATCTTAATTTACTTTAAACGTCTTCAAAGATCGTCGAACATCAAGCAGATGCATCTACAATTACAAAGCAACACCAATCAGCTTAGAGTCTGCTGAAATTTTATCAGATCAAGAGATGTGTCTGTATTGAATTTTTGGCTGGCGTGAAAACTACATTTGAAAATACATCCTGTCAGTGAGAGTTATCAAAAATTCCTATTGAAATTCAATCAAATTCATTCAATATATAATTTTTCTTAGTGTACTCTCGCAAATGCACATACGTTATCATTAATAAATTGTATGATTAACTCCTTGATGAACGTTCAAGCCCAATATAAATCAAGATTAAATACGAGTTATTTGAAAGTATATCTTAATTATACTATCTTACCAGCTGATTGTGGAATGTGAGCTAAGTCGTGATAAACGAATTCCCCAAAGATCGCCAAGATAGCAGTTACGTGAGTATGTGGTCGATCCGAGTCCGTATGTACGGATAAACTGACCTCCCTGGCACTCGGAAGAAAATCGCCACCACCTGACTTCCTTGGCAATGACACATCTAGAAAATAAAGTACAGCAAAAAATTACTAAACGACGAGAATAATAATAATATGACAAATTCAAAGTTATACAGAATTTATATTTGTAATGCAAATCGATAATGTCCTTTTTATAATAAAAATGTTAAATCATTTGGAAATTAGTTACGAATGTAATATTTTATAGATCATCGCATACAGTAGAATTCTTTATGGCACTGTATTGTTCATTTATTAAATTGCTATATATATATATATATATATATATATATATATATATATACACACACAACCTTTTACGCAATTTTAAGTTACAGCTGATTGTTTTCATCTATTTAAATAAAGAGAAGTGTATCTCTGTGTCTGTGCGCGCGCTCTGGAACTCAGGCTATTAATCGCAGAGCTACAAAACTTGGCAGAGGGGTAGCTTGGACTCTGAAGGGAAGTATCGCCTCGATATTTTTTCGATTTTGAATTTTTGAATTATTTTTTTTTTTCTCTTATCCATTGATTTTTCTGTTTCATTTTCATAAATTTATTCTTTCTCTGGTCGATGTATTTAAATGAATTTTCAAAAAAATTTTGAATCATTTTTTTTATATTACTTTATATATATATATATATATATATATATATGCTTAAATGATTATTCTTAAAATGATATAAAAATATTTGTGATTCAATTTTTTTGAAAATCCATTTAAATATAGCTACCAGAGAAGCAAGTGAAGCCTGCTAGTGAAAGAAAAAAATAGACACACGCTATGAATAGCGCTGCTAGGTCATTTTATATTTAATTTTTTCTCATTGCATCAACTATGTCTCGAGTAGCACCCCCAAACATTTAAATCCAGAAAATTCGTTAAAAAAAAAAAAAACTTATCACTTCAATAAGTCATTTTGACAAAAGTAGATCATATATTTACAGCTGATTACTTTGGGCAAAATTGGCTAGACATATAAATTCTTAATAAAAACATTTGGAAATTCAGATCATTCAGACGAGGATATTTATGGTATTTAGTATTATTTCTGTATTCAATAGCTTCATATAGTATCAACTGTGTTTAAACCAATTCATTCGTATTTTAAAGCTGATTTATTCGTAAGATAACTATTTAGAACTTTATTAAAGCTTATGATAAAGGTAGATTATTCAAGAAATTTCATTTCTGAATTGGTAATAAAATTAATGCAGAAATTCTGCATTATTATAAAAAAGATATACTTTTAAAAAATAGTTTATTGGTAACAAATGTGACAACTAATTGATAAAAAAAACTCGGTGCCTCAATGAAAAATTACGACGAAAATGAATCCTCATTCAAACATTCAGATAACTTCCATTTATTTTACTGAAACCATATTCAATACTTTTCACCATTTTACACAGTAATTAATCCGAAAAGCTTCCAGAGTAAACTCAAATTTACCGCGCTCAATGCAGGTACATTAACTAATAGTACCTTAATTTTTATTTAATACGACAAATAAATTAAGTTTAAGCAAACGCATAGATCAAAATAATTAGAAGTTAGTTCGTGTATTGGAGAGATCTTTCATGAAATTTTAAAATACCCTAAAAAAATGCAAAATTAAAACTACTTGCTTCTACTTAGTATTTATTTATTTATTTATTTTATCATCTGACGTCAAATGAGTTATCGGATGGCCTATTTGTAGGATTTAATTATCCTCCTTGCTCTTTTATATTATTTAACCCTCGCTTTCCCAAGATCAAGGCGTTACTGCAGAAAAATTGCTTTCAGGTGCCGCTTGGCAAGTTTGGCGAAAATCACCAGCACCGCGCTTTTTTTTTTATCGTTTAGAAGTTGCAACATTCCACTGGTTACGTTTGCTAACTCTGGCGAATTAGCGCACTTTAAGTAAATTTCAACTTCAAAATGGGGTCAAAATGACCCCATCTTGGGAAAGCGAGGGTTAAAGAGTATGTGTTGAATTGTTTGCTTACTTAAAATACTGACAGCAAACGCAATTTTTGTAGCAATTCTAAACAAATAACATAAACCCCTTCTTCTTCTTCTTCTTCTTTTTTTTTTTTTTTTTTTTACTTAGTTTTTAAACTTCTTTTTTAAAATATGAAATTGTAGAATTTCGAGTCAGAAAATACTTCGCATATAAAATAAAATATATTTGTAGATTATATCAGTATCGATAGAAGGTTTAAAAAGGGTAAATAAATTGCTTAGAAAATGAGAAGTCACGTTCTTTGGAACGTATTTTGAATGTTAAATAACGCGGAAGCAACTAAATGTTCCAGATAGATATATGTGGAGCGACAATGAGTATCATACCCAACATATAAGACAGCATACATGATCTGATGAGTTTCCAAAAACATTTTATTTATTTTTTATTTTTATTATTATTTTTTTTTTATTAAGATCGCAAGATTTCGATAACCTGATAATAAACTTTAGAAATTTAGCTGTCATGTTTTCTAAACAAATAAGGTGGAAACTAAACTGATGATATTTAAACATCTAGCTCGTTCAATTGATAACTTGCTCTCATTGCTGTATCACATACATTGTCAGATACCTTAGGCTAGTTTTTATTGATGAAATGTATTGTATAGATATAGTTTAAAAAAAGATATTTATCAAAAGTAATCTTATTATTATTTTACAGATGTAAAAAGCTACAAAAAACCGTAAGAAATACAAATTTTATCTTTAAAACATTCTAAAATTAATTATAATGGTATTTCATAATATTAATATAATTGCCCAGCTCTAGTGCGATATTAAATCCAACTAACCAACTAACCATAATAATAATAATAAAACTTTACAAAATTATCCTACATGAGCATATACTTGTCCAAAGTCATACTTCTCTTAATAAATTTTAATACTAGTAATTATACGTGTTCGGTTGTTCTTAAGAAATTATTATAGTATGTGTGGTGTATTTCGTCATTGTATTCCTGATTTAATCTATTGGACTGTTGGTAAGTGACGTCACGTCCAATCAATGATCTGTTCATTCCTTTTTACGTTTATCTCTGCTAGAACAGATCGCAGTCTTAAAAATGTAGTCGTTCATGTTACTTGTATATTTCATTTGTAATTGTCATAGTCATCTATTAAATTTTATGTGTTTAAAATGAAACGCCTCGTCATATCCTAGTTATGGCTTATAAATCTTCTCCTGTCCATAAAATATTATAATGGCGACGAAATGAAAAAGAAAAAAAGCAAAAAGAAGTTTTGCTCTTCAACATTTTAATAATATCTACTTCAAGATGATTAAAAATGAAATCTGCAGTTCATAAAAAAAGAACGGAATATCTTCTACACATGTGTTTATTCAAAATCTACTTATTTCATAAAGAAAATTGATATTTCGAAAGTAACGAAAAGCGATCGGAGACGAGCAGTTGGTGAGTTTTTGTCTACTGTCAGGCCGGAAATGCATAGGCGCCACAGATAATCAGTTGTCTACGATTTTTTATTTTTTCGGGAAAGAGAGAAAAAAAGGTATTTACACATTTATTTTATTTTTTTTTCTTTCTGTTCTTTTATTGGATTGCATGTTTTTATTTAGTATATTTTCATTAAAAATGTTTCAAAATTTTAAAGAATTCAATGATTCGGTTGAATCGTTTGAGATTTATGTAAGGAGACTGGAACAGAACTTTATATTGTTTGATATTAAGGATGAAAAAAAAGTTAGTGCCTTAATAACTTTTATCGGACCGAAATTATATAATTTACTTACAAATTTACTGTTCCCAGATCTCCCTGAATCAAAAACTTACACTGAATTAGTAGCTGTCTTAACAAAACATCTATGTAAAATTCCAAACAAAATCAGTGAACGCATTAAATTTAGAAAATGTTGTCAAGGAGATAACGAATCTGTGCAGGATTTTAGTGTTCGTTTAAAGAAACTTACAACACATTGCGCGTTTACAGGCGATTCGCTGTCAGAAAATTTGTTAGAACAATTTTTACGCGGATTAAAAAATGAAACAATCCAAAGCAAATTAATGTCTCAGGTTGAAGATTTAACATTTGAAAAAGCAGTAGAACAAGCCGTAACTATGCAAAGTACTGAAAACGACATGATAGAATTACAAAATAAAAATTTGAATTTGAATAAAGTTTCTGTTAGTGTTAGGAAACCAAAACAAAATTATTCTCAAAATAACTTAAGTAAACAAAACGTGAACAAAACTGCGAGTGCAAATAAAAGTAAAACTTATTGTTATCGTTGTGGAAATAGCTCTCATTTAGCAAATGTTTGTAAATTTATTAATGCAGTTTGCAATTTTTGTAAAAAACGTGGTCATTTGAGTAAGGTGTGTCGGAACGCACAAAACAATGTTACTCAAAAGAAAAATGTAAATGTTCTTGATACTGTAGACATTTTGTCATTACAATCTGAAGGCACTAAACCTATAAAAATTTGGGTTTTGATAGAAAATAGTGCTAAAGCAGAAATGGAACTTGATACGGGATCGGCGATTTCCGCCGTACCGATAAATCGTTTTCGGAGATTGTTTCCAGAACATAAAAT
Organism: Salticus scenicus; assembly: GCA_963930645.1. Taxonomy (NCBI): domain Eukaryota; kingdom Metazoa; phylum Arthropoda; class Arachnida; order Araneae; family Salticidae; genus Salticus; species Salticus scenicus. Next base: position 35,066,743 of record OZ005657.1, read on the forward strand.
GTTTCCTGCTGATGTACAATTAAAGACAGCCACGGGAGAAATTTTCCAGCCCGAGGGATTTGTTAGAGTAAATGTAACTTACGAAAACAAAACTAGGAATGTTAAGTTATATTTAGTTAAAAAAGACAATTTTCCTTTATTGCTAGGTAGGGATTGGATAACTACATTTAATATATTCCCAAACAATTTACAAACTGTTCCGGTAAACAAAGTACAAATCTCGGATAATTTAAATAATTTACTAAATGAATTTACGGATTTATTCACAAATAACGTAGGTGAAATTAAAAATGTTAAAGCTGAATTACATTTAGAGAAAGACTCATCACCAATATTTTGTAAATCGCGAACAGTTACGTATGCATTAAGGAATGCGGTAATTGAAGAATTGGAAAGATTAGAAAATGAAGGGATAATAAAAGCTGTTAGTACGAGTAAATGGGCAACACCTATTGTTCCGGTGGTAAAACCTAATGGGAAAATTCGTTTATGCGGCGATTTTAAAGTCACGGTAAATAAATTTTTAAAGGTTGACAAATACCCGCTACCAAAAATTGAGGATATATTAGCAACTTTAGGGGGTGGATTACATTTTACAAAAATTGATTTAAACCAAGCATACTTGCATTTACCGGTAGAGGAAAATTCACAGGAATTACTTACTATTAACACTCCTAAAGGCTTATTTAAATTTACGCGATTACCATACGGAATTGCCAGTTCGCCAGCAATATGGCAGAGAACTATAGAACAAATTTTAAAAGGTATAGAGGGTATTTCAGTTTTTATTGACGATATATGTATCTCAGGGGAAACTGATGAAATACATTTAGAGCGATTAAAACAAGTGCTAGAAAGGTTACGTGAATATAATCTTAAAATAAATAAAGAAAAATCTTTTTTCATGAATGATGAAATTACATACTGCGGATACAAAATTGATAAAAATGGCATACACAAAACGAAAGAAAAAATTTCTGCTATTTTAAATGCTCCAATACCTCAAAACGTAACTCAAGTAAAAGCGTTCCTAGGCTTAGTATCTTACTATTCTAGATTTGTTCCTAAATTATCTACGATTGCTTATCCTCTAAATGAATTATTACGTAAAAATGTAAATTTTCAGTGGACTAAAAAATGTGAAAATTCATTTAATGCAATTAAACAGGAAATTACTTCCGAAAGGATTCTCACCCACTTTTATCCTAAATTACCCTTAATTTTAGCCACTGATGCTTCTCCTTATGGAATTTCGGCAGTACTTTCGCATACAATGCCAGATAACTCCGAAAAACCCATAGCTTTTGCTTCTAGAACTTTATCTTCTGCAGAAAAGCGGTATAGTCAGGTAGATAAAGAAGCGTTATCAATAATTTTTGGTGTAAAGAAATTTTTTCAATTTTTATATGGTAGGTATGGTACACTGTATACTGATAGTAAACCCCTAGTTTCCATATTTTCACCCGTAAAAAGTATTCCGGTACTTTCGGCAGCTAGAATGCAGAGATACGCATTATACTTACAGACATTTAATTATGATATTAAATATAAAAAATCTACAGAGCACGGAAATGCCGATGCTCTATCACGTCTTCCATTACGTAGTGAAGACTTGCTGCTGCCGTCGTCCGATTCGCTACAACCAGAAAAAGTGTCACCAACTTTGTCACCAAATTTATTTGGCAACCTTGATGAATCCGATTGTTTATTTATTCATCAAATCACATCGTTACCGTTAAATACAAAGATATTATGTGCAAGTTCTAAGCGAGATCCAACATTGAAAGAAATGTACCGACATTTAATATCAGGCACACAGATGCCAAATTACTTACTTTTTGGACATAAACAACAAGATTTTTCTATACTAAATAATTGCATACTACAAGGGAATCGTGTTGTAATTCCTACTGTTCATAGACAAAAAGTGTTGGAAGATTTGCATTTTGGCCATTTTGGCATAGTTAAAATGAAAGCACTGGCACGTAGTTTTGTATGGTGGCCAGGTATTGATAAAGACATTGAGAATTTAGCAAATAACTGTTCTGTTTGTATTAAATTAAAACATAATCCTCCCAAAATGGACAACCATCACTGGGAATGGCCTACAACACCTTGGAACAGAATACATGTAGACTTTTTTGGTCCAATGATGGGGAAAATGTTTTTAATCGTAGTAGATGCCCACAGTAAATGGACAGAAGTGTTCATTGTTCCTAATACTACGGCTGAGAACACTATAAACTGTCTTTCTTCTTTTTTTGCCAGATATGGCTATCCTGTGTCCCTTGTGTCTGATAATGGGCCACAATTCATTTCAGAAAAATTCGAACATTTTCTACAAAGTAAAGGCATAAAACATAGTTTAACTGCACCATATCATCCCTCTACAAATGGTCAAGCCGAAAGATATGTCCAAATTATTAAAAAAGGATTGAAATCCTTAAGTTCAGAACCCGGAAATCTCAAATTTAAGTTAAACGAATTTTTATTCCAATACCGAATAATGCCTCATATTACAACAGGGGAGAGTCCCGCATCATTATTTCTGAAAAGAAATATCAGATCAAAATTAGATTTGCTTGTACCAAATGTTAAAAATTATGTTGAAAACAAACAACATAAAAATGTTTTTAACAAGAAAAAGATAAGAGAATTCGAAATAAATGAAAAAGTTGCAGTACGCAATTACACATCAGGAGATAAATGGAAAATAGGTAAAGTAATTGCCAGACTAGGTAAACTACATTATAAAATTCAAGTAGGTTCATGTGTATGGAAAAGACACGTTGATCAACTAAAAAGTGTAGGTTCCAGAGTACAACTGGAGGAAACTACAAATCCTGGTGAAATTGAAAAGAACACTCTTGATGGAAATATTCCCATGGTTTCCAATAGCAAGAGTCCACACCTGCAAAGCAATGGAGAATCTAAGTCTGGTAGGAGGCCTGCCAGTACACCAGATCCAGTGCCAACCGATCCTCCCACTACACCAGATCCAGGGCCAACCGACAGTAGATCTGTGTCTACAAAGCCTGGAGAAATTGACTGTGATAAAAATATCTACAGTACTCTAAATAAAAATAAACTAAAATCTGAACATTCAAAACTTAAAAACACTAATTTGTCTTTTTCTGAACAGGTTGTAAGAAGATCATCTAGAGTAAGAAAACCTCCCATCTGGTATGGTATACAGAATTAAGGGGAGGAGAAATGTGGTGTATTTCGTCATTGTATTCCTGATTTAATCTATTGGACTGTTGGTAAGTGACGTCACGTCCAATCAATGATCTGTTCATTCCTTTTTACTTTTATCTCTGCTAGAACAGATCGCAGTCTTAAAAATGTAGTCGTTCATGTTACTTGTATATTTCATTTGTAATTGTCATAGTCATCTATTAAATTTTATGTGTTTAAAATGAAACGCCTCGTCATATCCTAGTTATGGCTTATAAATCTTCTCCTGTCCATAAAATATTATAGTATGTTTATTAATTAAATAAGCCTTTAAAATTTATGGCATTTCTTAATATCAGGTACTCTGACACCAACAAAACAAAATGTATTTTAACAAAAACATAGGTGCCAACATTACTAATCTTTAAATCAGATTTATACACCGGTATTTTTAAAAAGGAATCTGTCACATACATTTTCGACAAATACATAAAATTAAATAAAAGGGAAACATTTATAAAAACTTTCCGGCGTGAAGTCTCCGTTGAATATCATAACGTTTCACTTTTTCATGACAGATATTCTGTGCATTAATTTAGAAAAGATTATTAATAGAAAATAGCAGTGACTGAAAACTTAGTTAAGGACACAGAAGAAAATAGCTAGCACTATTTTGAAAAAAAAAAACTGTCTCTTTATCATACTTTCCAACCATCTCCAGAGCTGCCAACCTAATCCGGCAAACTGTTTGTACCACCCCTTTTTCTACACCAATATATTTTTAGAGTATTTGTTTTCTTAACTCATCGTAAATATATTTGAAGAGAATTACTCTAAAAATTAAGTGGTGTAGAAAAAGGGGCGTTACTAACAATTTGCCGGATTAGATTGGCAGCTCTGCATCTCATTAATAACCGTACAATTGTTAACGCCCCCTGAAAAAAAGCCCCTTTTCTCACACCACTATGTTTTTAGAGTTATTCTCTCCAAATGTTGTTACGATTAAATAAGACTACAATTACTCTAAAAAATTATTGGTGTGAAAAAAAAAGCGGGTATCAAAAATTGTACGGTTCATAATGAGATGGTTGGCAAGTATGCCTTATTTTAACAAAATTTTTTTTAGTAATTATAAGCCAAAATTACTTGCTAAATTAGAGTGCTGACAAAAAATTTTCGGGAAAAAAGAATCTATTTTTTTTTTTTTTTTTATGTAATATCAATATATATGTATGATGTATCTTACAAAATTCTTTTTCAAAATTTATTTAATTTCGCGATTTTTAGTCAACTTTACCATAAATTGAGTTCCAATTGCAACATATACTCAATAACTCAACATAGCTGATAAACAATTTGGGCTAGCTTAAACCAAAGTTACATAATTAGCAATAAAAAAAAAACACATTTTACCTTTATTTGATTCCATGGTTCACAAAGCGCCCCAATAATGAAAAAATATTTCACCATTTAATGGTTACTTACAGCAGTACCAAAATTTGATTCAGTGTTTGTCTAATGAAACAGAAAAAAAAGCAATAATTGTGACAATTAAAAAGTACTTACAATCGGCGTAGTCTGGAGCTAGAAATCTAACAAATCGTCTGTTTGAATTACCCCAGCTCGGATTTTGTACATTATTGCAATGACCACTGAATGCTCTGTATTTTTTTGGTTGACATGGGAAATCCACTTCAAGAGGACAATTCGAACTTAGAATAGTCCCACGAATATCTGCAGTTGAAAGTCCATATGCTATTTGTTCTCTGCTAAGGACATATCTGAAATAATGAAGGTACATTATAAGTTAAAAGATTGTGCTTAACTTCCATTACTCTAAGAATTAAATAATACATTGATTTTGAAAATACTGTAAGTTTTCGTTGAAAGCATACGCAGTAGAATCGGTATTTTATTCTAGACTGAAAAAGATTCATCTCACATTTTTCTCTGCTAAGGGCAGATCTGAAACAGCGAAATCACATTATAAGTTCAAAGAAACGGTGCTTCCATCACTATAATAATTAAATAATTTGGAAATGCTGTGAGTTTCCATTGAAAGCTTATGCAGTGGAATCGGGATTTTGGTTTATTCCAGAGTGAAAAAGGATCACCTCACACTTTTCTCAGAATCATCAATAATGTAATGAAACTGTTAAAAATTTTTTTTTTTCTATTCGTACAATATGGCTAAAATCATACCTTCCATCATCCTAATTAATATTCCGTAGTGTTATCAGTACAGCCCTTTTTTTCACATCAGTAAATTTGTAGAGTAATGTTCTCCAAATGCAATTAGGATTAAATAAGAAGAAAAATGCTCAAAAAATACTGGTGTGATAAAAAAAAAAAAAAAAGGCAGCGCTAACAAAACTATGGGATATTAATTAGGATGTTGCCAGGTATGCTAAAATAATCAAGACAATCTGTTTTTAAAAGCGTTTAAACCTTTATAGGGCTACATTTCTCTAGCAAAATTACTCGTAAAATAAAATTGGCGCAGTGTTGCCAGACTTTGCGACATTTTTATTCAATAGACAAAAATAATTTTGAGAAATGATATTTGATATACATAATAGACAATTCTTTGATTCGATTCGTCTTTTACGTATATTAAGTATCACTTCTGAAAATTATTTGTGACTATTGAATAAAAGAGTCGTAAAGTCTGGCAATAGTGAACTGGTGCAAAATAAAAGCGGGGCTAAAAATGCTCCGAAATAAATTAAAATGTTGGTAACTCTGTCTGTATATAGATATATACGTAGTTGGCAACATTTTAATTTATTCCAGAACATTTTTAGCTCCACTTTCATTTCGTACCAGTTTTATTTTACGAGTAATTTTTTCTTATTTTATCGTAGCTATGTGTTGGAGAAAATTATTCTATAAATAAAGTGGGGAGAAATAAAGGCGGGGCTGAAAAGTCACTCCAGAATAAATTAAAATGTTAGCAACTCTGATTATATATATGTCTATTAGATCTTGTTTGAGATTCATTATTAACATATTTTTTATTTGATTCTGTTCATGACGCATAGCTTTTCCGAGTTTATGAACTTTTAGTTGCAATAGGATTAAAAAATTGAGGGAGAGGATAGAAAAAAAAAAAAAAAAAAATCTCATTTCGTTTAGTATTTTCAGCATTATCTGTCCGTTATATTTATTTAATCCTACTTTAACGGGAATCATCAGTATAATCGTTCAATCTGCAAAAGAAAAAAGTTTCAATTCAAAATAAATGTACATATTTCAATTTTGTCATCCGTTTATATTTCATATTTATTATTCGAAAACAAAAATAAAGGCCAATTGTGACAATAAGTATTTTTCATAAGTAACTTTCAATAAGTTTCTTAGTCACGCCTTTCTAAGTACTGAAGATCATTCTTGAATTTTTTTTTTTTATTTATTTATTTTATTATTATTATATATATATTTTTAATAAAAATAAAAATTGATTACAAATTGAGAAAAGGGTTACATATAGAATGCCTTTTCACGTTAAAAACCACAACAAAAAATTTGAGATTAATAAAATAGTTTACTTACTAAATACCTTTCATAGTAAATAAATACATCAACTGTCTTATTTTATCAGGTCTCTAAATCACGCATCTTAAATCTTATACTGTCTTCTAACAATGTAAAAGAAATGCATATCAATTTTTATTTGCAACAGAAAAGTCTAAGTTCAGCAGATTAACAATGGTTGTGTTTCTAAATTCCCTACTAAAAGACATCGGCAACGTTCAGATAAAAATCAGTTGTCAAATGAAAAAGTAATAATTAGATGCAAGTATGTAATTCAGTCGGAAAAATAACTTGATTGTAAATGAAATAGCAACATGCTATTTTCTAGTTGGGTTGTGCTGAAAGACAGTATTTATATAATTTCTAGTTCAACCGGTCACATTAGTAACAGTTTTGTATCTTTTCTGTGACTGTCTTCTTCTTGTTATTGTTTCCAACGAATGCCTCTCCCGTAAGAGGTCAACGTAAGCAAATAATTGCAAACTCAAAGATTATCATAAACCAGATGATTTTTTATTGCCCATATAAAACTTTAGAAGATATAGATCCATAATATATACCGTAAATATCCAGAAATAATAATAAAAGACTGTACTTTAGTTTTTTAACTTTTTAATTTCTTTATTTATCATTCGCGAAACAATCTAAGAATGGGTATTTTATATTTGAACTTATTTTGGTTAAAATACATCCAATTTTGCTTTGATATTTTCATTTTTCTGACTAAAATGGCAAATTGAAAATTTGATATTTTTAAGCTTGACAAATGCTCCAAAATTAAGTTTCTTATCTCCAGTTTTCATAACAAAAACATTTTACAGTTTAGCTTATTAATTAACCTTATATAAAACGAAGTTGTTATGAAAAAAATTCCCTTTATACTGGTATAATTTAAGCATACTTCTTTATTTAACCTTGCAGCTCTGAAATGTATAACTTTTAATATTTTAATATTGCTTTTAAAAGTACATTTTTATTGAAAATAAGTTGAATATGAAACACTACGAATAAAAATTAATTACATGGGAACAACTTCAATTAGGACTAGCATGTTGTGGCCATGACAAAACTTTCTTCTATATTTCCCTATACAAATTCCCGCAATCCAAACTATATTTTTCAAAATTATTATTTATAAACATTATTTTCCATGGTGAGTACAGACGATTTTAATTTTAAAAAAGTATAACACTGTTGTCAAAAGAAAGTCAATTTTCTGCCCTACAGGCAAAAAAAAAAATTTTTTTTTTTTCTTTTCAATGGGGAAAAATCTATAACTTTGTTTTAAATTATCAGATACATCAGATGCTTCAATCATTCTTTTTAAAGATATTGACGAGTTATTTGAAAAGTATTTAAATTGAAATTTTTTACTGCCCGGCCCGTACATAAAAAAACAATAAATTATCCTGGTTGACTATTATTATTATTATTATAAGTAAATAAATAAATATATATATTAATTTTACATTGATTTGTTAAAAATTATCCTTATTGTGTACATTTATACGAAATTTTGTCCTATGCTGCCACATTAAATTTAAAAATAAAATATTAAAAAAAGGGACGACAGCGCTTCATGTTGAATGATATACATCAAAAGCTAAAATTTTAAATTCAAGGTTTAACTAAATACAAATTTATATTGAATTCCGTCAATTGGTTCACTAGATACACAGGCATGCCTAAATTTTAATTTATTCCGGAACATTATTAGTACCCGCCTTTTTTTTTTTTTTTTTTTTTTTTTTTCATACCCGTTTTCTTCACGGAAATATTCATTTTTACTTAATTGCAATTGCTTATTGGAGAAAGTTACACTATAAATATAGTGATGTGAAAAAAGGGCGAGTACTACCAGTGCTTCGAAATAAATTAAAATGTTGGCTTCTCTCGATGCAGGGTTCACAGAAATTTACTGGTATACAGACAGAAATGGTAAAATCATCTTCAGGACATTTCAAAACATGTAACTCTATCAGAAAATGGGGAGGAGTAAAAGTTCTCACGGATACAATACATTCTTTTTATGTATATCGAAGAAAGTAAAACTGAATATAAAATGTCAAAAAATTGACATTACATTAGCATAGTTGCCAACTTTTACAATTTTAAAATAAGGATAATCACCACTGTATTTTTAGAGGAACTTCTTATATTATTTTCGGAGATTTAAGAATTCGAAGTTTACTAGCATAAAGTTCTGGTGCTAAATTCTGGTGTTTCCCGAAAATCGAGAAAAATTGGCAGCTATGCATTAGGTTGACGGGAAAGTTCTACCGTATTGAATTAAACAGCTGACACCGAAAATTTACCCTCGGAAACATTTATATAACTTTTAAGAACGTATGCCTCCAACCTAATAGTCACAGTAACTCGAAAATACGTAAATGAATAAAAATAGTCACAAACTACAGAATAAATAATAATTATGATTTTCTACCGTTGTACAAAGACATACTGGTGTATCATAGCTGCCAACATTTATGCTTTTTGGATACCAGTAGCTTTTAATAGAAATTTTTGATACTTTTATGTAATAACTTACACTGTTTAAATAAAATAAAAAAATTCTACTAAATTAAAGTGGTGTTAACAAAAATGTAAAATTTGGTAGTTATGTTATATCAAAAAAATATTTTTAAAGTAAATAAAAATAAAATAAAAAACTCAGGCTCAGTCATCTCATTACATATTAGATTTTAATAAACAGAAGAGTAAATAAGGATTTTAATACATTTTAAACGCTATAGTGTTTACTGAAAATTGTAATATATTGTTTCGTTTTTATCTGTAGTCAATATGTCAATTATTAAACGAAAATAATCAATTAAATTATGCCAAGAAAAAGAAAGGAAAAAAGCTGTAAAATACAAAGCTCCATAGTGCAAGTACTTCAATCTGAAAAACTGGCTAAGAGCAAAATTTTGACTTTAGAGAAAAAAAAAAATAATAATAATAATAATAAATAATAATCTAGTGTGTCACTCACACGACTTTCTCTTTCCCTGCATTTCAATACTATAAAGATAGATTGCAGATTAAGGCGTGTAAGATCAATAAGGTAAGACAATGCAATCTAGTTTTCCAATAATTTAAAATAGGCTTAGGAGCAGTTTTATTTGACATATAATTCTGTATTAGGGGGCTACCACGCCCCTCAACTCCTAGTACAATTATAGTGCCTAAATTTATTTTATGTTTTTATTTTATTTTATTTTATCTTTTTATTCAAAGCTGTTATTAATTTGCCTTCAAATTTGTCAATCTTAATCAAAATTTTCAAGTGGTAACCTAATACGAACTTCAAAATAGTAAATTTGAATTTCCTGCAGTTATTTGCTCTAAAGTTATAAAGGTAATCGATACACATACACATCAACCGCCAAAAATTGGACTTTCGTATTCAGATCACCTTAAAACGTGATATTATACAAAAAAACAGAGTTGGAAATAGAATTTCAAAGAAATACTTTGTTCACAGTATGAGTATGAAAAATTACTTTTCCTTCCTGAGCAGTATTCGTCGACATAGTAAAATATAGCAAAGCACTTCCATCAATTACATTCAATAGAAAAGAACGTTTAGCTGAACTTTTGAGTAGCCCTGTATATTGTCTATAAATTAAACAAACATTACATTGTGTACTTAAATTTAGTTTCGTGTGAAAAATACCTAGCATAAAATGAAATACACTTCCAGCAATTTGTGAGGCCCAATATATCCAAATACTTTGGGTAGCCCTGTAGAAAAAGGAATGATTTCCATACCACAATCTACACAAAACATGCTTTTATGCATATTTAAAAAAAAATGTTAATTCCACTTTGTTTAGGGAAGCCTATAGATGTCACACTGTACTTACCTGAAATTTCCCCCATAATTCTCTTGGATATCCCTGTGCACGAACCATTTGCTCGATCTGAACGAAACGTTTAGTGTAGCATCACTATATGATACAATTTTAGAATACCAAATTTGAACTTTCTGCTACTATTTGTTCTTGAGATATGCTGATAAGACACACACGCAACAGAGAGAGAGAGAGACAAACAGACACACAAACACAGACTAACCGCTAAAAACATGTTTCTAGGATTTAAAGGACCCAAAAACGTATAAATGTAACAAAAACTTAATTTCGAAAATTTGGCCCCAAAACAATACTTTCTCTACCATATATATGGGTTAAACGACAGCAAAAAAAGCACTCTGGAAAAACTTTAAAAAAAAAAAGGTTAATTTTCTATTTATAATTCGGGCATTAGATAAGTTCGATTTGCATCAGAAATTTTAATTGTCATATTTGTATCTCTACTACGTCCATTACGTTTTATAAAACAAAGTTTCTGGCAAAACAGATGTATCTGACTTGTGGATTATATACTGAAAAGTACAGTACTTAATCTGTTTTAATTATTCCAATTTCTAGTCCCCTTAAATGTAGTTATACGAGATTCGTGGCAAATTTCATATCCTTATGAGAATTATTTTAAATTATTATTAATATTGGTTAGGTTAAGTAAATGATATTGGGTGTTATTTCTTTACTTATGTAAGCTGTTCCACCAGAAAAAAAGAAAAAAAAAAAATCCTGGTGTTAATGTTTGTGTTCAGGCCGGATGATTAGCCTAGGATAATCCTGGGGAGGATGTACTCTCCGTGGGGGCTTTTAGAAAGCTAAGCCCACCGTATTCACGTGAGTTTCGGAGAAACTCAAGAAAAACTTCAAACGGCCAAGTGCGACTTGGGTTTGAAACTAACACTGTCCAAAATAAGTCGAAGGTAATTATTTATAAATAGAGAAAGCGAGTGTGAACGAGTATTCAAAAAAGTAGCGTGTGACGATCTCGATATAATGACTTATTGACGAATGTTTTACACGCATTTTAATACTTATTTAGAAAACTGGTACAATATCTATTCATTTACGAAAATTCTGTTTCACAGTTGCTAAAAAATTATGATTCTACAACTTTTCAACAATCTCGTTAGGTAATTTTATTATATCTAAGTCGTGACTTTTGAAAATTATCTCCGAAAACCATATGAATAGAAAGTTTACTGCAACTTTTGCAACTTTTTATTTCTGAATATCTACCATGGATTTTTTTTTTTTTTTTTTTTTTTTTTTTTTAATTTGGTAGGTTGTACTTGTGGTTTTTGTGTTAAGACCCATTGACTGCATTAGGGATCTAGTCCTAGATGGAATGCCCTCCGTGGGGAATCTTTCTAAGGGGTCCTAGTCCGTATTCATGCGAGTTCAGGAGAAAATCACTTCTCGGCCACTATTGGGACTCATTCGATGAGTATTGCTGCTTCTTAACGTTAACTCTTTTATTTTTGAAACACTCTGTATATTTTTAATTAAGACTTGAATTCAGAAATATTTCATTTGAATTAATAATATCAGTGATGTAATATGCCATGCTTTCATGTAAAACTAAACATTGCTAAATTATAACTAAAATTATCATTATTTGTTAATACTAAATGTAAAAATTGGAAATAGAAGCAAAATTTGACAATGTGTTAATCATAATTAATACATAGATGCCAACATTTTAATTTATTCCGGAGTACTTTTAGCCCCGCCTTTATTACGCACCACTTTAATAATAGAATAATTTTCTCTAATATATAGAACAATAGACTTCAGTAACATAAGAAAAAAAAAATACTCTTAACACTTTTGCGACCGCTGACGTAGATTCACGTCATTTCGAACTGTAACTCTACCAGTGGGTATTTCTTTTGAAATTGTATACTGCTACATTTCTTAAGATAAGAATATTCCCTCAGGGATGGAACACGGGCGCAGAATTCATACCACTATCAATGTCAGAAAATTTTCTACTTCTTAAATCAACGGTATTATAGATAGAGAAATTTCTTAAACGGATTCCGGTATGAATTCTGCGCCCGTGTTCCATCCCTGTTCCCTTTATTCATACCTGTACACTCAAAATACTATAGATACAAATACTTTCATCAGAAAGAGTATATTTATTATGTATATTCATATGTAATATAAATATGGATACAGAAAACCTTCTTCTGAAATAATATAACTTGAAAGAATAATGCCCACAGGCGGAACATAATAGCAAAAAGACAAAAACATGCGGTCGCGAAAGTGTTAAAATAAAAGTGGTATAAAAATATAGGCGGAGCTAAAAATGCTTCAGAATAAATTACATACCTGTGATATCTAATTAATATTCCGTAGTATTGTTAGCCCCGCCTTCTTTTTCACACCAGTAATTTTTTACAGTATTTTCCTATTTATTTAATCGTATTTGCATTTGGAGAATATTACTCTAAAAATTTATTGGTGTTAAAAAAGGGGCGGGACTAACAACTCTACGGAATATTAATAAAAATGTTGGCAAGTATGAAATTAAAATGTTGGCATCTCTGTTAATATACAAACGTTTGTTAATATAAATTCAAATAAATGTTGTTCTTTTTATACTATAATGAAAGAATCATTCTCTTTAGTATATGTGTAATTTATTGAAATTATTTATAAAAATTAATTTAGTAGATAAATTATAAAATATATAGGCATCCTTCTCTTTTAAATTCCACACTGAAACATAAATATTGATTTCCATAATAATCCACGCAAAAAAAAAGCTTCTAAAAATATCTTTTTATTATTCTGCTAGTATCATTTCGTTCACATCCTATCAAACTCGCATTAATCGATTTTTGGCCTCCAGTTATACTCACCCTATCTCGACTTACAATACGCGGTCATCAAGATGATGAGTAAAATGTTGAAAAACAATTTCATCCTCTTCTCTTGTATCTATAAATGTTATTTCTAGACATTAGAAAACTATCATTAGAATAACTCCCATAAATAAGTTATTTGAAAAAATATATGCTCTCTAGTTTCCGCGTTGGGCCCAACCCCTAGGCATCTTTGACATTGAATAAACAAGTAAGAACAGGTCGAAAAGAGTCGAAAGTTTGGGTTACTGGGTCTTTCACATTCATGATATCATACATATCCTTTGTTTTGGAAGCATTCGATTTATGTTAGCAAGTTATGTAAGAGAAAAAATGAAACAAAAAATTAAGAAATTATTAAGATTAGATAAAAATAAAAGGAAGTAAGAAGATTGATGAAAGGTATGTAAGAGATCTGTCATATATCTGTCAAAAAAATTTCGCCTTTTATCTCATAGCTTATTTTATTAAGATGTTTAAAAAAGCATTAAAAGTATTTGAAAATTGTCACTAAGAAATGGAACATAATTTTCTAAATGAAGTTAGTTAATGACGAGGTTATTTTGCAGGATTTAAGGCCGATTCTAAACATGAATGGAATGTTTTACGTGAAAGTTATTTCTAAAGGGTCTTAGCCCATATTCACGCAAGTTTTGGAGAAAACCACGGAATATTCCGAACGGTTAGGCCTCGACCAGAAGTTAATCTTTTATAGGCTGAATTCAAATCCCGGAATATTTTTAAATCTTATATTTTTATATTTAACTTTAATTCTTTAATGGGCCATTTATTTCCAGCAATGGTATAGTAAAATATTTTTAGGAGTGGGTGGGTGTTTCATGTCTCACTGATGCTAAACTATGGGCAAATGGCGATGGTCTGGAATATATCTCCAAGGGTGGTCCGTAAATAATTTTGGGATTCAAATTGATTTGAGAAAAGAAATCCGTTTAGCTTATTAGATAAAATTACCGTATTTTCCGACGTATACCGCGCTGGTCACATTAATAAGTTACATTCCAAGGAATTTAATTTACAAACAAACCTACATTTGTAAGAAACAGAAGCTTGTTAAAAAATAGTCTTTACTGTAAATTTAAATTTCCGGTGTATAGCTGATTTAACAAGCCTGCGCGTTATACGCCGGAAAATAAGGTAATTGGATTTTTATCCTTTGTAAGGTCCTGAAATTTATACTTTCCACCCAATTCATTAATTTTAAATAAGATAGGCGTGGTAAAATACTTTTATACAGTAAAGCCTCGTAGAACGCGGGTGCAAGTTTGCCTCATGAATATTACAATTTTAGTTTTTAACACCACTAATGTCATATGAAAGCAATTGCTTTATGCAAAAAACTAAATCGAGTGTATGAACGAATAGATTGGTACTCTAAAAATTTAGTGGTATGAAAAAATAAAACTGTTTTATTTATTTGTCGTCTCTGCCACCACGTTGTACGAGACTTTAGTATATAAACATATTACAAAAATTTTAAATAGATATAATTTATAAATACGTGGTGGAGCACGTTATGGGCACGACAACTGTGTATATGCAAAACAATGGAATCTGATTGTCATCATTGTTATTTTATAATTTAAATGTTATGATGTTAACGAACATCTGCATACAGAGTAAAATTAATGAAATTTTACTTATTTGAATTTTGATTAAAATTTTAGTTCTTATAATATGCTGTTTGACTATTATTCTTAATCTCTCTCTCTTATTATGTCATCTCTCTCTATTTCATATATATAATAAATTTTTGATGATTCATATGAAAAATTTAATTCTCATAGTAAGCCGTTTGATTATCATTCTTCGTCTTTCTCTTATTCATAAGAGCTAGCATGTACACTTTTTAAATAAGGATAATCACCGCTGTATTTTTAGAGAAACTTCTCATATTAATTTTCGGAGATTTAAAATCTCGAAGTTTACTATCATAAAATTCTGGTATAAAGTCTTCCCGAAAATCGGAAAAAGTAGGCAGCTATGCTCTTATTATGTCATCTTTCTCTATTTCGTTTTAATTTATTTTAAAATTATTTCTGCAGGAGTACTTTTAAATAAATAAATAAAATAAAATAAATTCAACAGCTGTGAATCTTCTGAATGTGAAACCACAAGTTAAAACATATGTATATATATATATATATATATATATATATTAAATACTACAGTAATTCTATAAACAGATTTTCTCATAATATAACATGGGATTTCATTACCAACAACGGGAAAATTGTAAAAGGCAGAGAGGGGCCTTAATAAACATTTGCATATGTCATTTAAATCCAGCTCCATTTACCTCATATATTTATTGTGCGACAAGGTAACTTCATCAAAATTTGACACAATTCCAAGCAAGACTATTTGACAATATACAGAATATTGATAGGCCGGATATAAAAAACTCGACAAAACCCCCAAAATGCTCACGTGCCCTAAAAAATCCGCGACTTTCATAGTTGACAAGTTATTAATAATAATTTTTCCTTTCTATGTCATTTATCTGTTTGAAATCCGATGCATGATAAAGTGGGCCAAAATCGATACTTTAAAAAAGATTGAGTCGGAAGTTCATTCTTTCAAGAAGCCCACAGATTCACCCTGGTGAGTGAGAGAGAGGGAGACAGAAAAGAAAAAAAAAAAAAAACACGTAAGGAAAAGTGCGTAGGGATGGGAGAAGGATCAAGTCTCTCAACTTTGATCGTCACCTGTCATTTCCGTAAGACAGCAATTAGTAATAGCGTTGTGCCTTATCACGTTACACATCACTGCCGCTGGATAAAATCAGGTTGGATTTTATTGTGTACATATAGAACATTGTTCTCTATTCATTAACTCTTTAAAAATGAAGAATATTTAGCTGCGATTTGTTTAGAAGTAGGTATATGCGATCAAACTGTTTATGTAGGTCAATAACGTGCAATACCTATCCTCGCCAACAGCCAAAGACCATGTTATTCTATGGGGAAATTTGTTTATAGAATGACTCATCACCTAATGCATACCTGCTTACATTCTAATTAATATTCCGTAGCTTCGTTTATACTCGCCTTTTTTTCGCACCTATATAATCACATAGATGCCAACATTTTAATTTATTCCGAAGTATTTTTAGCCCCGCCCTTATTTCGCACCACTTTATATATAGAAAAGTTTTC
This sequence comes from Salticus scenicus, assembly GCA_963930645.1. Lineage (NCBI taxonomy): Eukaryota > Metazoa > Arthropoda > Arachnida > Araneae > Salticidae > Salticus > Salticus scenicus. The sequence continues at coordinate 35,083,369 of OZ005657.1, forward strand.
TTTAATATATAACTTCAATAAAATAAGAAAAAATTACTTTTAAAAAATAAGTGGTATGGAATAGGGGCGGGGCTAAAAATACTCCGGAATAAATTAAAATAATGGCATCTATGTAATCAGTTTGAATGCATATACCTACTTCTAAATAAATTTCAGTTAAATATGCCTCATTTTAATAGCGTTAATAAATAGAGAACAATGTTTTATATCAAGCCTAATGTTTACCGATGTCGTAAAGCGGTTATGAAATAAAATTTATTTATTTATTTATTTATTTTCAATTTATTAAAAGTTTCAGTTTCAAGCAAAATGAAGTAATAATACTAGATTATTCGTTAGATTCAAATAATAATAATAATAAACATACATTAAATAATGTGTTTAATGCTTGAACATTTATCAAAAATGATGATGATGATGTGGGTTGGTTTAAAGCCAATTGACTACGTTAAGGATCTTAAGCCCATTTACCAAAGGATTTTATTGTGTTATGCTGGCTTATTTGTTTACAATTCTTAAGTTGGAATATAAATGTTATAGTGCATTAGGTAAAAAGTTGAAAATGATATGTGCATTTTTATTACTGAGATAAAAGTGAAAAAATAATGGTAAATAAATTTAAATGAACATTTACAACGTGATTATTTCAAATGATTGCATTTACACTGAGAAAAAAATATATACCGCTTTCATCTAAAACGAACAAGTGGTCAGTTTCTAAATCCCTAAACTAGAAATATAAATTTCCGAGCTATGCGTATAAGGCACGTCAATAAGCTGAATAGACGAAATGATCGAGAATTTCTAGTCTATACATTTCTAGAGGGTGAAACAATATTATGAATATTATGAATCGTTTGTATTGCGAGAAATTCTCGCTTGATTTTTTAGAATTGGGTGATAAACCAAGATTATAGTTGCTAAAATTCGCCTCTTGTATTTTGCAGAGATTTTTGAATAAGTTTGACCTCGATAATATAAGCAAACGCTCTAGAATTCTAATAGGGGTTTCTAAAACTCGCTTTCAAAGGGGACTAGAATTTATAAGGATGACATGGAACTATTTTTACTAGAGCCACAATCAGGATTCTAGATGTCAGTTACATAAATTTTTCTCAGTGTATCTAGTTGCAAAATGAAGATAATATATCAAAATAATTGATTCATCATATTGAATCAATTATTATTTTATCGTAGATGACTCAAAAACTACAAAAGCATGGTAGAAGGAAATACTAAAAGTTAATTTTCTCCCTAATAGTCAGAATTTTTAGAAATTTCTAACCTAATAAATGCGTTATCAATCGTAAGGCCACTGCAAAAGTCTGTTTCGAACGCAAAATGTCAAATTCGTTAAATATGTTTATCGTATTCCAGATATGTATTTAAATATTCTGAGCATTTGCAATGATCATGTAATTATGAAATAACTATATTTTTTCACATGAAATTTTAGTGCTTTTAAAATTTCAACTCAAAATAAAAAATATTTTTTCCAAAATAAACTTATTACTAGCTGGAACCCGTCGAATTCGACGATCACTTTATTGACCGAAATGTTTCAAAAACCGTCGCATCATTATTTAAATGTATTTCATGTTAAAACATCTAATATAATTTACGACATTTCACTTAAAAAAAGAAAGTCGGAAAAATGCTTATAAATCAAAATACTATGTATGACATCACTTTCTACAAAGTGCTCTCAATGTGACGTCAAACTGACTTCAAATAAACAGATGCTATCTTTTATTTTCTATTTCGTTTAATACTAAGACTATATGTTAGCTGACCCGTCCGGCGTTGCCCGGGCCCATGATACCTTAAATGAACCTTAAATTTGTATTATTTTATACCTTTAACTCGATTTTGTTTAAATTTCTGTTTTTAAATGAAAGCATCACGAAAAAAATAATCATCTGTAACAAAACAATTACCTCGATCCGAACGAAACTCTGCCTTGTGACCTCGGTGCTTGCAGCAGCGCATACACGGCGCTAACAACATAAAAAAATCCCCAAAAATTAACCTGGAACCGAACGAACCAGCCCAGCAATGCCTGGGCCCGTGATAATAACCTTAAATGAACCTTAAATTTATTAGATTTTATATCTTTAACTCGAATTTGTTTGAAATTCTATTTTTAAATAAAAGCATTGCGAAAAAAAATAATCAGCTGTAACAAAAAATAATTACCTCGAACCGAACGAAACTCTGCCTTGTGACCCCGGTGCCTGCGGCAGTGCATACGCGGGCCGCTAACAACATAAAAAAAATTCCCAAAAATTAACCTGGAACCGAACGAACCCGCCCGGCAATGCCCGGGCCCTTGATAATAACCTTAAATGAACTTTAAATTTGTATGGTTTTATATCTTTAACTCGATTTTCTTTGAATTTCTATTTTTAAATGAAAACATCACAAAATAAATAATCATCTGTAACAAAAAAAAAAATTACCTCAAACAGAACGGAACTCGGGTTCGTGACCCAGTGCCTGCGGCACGTATATGCAGGCCGCTAATAACATGGAAAAATTCTCAAAAATTAACCTTGAACCGAACAAACCTCTGACTCGTGTTACCGCTGCCTGTGGCAGCGGCACCGTATAGCAGACATGCTACGCACGCGCTGCAAAATCCATTTTCCTCCACCAGGGAGTGCAGTATGTTGTACACGAACATCACCAATCGCCTTGAATTTCCAAGACTTTTCAAATAAGGTGTCACATGGTGGTGTCAACTGCAAAATCCTTTAGTTACACTTTCCACCGCCAGGGGGCGCAGCGTATTCTATACATAAACACCAACGGTCAGGAAATATCAAGACCTTTAAAATAAGTTGTAACATGATAGGGTCTACTGCAAAATCACCTAGTTCCATTTTTAACCACCAGGGGGCGCACTATATTGTATACAAACATCCCCAATCAACATGAAATTTCAAGACCTCTATCAACAATCGCCTTGAATTTCCAAGACCTCTCAAATAAAGTGTCACATGGTGGTGTCAACTGCAAAATCCTTTAGTTGCACTTTCCACCACCAGGGGGCACAGTGTGTTCTGTACGAAGATCACCAACCCTCAGGAAATACCAAGACCTTTAAAATAAGGTGCAACATGATATGGTCTACAGCAAAATCCCTTAGTTCCATTTTTCACCACCAGGGGTTGCACTATGCTGTATACAAACATCCCCAATCGAAAAGAAATTTCAAGACCTTTAAAATGAGGTGCTACATGTGTAGGTCTAGAACAGATTTCCCTCTCAAACTAATTTCCCCCCTTTCCCCTCCCCTCCAAATCTACGTTCCCCCTTTTCCCCCCTTTAAAATCGAAAATTCCAAATTCGCAGATATTGATTTTTTAGTGTTCGACTCTAGTCCCCATATGTACAATTTCTTCACCGTGAAGTAATTTGAAGCTTAGTTAAGCTCGTAAACGTGTTTTTAACCCAAACGGGTGGGAAACGGTTTCCCACCCGTTTCCCCCCCGGGGGGGAACCGTTCGACTTTTTTTTATTTTTCTCTTCTCATAGCACATCTACAGACCAAGACCTTTTTTTAGACACCTCAACCAAATTTTTACACCAAGTAGTTTTCTCAATATAGTGGAGACAGACAAAAACATGTCTCAAATTAATATATAGATAAACGTACAACAAAAATTTAAACTATTGTGGAGCACCGGAAAAAAATAATTATATTTTATATGCCTTGTTATTTTAATAGTAGTTCTATTAAAATTTTACTACCACGTATTACCATTACGTAACCACCACAAGGAGCCGATAAATTCTGTTTTCGATGCTGGTAGACGAGTGATGCCGAGTTCGAACCCAAGTAGTGCTCGTAGGAAGCTAATCGGAGTTACTGTGGTTTTCTCCGAAACTTGTGTGATTACGAACTTGGATCACTTAAAAAGACACCACCCACCCACCTACGGTGGGCATTTCACCCAGTTCTAGAAGCCTCGTGTAGTCAATTGGCTTTAGTTGAAATAGAGTATATTATGTCTGCATGCATATCATGTCCATGTTATTCGTGTACTTTTTTATTATTATTATTTTTTTTTTTTTTTATCGAGGTATAAATAAGGTATATTAACAAACACTGTGCATAATTTTGATACTGATAAAATTATAAGTAAATTTAAACTAATTTCATTTTGAAAATGTTAACAAGTCTTTCATAAAAAGTTAATAGATACATAAAAATTCTCATACTTTTTGAAGGGCGACTTAGTGCGATAATTTCTAAAGCTTGTTTATTAACGTATTTTCATTTTAATTAAAATCACTCTGTTATTATTCTCAGTCATTAGAAATTTAAATACAATGCTAATTTACCTATAGTTATCAACATTTTAATTTATTCTGGAGTCTTTATTTCGTACCACTTTACTTATAGAATATTTTTCTCCTGTATATAACTACGTAAAATATATAACTATTCAATATATAATTACGTAAAATATCTACGTCCGATATATAAGTAAAAATTACTCTTAGAAGTGGTTCGAAATAAAAAGACAGAGCTAAAAATGCTCCGGAATAGCTTAAAACGTTGACAACTCTCATTTATCACTAGTGGATACAGTACTAATACATCAACTGAAGTTAAAAAAATTTTAAACAAATTTAGTTAATTTCATTGCCATTTCAGTAAATAATAGTTAAAAATATGGTCTTGAAAGCAACTTAAGAATCGTAATTCTAAAAATGATTAAATTTACTTAATTTTCAACGTTAGCGATCTGATAATCCTCATTTCCTGTACTAGACGTAACCATGCCGAAACCGTTCTGGTTGGGGGACCAAACGTAAAAGTACACTACTAAACGTGACCGAGAAAAGATAATTTTACAAAGGAAAGGTTTCTCTTTTTTACTATGTATAATTTTCCAGTCTTAATTTTAAAATCTCTCTCAATAAGAATTCACGGCGTCATCAGTTAAACGATTAAAAAAAAAAAAAAAAAAGAATTTACTCGCGACGTTACGTATCGATAAAATAAAACTATTTATCCTAAATTAACCCATTGAATTTTTTCTATTACTATATTAATATAGAAATTTTTGTCTGGTATTTTTATTTATTTATTTTTGTTTCCACTATTTCTAAGAATAAAAAAAAAGGAAGTTTTTTTTTATTTTTGATACCACTAATATGGTATTGACCATTCTATACCTATACTGAATATGGTACTTCGAATTAATATAGAAAACTACACTCCTAATCCCTTAAGCGTACCTTTGTAACTCTTTCATTTGAAATATCAGGACGTATATGTGTGTAACAGAGTTCTCACAAATTGAAATTTGAATACCAATATATAGCAGCAGGGTTGCCAACATTTTAATTTATTCCGGAACATAGTTAGCCCCGCCTTTATTCCATACCACTTTTTTTTTTTTTTTTTTTTTTTTTTTTTTTTTTTTAAGAATAATTTTTTCTTATTGTATCGTAATTATATATTGGAGATAAAAACTCTAAAAATAAAGTGGTGCGAAATAGAAGCGGGGCTAAAAATGCTCCGGAATAAATTAAAATGTTGGCAACCCTGTTGCAGTTTCCCTTTATGAAAATCTTAGTGTGCAGTCCTCAAATTGATATCTCTAAACTGAATACGAAATTTAGGATTATTTCATAATTTGTAAAACTATAGTAACGATGCTACAGTACGCGTTGAAAATACCTTTCTTACATCATAATATTTGCCTCATTTAAACGCCTAAAAGTATTTATTTATTTATTTATTTTCAGAAACGGTAACTTTTAAAAAATATGTTCCGTTTTAATCCTCCTAACTAATATAGTGCAATAAAACAGCTGACGTGAAAAATCCACATTTTTCAAAATGTATATTTCTGAACAAAAATGTTCGCCTTATTCTTTACATCATCTTAAAATATTATACAAAACATGACTCTTTCAAAAAATTAGGTTCGAAAATTTCGTGCTCTAGCTATCGAAATGTTGCAATTGTTACTTAAAGCAATTTTATTACATATATGTATATACACTATACATATATATATATATATATACGAGTACTGATTATTTGTTTTAAATTACTCAGCATTCATTTAGTATATGCGTTTTTTTTTTTTTTTTTTTCCCCAGGAGCTACTTAAATTAATAACTTTATGTCGTTTAATATTCGAACGATATTTTGTAAATCACGTTCCTAAGTAATCTTGGTAACTAATATAGAACGATAAGTCAACAGAGGGACAACAGTCATTAGTATTTTAGTAATAGTATTTTTCGAATGACTATTTTCGAATAGAAATATTTGTCTTACATAATCGAAGTAATCTTGTGTGGCACTCAAACGACTTTAACTTACCCTCCATTTAAATATTGCAAAAACAGATTGTAGATTAAGAGGAAAGATAGCAAGAACTATGTACTAATAATGTATGACGGAGGGGGGGGGGGTGTACCGCCTTCCTCAACCCCCGTTTTAGTGTAGTAAATACATTGATATAGAATTAAAGACTATTAAGTTATCGTGATGCTGATAACTAAAACGGACAAAGATCAAACCTTATAAAACATGACTTTAGTATTCAGGGAACCTCAAAAAGCGTAATAGTACAAAAAACAAACATTAAAATTTTAACTTAAAAAATACTATTTATTTTCCCTCCTGAAATTAATTTTCATTCCTGAGTAGTTTTCCTGAAATGGTAAAATATAATAAAATACTTCCATCAATTACAATCTATAGAAAAGAATGATTTTGCTTAATTTTTGGTAGACCTGTGTGTTATCTATAAATTATGTACACACGATATTGTGTACTTAAATATATTCCAACACTAACCCTTTGACGGCCCTAATTCTCTAAAATGCTTTAAACATTGTTGCCAAATTTAGGGACTCATTATTCAACTATTACCAATAATTTTAAAGAGTGATCGATATTTTAAAGAATGATAGCTATAATGGAAGAATAACCCTCGAAGTGATTAGGCAACCGTTATAGTTAAAATTTAGTGATGGATATTGAATAAAAAAAATCTCTAAATTTGGCAACACTGACTAGAGGAGTGAAATTAAATAGGACCGGCGAAGGGTTAATAACTCACAGAACCAGAAATACGTTGCCAGCAATTTTCTAAGCGTAGTCCCACTATATTCTAGGTCTTTTGGTTCTCTGTAAATGAATGGCGAAGGACTTTCATGCCATATTCTACACGAAACATGCTTTTATCCATTTAAAATATATATGTCTATATCATTCGATTTAATGCATCCTAGAAATATTAAACTGAACCTACCAAAAATTTCGCCCATAGACGTGATGTATTTGAATTCTCTTGGGTGGCCCTGTACACGAACCATTAGTTTGATCTCAACGAAAATTTTCGTGTAGCATTCCTGTATGATATACACGTAGAAGACAGAGTTTGGACTTTCTGCTCAGTTTTGATCTTGAGATATGCTGATAACAGACACACAGACCAGCCGCTAAAATCCTGTTTTTTTTTTATTATTTATTTATTTATTTATTTTATTATTATTATTATTATTATTATTCAGGCGATTTTAAAATATGTATATATATCAAAAACTCAATTTCGAATATTTGACCCTAATACTTTCTCTACCGTGTATAGGTGTGAGGAAAAAAAAATACAAGATTGGTAATTGAAAATATTAATTTTGAAAAATTCAGATTCCACATGAGCATTTGCGACCATTGCATAACACAAATAATAATGCCATTTTTATTTTTATATAAATATATATATTTTTTTAATTATTATTATTATTATTATTTTATGAATCGATTTTCATTGAAAGTATGATAAATAATGACTTTGAATGCAACCATCATAAATTTAAAAACTATGAAACGATTCTTTCGAGTTGATATAATTATGTACGATTCTTTATCAGGTGCGTAAAAGAAAGAAAGAAACCACAGGCTCAAGAATCGGCGCTGCACTCGTACCTTATTTCCGAAAATCCAAAAAACAGATACATTTGGTGAAATAAAATGTTTGATTTGAATTTGCTTTTTAGAACGGAATTATGAAAATTTTTATGTTAGTTTGAGTGTTAAAGAGTCTTAAGCGAAAAAAAAAAAAAAAAAGTTATAATTATTTCATCCAAGTAAGATACATAAATCTTATTTTATTAGTACTCAATATTGACAGAAGTTCTTTTGTTCTTATCACAATCTCATCAACTTAATTTCAAGTTCTGAACTTTCTTTCAGCACTTTGCGGGTAGAGAATAACCTATAATTTTCTCCAGTGTTATTTATTATTCTGAAAGAAGTACGTAGGAGTTTATGATTAAAAGTTTCGCGTTGGTTGAATCTTATGACAAGCTGGTTAGTTAACCTCTCTTATTTCAATTTGTGAACAATCCCCTTCTCTATAGTTTGTGCATGTGTGAGTTGATAAAATCATTGTTTTAAATAGATATCGTGTAAGCCTGACTGATTGTAGATCCGGCTGCTTCTATGGGTGGGAGTCAACGATGTACGTTTGCGGAACATGTAATTGTCATATACCGGACAAATCTATTTCTGATATCTATATGAAAAATGAATCATTGTTAAATTCTTGTCTTCAAAACACCGTTAAGCTGAACATTGATTCAGTATTCAACGTTAGGAAGATCATGATGGACTAATTAATTAAATATTGTTGTCATCGAAAATTAACAATCAAGTGTTTTATTGCAGTTTCATTTTTCACTTTACAATTACAATAGAATATGTAAACAATACAGTAGAAAGATAAGTATTGTATATAAAAACTTCAAGAGGTATTTTAATGTAACTAAATTTAAATCTTTAGAAGACAGGGTTTGTCTTTAAGACAAGATACTGTCCTAAATTTTTGGTACCACTAATCTTATGTAGTAATTTTTGGTATAAAGTAAGACTATAGATTTAGAAAGTAAGGGAGAAGTAGTCGAAGAGTTCTTACAAAAAGTAAAGTCCGTAAAAGCCCTCAAAAATTGTCAGAATTACCAAAATTTTTAATCTGTTCCGTAACACTGTTAGCACTCGTCTTTTTTTTTTATGCAACTTTCCTTGTAGAATAAAATTCTCTGACATGTAATTACAATTACACAAGAATAAAATTATTCTTCATAAAATGCTGTATAATATTTTCTTTCTTTATTATTGCAGAAAATTATTTTAAAATATAACTATATAAAAATAGTGTACTGCGCCAGAATTCACCCATAGATTAATTTTTTGAAGCATGATCATACACTGTAAAAAAAAACCTATTACCAGCTGCAATCTGTGATTTATTTTATCCAATTACAGAGAATTTCTTGCAAGAAATTCTCTGTCATTGGATAAAATAAATCACAGATTGCAGCTGGTAATAGGTTTTTTTTTACAGTGTAGTGGTATATATTATATACCACCCAATTTTTTTTATAAGATTCCCACAGGAAATTATTTATTTATTTGTTTTTTTTTTTTTTTAACAAAATTTTGCGTTCAAATCTAAGCGGTGAAATATCATTTATTGATTTTCTTCTAGTTTTGTTTGTAATTTCTGGTGGCTGTCGATATTAAATGAACATAATTACCTTTTGTTTCATAGGGTTTAAAAAATATCTTTTAAATCTACGAAAGTTTTGCATATGAAAATATTAAAGTGTGCTCTTTAACTCTTTCGAGCATAGTGGTATGGAAAACCTATTATATATTCAAGATTTTCATATTTTCTACCAATTGTTATTTCAGTTCAAATACTTCTATTAAAAAATTATATTAACCCTTTGCAGGTCCTATTTAATTTCACTCCTCTGGTCAGTGTTGCCAATTTAGGAACTTTTTAATTAAATATTCACCACTAAATTATAACTATAATGATTGTCTAAAATAACTTCGAAGGTTATTCATCTATTAAGTATACCAAATATCACTCCTCAAAATTATTGGTGACAGCTGATTAAAAGAGTCCCTAAATCTGACAAGACTGTTTAAAGCGCTTTAGAGCATTAGGGCCGGCAAAGGGTTAAATACTACATACTATATTTTTAAATTTTTTTTTTTTTTTTCAATTTTAATGGAATTCTTCACTTTGTAAACATAAATAATTTTGTGCTTGTGAGTAAAACGAAAATCTGTGCACTAAAAAGTTATGAAATATATATATACCGTAATTTCTGGTAGATAACCCGCACGTAAGATGTGTCATTTCTCCACCAGAAATTTTATTTAATAGAGAAATCTATACTTTTTCGAAGGAAGAGCTCGTACAAATATAAATTTATTTATCAATTGAAATTTCTGGTGCAAAACTGGATTATATAACCTGCGGGGTATCTACTAGAAATTACGGTATATATATAGTATATATATATACATATAGTACTTCATGGTATATATTTCATATATAGTTTCGAATTTCTTTCGTGTTAACTTTCCTTTTTACTCCATTTTATTTCTCAGTAAGTAATGTTTTACGTGAATTCAAATTTTTTTTTAATTTTGTTATATATGTATTGCAAGTGTATCTACGTTGTATTCAGATATTAAAAGAAAAAAAAAGTGTTTGGAATCGTTTTGACATGACACCAGATAAAAATCAGATATTTATTTTGGCGCAACTATTAGGTCTCAGTTGGACGAAAAGAGTTTTGAAAATCCAAACTGAATATCTAGTAAATTCAGTTATAATAAAAATATTCACTTTTTCTTGTTTTTATCGGTGATGCTTTTGTCAAAATTTTGCTTTGACTTAGATCCCTCTCGAATATGACAGCGCTCTGTTCTAAGAAAACCATTAAAAAGCTAAAACAATGTATATATGTAGATGGAATGGAGTAGAAGGCTGATTTTTTACCAACTATGTGAAAAATACCAGAGCCGGGAATCGAGCCCGGGCCTTCCGCATAACGCGCGGATGCTCTAACCACTGAGCTACCCTGGCTGATAACCAGCTCGGCACTTCTCACATAATTTACGTTGGCAAGGTCACCGAGTCTGCATTAAAGCAGCTATATCAAGTGACAAATTTAAACATGGCATAACTCCAAACAGCCACGAAATTTCAATTACGTGGCTGTTTGGAGTTATGCCATGTTTAAATTTGTCACTTGATATAGCTGCTTTAATGCAGACTCGGTGACCTTGCCAACGTAAATTATGTGAGAAGTGCCGAGCTGGTTATCAGCCAGGGTAGCTCAGTGGTTAGAGCATCCGCGCGTTATGCGGAAGGCCCGGGTTCGATTCCCGGCTCTGGTATTTTTCACATAGTTGGTAAAAAATCAGCCTTCTACTCCATTCCATCTAAAATTAATTTCCAGGTTGATGAATTAAATTTCTGGAATGTATATATGTACTTAATAAAAAAAATACTCTGAGATCAATGGTTTATTTTTAGAATAATAGGGGAGCGTGAGGCTAGTTGTAACAGGGGTAAGAAGTAACAAGCAATTCACGAAATAGTTTGTAACATTTTTGATTAATTATTCCGATAAACATAATTCTTATGACGCGCTTTATTATGTAAGCACAATCAGTGTTCCGCAAAAATGGTTAAAGAGAGGTTCTGTACATGTGCTTCACTTTAGCTAGTCAGTGGGAAAAAACATATTTCGTAAATTTTGATTAAAGGTATGTTAATTTATATTTTAAAGAAATGTTTATACTTATTTAGTTTGTCTATGTTTTAATTTATAAAATCTTTGTTTAATTTTTTATCTAAATCGTTATATTTTTCTATAAGTAAATAAAATGCTCAAAACCATTCGATGGGGCAAGTTGTAACATTCATGCAATTAGACATTCTATTTTAAATTTTAACAAGCAAATTATTCATTCTATGCTTTATTCTAGGAATTTTGTTTTTTCTTGTTTTATAATGAGGAAGAAGTCTTAAAGAGTTTCAAAGGGTCATACATGATTTGGCTACAGCTGAAATCTTCGAGAAGGTACAAATATTAGACACCATCACCCGAAAAAAAAAAAAAAAAATTGAAGGGATAATTGAAAAGTAACACAAACGTAAAGAGAAAGAAAAAGATTAAAGCAATAAATAAATAAATAATAAAATGAAAGAAATTCTGATTCAAAGGAGTGGTTTTACTTAGCTTCTGGAGATGTCTACAGCCACAAATAGTAGTCTCCGCTTTTTTTTTTTTTTTTTAATTTTATCAGGACACTTTCATAAATGACAAATTTATGTCTGTTTTGCTACTACTATTTTTATCCTATTTAATCACGACACATTACTTAAAAAATACAATAAAAATTTCTCTAAGGAAAAAAAAAGGGGGGGGTGGCAAAACAGGAGGAATTTCTCATCCCTGAAAGAGTCCTCAAAAAAAAAAAAAAAAAAAAGCGGCGACTACGACCCCAGCAGGGATGGAACACGGGCGCAGAATTAATACCACTCTCAGTGTAAGGAAATTTTCTACTTCTTAAATCAACGATATTATAGGTTGAGAAATTTCTTTAACAAATTCCGGTATGAATTCAGCGTCTGTGTTCCATCTCTGCCCCTGCTACAGCCTCTCTGAGGCAGAAGAATGGGTATAACATATTCGCCAACATCCTAATTAATATTCCGTAGCGTTGTTATTCCCGCCTTTTTTTGCACACCAGTAAATTTTTAGAGGAATATTCACCAAATTCGATTACGATTAAATAAGAAGAAACATACTCTAAAAAGATACTGGTGTGCAAAAGAAGGCGGGGCTAACAATACTACGGAATATTAATTAGTATGTTGGCAAGTATGGTATAATGCTTTATTTGTAAAATGTGGGCACACATTAAATGTGCGAGAAGGAACGTGAACAATATATTATCGTTGTTTTGCGTTGTTATTAGCTTCAGTTTTGACAAAGAGTAATTTCTATATTAATTAGATATTTAATTTTCTCTTCCTTTTACTATAATTCGTTTGATATAATTCATTATTACTATACCAAGAATGTATAATTTAATATTACTTATTTATTGCCTTTTTTATTAAATTAATGAATATGATTGATAGCAAAAACATTTTGAAATATTGTTGTTTTTTATTATTAGTATTTCTCTCATAACTGTTACAATTTGCTCCACATGTGTTACAATTTACCCCAAATCCGGGACAAATTGTAACAGGCAAATAATTTTGAAAAAATATTTTTTGTGCTAATATTAGCAAAATTAACGAAAGTTTTTTTATGAATATGATAGATGAATATGTATGCTATGGAAAACAGCAATTAGAAACAGTAGAACGCAAATACATTTTCAAATATATTTAATTTTCTAAAAACTGTTACAACCAGCCCCACGCTCCCCTGCATATAATATTAATCATTTCACCTTTGTGTGAGAAAGAATAAATAAAAACATAACAGAAGAAAAGAAGACCAATAAAATCTTTTATCTAAATCTTTTATTAATTTATATAAAATTTCTCGTTCACTATTTTCTGCATAGTAGGGGAGCGTAGGGCAGGTTGTAACAGTTTTTGGAAAATTAAGTATATTTTGAAATGTATTTACGTTCTCCTGTTTATAATTGCTATTTTCCATAGCATGCATATTCATCTATTATATTCATAAAAAAAACTTTCGTTAATTTTGCTAATTTTAGCACAAAAAATATTTTTTCAAAATTATTTGCCTGTTACAATTTGCCCCGGATTTGGGGCAAATTGTAACGGATACAAAGGGAACCCTAACAATTAAAACGACAATATTTCAAAATGTTTTTTGTTATCAATCATTTATTAATTTAATAAAAAAGACAATTAATAACTAATATTAAATTATAACCTTCTTGGTATAGTAACAATGAATTATATCAAATGGATTATAGTAAAATAAAGAGAAAATTAAAGATAAAACCAACATAGAAGTCAGTCTTAGTCAAAATTTAAATTAATTCAAGCAAATGATATTTTATTCCCTCTTATGCATTTAACTCGTGCACGCATTTTGCAAATTAAGCATTATACCCATTCTTATGTCACAGAAAGCTTTTAGCAGAGCTCGAAATCTCCGCTCTTTTTTCAGGACACTCTCATTGATGAGAAGTTTCTGCTTTTTTCCTACCATTATTTTTATGCAATATTTTCTAATTCGTGGTGAAATAATCACGGTACTATAATATAAAAACACAGAAAATATTTCTGTATAAATATAGTATTGGCAAAGAAGCCAAAAATATTTCACTTCTGAAAGTTTACTGAAAATGGGCGGAGACTTCGGCCTCTGGCTGTAGGCATCTCCACAAGCCACTCTTCTAACATGTTACAACTTGTCCCAAAATTTTGTTTCAACTTGTCCCATCGTATGATTTTGGAAATTTTGTTTATTTATAAAAATATATAACGATTTATACAAAAAATTAAACATGCATTTAATAACTCAACACACAGGCTAACAGAGATGGAACACGGGCGCAGAATTCATACCACTATCAATGTAAGAAAATTTTCTACTCCTTAAATCAACGATATTCTAGGTAGAGAAATTTCTTAAACAGATTCCGGTATGAATTCTGCGCCCGTGTTCCATCCCTGGGCTAAATAAATAGCTATAAACATTTCGTTAAAGTATAAATTAACATATCTTTAATCAAAATTTACGAAATATATTTTTTTTCCGCTAACTAGCTAAAATGAAGCACGCGTACAGGACATCTCATTAACCTTTTTTATGGAGCACCGATTGTGCTTACATTATAAAGCGCGTCATAAGAATTTTGTTTATAAAAATATTTAATCACAAATGTTACAAACTATTTCGTAAATTGCGTGTTACTTCTTACCCCTGTGACAACTAGCCCCACGCTCCCCTATATGATATTAATTAATAAAAAAGAAGGAGGGAAATGTTATTTGAAAAGAATATTATGAAATATTCCAATTTTAATGTGCAAGTCAATTATGACTTGAATAATAATAATTATTAAAGAGCTCTTACTTAAAATTAACCTTCACAGTTTCTGTTATTTAAGCATTTTAAGTGATAGTCAAGTAGCGATGTCCTTCATTAAATAATGATAAGTAATTAGTTCTCTGATATACGTAATTCAAAAGATATTTTTGTATGAAAATTATTTGCACTGCAAGAAAAAATATTTATATATAAAATTTTTCTTAATATTTCATCATTTTTAAAGTAAAATTAATCCCGAGAACGATTTGTGCACATACACATATTTAAAAATATACATATGTTATGATGATAAGAAATTACAGTGAACTTCACTATGACAGTCACCTGCCATGCCATAGAAAATTGTCTCTTTAAAGAGGTTGCAGTCCAATAGAAGCTGTTTTGAAAATCGTAATTTAAGCAAACAATACTATAAGATAAATGGTTTTTTAACCATTATAAAATAACCTTGGAAGTAATCTTTACAGTGTTTTCGAAAGATTTATTCATTTTAGAGTTTTGAGAGAACAGTGGGATGGGATTGAGAAGCAAATTTCTTAAATTTTCATCGGCAGGTAAGTGGTAAATCTGTGCGCGGAATATTTACTAAATGTAGAATAACAGTATTTGCAATCACACAGCTTAGCTGCCAAATCTCCCGAATTTTCCAGAAGACTTTATACTACTACTTCAAAACAATAATTTTCAGTGTGTTAAATCGTAGAAAATTATTAGTGTAGATTTCTATTAAATAGTAGTGCTAAAAAAACCAATCCAAAAAACTAGAATTTTCACAGCTATGAAACAGTAATTAGTTTAAATGAGTACAATAAAAAAATAGTCTTACGCATTTGCAATCTTTTTTGTTGCTTCTTCAGCCACTAAAGCCATCCGTGAATAATTTTTAGCTATCACTTTAGTTCTTGAGATTGCTGATGCATACCATTCAGGAGTTCCGGGTTTCTGAACTGCTCCTGCAAAGATTCATATAGTACATGATTTAATCATTATGTAGATTTAACTTTGTTCTAAATAAAACAGTGTTAAAAAGAAAACTTTGTAAGATTACGAATTTATATATATGTATGTATAATTATTTAAAAAAAAAAAAAAAAAATCGTCAATCCCCAACTAATTTGCCTCAAACCTTCATATAAACATGTGCTGGTACCAATCGATTAGTAATAACGTCTAGTTTAAAATGATATATTTAGATTTTGCTTAGGGGGACGTCTACATATTAAAACTGGCATCAACTTCGTTTTTTTTTTTTTTTTTTTAACAGCAACACCCATTTTTGACAATTTTTTTTTTTTTTTTTTTTTTTTGAGTTATTTGGATCAAATCGTCCCGGAAAATGGTGTAGTTCGTATATCTCTCTCAATTTTTCATAGCGTTATAAGCTGTCAAAATCCGAGGATGTTAATTGCCGAAACGTCAGTGGAGGCCCTCTGTTGAGACTCAAAACGGTTTTGGGCTGTGTCTGTGTGTGTCTGTCTGTCTGTCTGTCGCGCGATAGCGGCCGCAAAAATAGCGCTATTGACTTGAAATTTGGTACACATATTCATGAGCCCCAGGAAATCAGCTGTATAGTTTTTGGTATGTATTCCATTTGTAGTTCGTATACAGGGACACGCCAAAGTTTTTCTTATCATTACGACCTATGGGAGGAATTTGTATGTATCGGGATAGCAGCCACAAAAATCACGCTATTGACTTGCAATTTGGTATACGTGGTCATGTGCCCCACGAAATCAGCTGTATAGTTTTGGGTGTGTATTCTATTTGTAATTCGTGTACAGGGACACGCCAAAGTTTCTCTGATCATTACAGCCTATGGAAGGTATTTGTATGTACCGCGATAACGGCCACAAAAATCACGCTATTGACTTGCAATTTGGTACACATGTTCATGAGCCCAACAGAATTAACTGTATAATTTTAGGTGTGTATTCCATTTGTAGTTCGTGTACAGGGACACGCCAAAGATTTTCTATCATTACGGCCTATAGGAAGAATCTGTATGTACCGCGATAGCCACCGCAAAAATCGCGCTATTTACTTCCAATTTTTGCCGAAACGTCAGTGGAGGCCTCTGTAAGGATTTTGGGTTCCGTCTGTCCGTCTGTCTGTCGTGCGATAGCGGCCGCAAAAATCACGCTACTGACTTGAAATTTTGTACACGTGTTCATGATCCCCATAAAATTAGCTGTATAGTTTTGGGTGTGTATTCCATTTGTTGTACGTGTACAGGGACACGCCAAAGTTTTTTATCATTACGGCCTATGGGAAGAATTTGTATGTACCGGGATAGCGGCCCCCAAAATAACGCTATTGACTTGCAATTGGGTACACATATTCATGAGCCCAACGTAATTAGCTGTATAGTGTTAGGTGTGTATTCCATTTGTCGTTCGTGTACAGGGACACGCCAAAGTTTTTCTTATCTTTACGGCCTATGGGAAGAATTTGTATGTACCGCAATAGCGGCCGCAAAAATCCTTCGATTGACTTGCAAATTGGCGCACACGTTCCAGCTTTGCATATAAGTAGCTGTATAATTTTTATTGCTATATTTTTTATAAACTGTGTACAGGGACACGCCAAAATTCTTAATATTACGGCGTATGGGGTGAATTTCGTTTAAACGCATTTTAATATCATTACTTTGAAATGAAGAAAATGAAACTAGCGTACGTGAGTAAGATGCTTAAACTTATGTTGTTTGAAGAAAATATGTGCTCTTAAGCTTTCTAATTAATGTACAGGACCATACAAAAGTGTTCTTACAATGTCACGTAGTCATCCAAAAGATGTTAATTTGGAACAATTATTAATTTTAAACGCAAAATAAGCTGAATAGTTTTTACTGGTGTATACAATGTTTATGGTTCGTTTACAAAGACACACGAAAGAATTTCGCAACATTAGAGCCTATGGACAAATTTTTAATTTCAGCGCGCAATTTAATGCGTTTATGCTGAATTGAACTTAATAAAGTTAACATACATCATAAAGTTGCTTAAAATCATGTTTACTCTTTAAAAAGGTTATGTATAGGCTAAATAATTTATGGGACTACACAAAATAATTCCGTGTATGTACTGTAATCATCCAAATGATGTCAAATTAGTTTGAAAAATTAATGAGTTATAATTAATTAGGTTTATTCTTATTATTGGCGTTTATAATGACTGTGGCTACTTTTCCGGGATACATAAAGGAATTTCGTACTATTACGGTCTATAGTCGGCATTTCTTAAAAGTGTATTTTAACATGGTTACACTCCATCAAATATAATGAATTTTTATTAGAATTTTAAAAGCATGTTTTCCTGTTGAAAATTGTGGGCATAGATTTGATAATTAGTTTAAAGGCTACGCAAAATATTTCCAATACGCTATGAAATTTTTTTTGTATGAAATTTGATAGTTATGAAATTTGGTATTTATGAATTTCAGGGAAATAATACAAGACCGTCGTTTATTTAGAATACATATTGTTGCATACTTGGGGGGTTCGTAAGTTGTCCGAGAATGCAAGGCGAAACTTGCAAAAATTCAGTGATTTATTCACAGAAACTTCCAGAAAAATGCAGGTCTACAAACCAAGTATCAGCTTTAATTCAACCAGTAAACATAGCTTAAACAACAGCCGTTAACAGCAAAACAACAGTACAAACTGTTTATCAATAAAACATAAAGCAAATCTCACTCAAAAAGGCTCAAAACAAAGCAAGCATTTGACGAAACTGACACAGATCTGAGATTGGCCGCCTTGGCTAAAAAAATGCTCCTTTTATACTATTCTATCGAACACAGACTGTTCTGGAAAATTCACGTATCTTATCAGCCAATGACATTAGAGCTTCCATATTTGGTATACCCCTAATAAAGATTTTTTGCCAAGGTCGCCAAAAAATTCGCCAAGGAGGGAAACATTCGCTAAATTTGGCGCCAAATTCATTTTTTTCCTTATTGGAGCTTTTTAATGCGTTTTTAAAGGAAAATTAGGCTATTTTAACGCTAAAACGACTAGAAATGCACAAAATTAGCATTTTATTGACTTACTAAGCCTCTTTGAAAGAATTCATACAAAATAAATGCAATTATTTACAATTCCGTAACATTTTACGTGATATACAAATAGGTATACAAAGAGAGATACAGTTGAGGGGGTTGAGGGGGGCGGCAGCCCCCTTCAGGAATGTATCTGATTATGGTAATAAGTCGATCGAATCAATATATACTATTATATAATAAGGAATAAATAAAAATTACCTATTGAATAATGTCTGATGCAAATAGGACGTTGAGGCTCCTGATCTGCAGATCCACTAGTGTTAAATGAATCTGACAGATTTTATTTCATATCTTCCCGACAACTTACTCAATTCAAATTTCTTTCTTTTTATTATTATTATTATTATTATTATTATTATTTATCCCGTAGAATGAAATTACCCAAACATATTTCACACACATTTTGGATTAAAAAACATCTTTTGAATTATGAAAATTATTAATAAATTCATATTTAAAAATATTATGAATTATAACCTAGCTCAGATTTTGCCGGAATAGAATAAGCATTATCATAAACATGGGATTTCAAATTTACAGCTCATTCCTAGCATTATTTTTTTACTTACAGTGATATTTCCTTTTTTATTACCGTTAAGGAGCCGTCACCTGTTACCATTTGTATTATCAATAACAGAAAGTCAAAAAGCTACAGAAAAAGTCGTACAGTTTCCCTTTTTCCTTGAAATTCTAATGATTTTCTAAGTAACGTTCCGATTTTTATTACATAAATTAACTTATATTTGTAAAACTGACGATTAGATGCCAACATTTTAATTTATTCCAGAGCATATATAGACCCACCTTTATTTCGTACCAGTTTTTTTTTTTTTTTTTTTTTTTTTTTTTTTTTTTTTTTATCGTAGCTATATGTTGCAGGAAATTATTTTATAAATAACGTGCATACTTGCCAACCACCTCATTATGAACCGAACAATTTTTAGTACCCGCTTTTTTTTTTTTTTCACACCAGTCATTTTTTAGAGTGATTTTATTCTTATTTAATCGTAACAACATTTGGAGAAAATTACGCTAAAAATAAAGTGGTGTGAAAAAAGGGGCGTTTTTTCAAGGGGCGCTAATAATTGTACGGTTATTAATGAGATGGTTGGAAAGTATGAAAGTTGTGCTAAATAAAGGCGGGGTTAAAAATGCTCCGGAATGAATTAAAATGCTGTCAACTCTGCTAACGCGTTTCAGGCAGAAAATTATGCTATGATGATTTTCCAAAAAAAATGAGCCCCGCCTACTAATTTTCTCTGAAATAATATTTTAACCCTTTCAGGAGCAAGCAGATTATTTTTCATTTAAAATCAACTGTCAGTTTGTGCAATTTTCAAATAAAATTTGTGGTTTCACTATGCAACCACCGCTCCTGAAAGGGTTAATTAAAAAAAATGTAGACAGTATTCGTGTTTGACTGTTTGTGTGACCCAAAATACTTAATCACGGACATGTGAAATCATTTTGTTAAATAACATCGTGCAACGATGTCAACTTTCATAATTTATTCCGGAGTATCATTATATAGCCCCACCTTTTTCTCCTATCAGTAATTTTGAAAAATGAATTTCTTCTTATTTTAGTGTTGCCACATATTGGAGAGAAAAATGATAAAAAATTCTAGTGGGAGAAGAAGGCAGAGCTAATCATGCTCCGGAATAAATTATAAAAGTTGGCAACTCTGCGTAGTGTTTTGCATACCTGGTAACATTTGTAAATTATTCCGGAGTACTGTTAGCCCCGCTCTTTTTTCACAGCAGTAGGATCTTAGAGAAATTTTCTGCAATATGTAATTACTGTCAAATAAGAAGGAAAATGTTTTAAAATATACTGGTGTGAAAAAAGGGCGGGGCTAACTGTACTCCGAAATAAATTATAAATATTACAAGGTATGGAAGAGTGGTGACAGGCCATATTTTTCCCTGATTCTTCCACCAGTATATTTCTTTTGGAATTTTTAATAGTAAGTTTCTAAGATTAATTAAATAAAAACAAAAATCACCATATAAATATTTTGGTGGAAGAATCAGGCAAAAAAGGTGGGGCTATAACCACCCTGTATGGATTTTTAAAAGCGTGTAAGGACGAGGCTTACGTTTCAAAGTAGCAACATAATCCCTCTCTCTTTCTCTTCCCCCCCCCCTCCCTTTATTTTTCTTAAATATAAAATAACTATTTCCACTTTGTAACCACTTACTTTCCTGTTAATCTTGTTATACATATTTTTATATTGTAGGATTACTACGCCTCAAGTTGATATAAAGTATTAAGGAATCGCATTACCCCGTTCAGGGACAAGCAAAATTTCTTCATTTAAAAGCAAAAGCCACCAGAAATCACCAACAATATTAAAAGACAAGAAATAAATGAAGTTATTCGTCTAAGTTATAAAAGACAAAATTATAAAAAAAATTCCGGGGACTGTTTTTGCAATTTTGAATTAAAATTTGTGGTTGCACTATGCATAGCTGCCAAGTATTTTAATTTATACCGGAATGATGTTAGTCCCGCCCCTTTTTCACACCGTAATATTTTTAGAGTAATTGTCTTCATATTTAATCGTAATTATATATTGAATAAAATTTTTTTACAAAGATTACGGTGCGGAAAAAAGGGCGGAGCTAACAACATTCCGGAATTCATTAAAAAACTTGGCAGCTATGACTATGCAATCACCGCCCCTGAAAGGAAAAAGGCGGAACTAACTATTTAAAATTTACATGCAGTAACAATAATACTTTTTTTTCCCTTAAATATTAAATACCTTTTCCAGTTTTTTTATTTTATTTATTTATTTATTTTATTTTTAGTCTTTTTATCCATATTTTGTATTTGTTTTATGATTTGTACTGTTTATAGAAATCATAGAATTAAAGAGATTTTAATATTAGATTTTTATTAAAGTAATGGTACTTTATTTTTTTGTGAGAGAATAATGATTTTTCTGTTGAAGGAAAAATATTGTACTTAATGCTTTACAGTTTTTAGCATACAAAATCTATCATCGGAAAGAAAGGCTGAACAATCACGGCGTAACAATCATATTTATTACGAATAAATGCTTAAAAATAAAGTTAATATAACATATAAGCTTTAAATATTTAAAATATTTTTCTCCGTTAGGAATTAAAATAGTAATTTATATACGTTAAGAAACAACGATCTTATCAGAGCAATTTTACTTCTTTATATATCTAAAATTTTCAAACTTTTTTTCCGGTTTGAATCTTAATGAATAATTTTCCGTCTATGCAAGATTATAATTTATTTTTTTCTTATTATATTTTTAAACCGACATTTAACACATTTCCGCTTATGACTCTATCAAGAATTAGTTAAAAGTATATAAATAGTACTTATTTCCGAACTGCCTTGATCTCAGAAATTAGAATATGGAGTCAAAAATGGGTGTTACAATTTGAAAAAAATGAAGATGATGCAAGTTTTAATATGTAGACGACCCTCTAAGCAAAATTTAAGTATACCATTATAAGTTAGACGTCATTAGTAATCGATTAGTACCAGACGCATGTTTATATGACAATTTCGGGCGAAATTAGTCAGGGGATAAGGATTTTTTTTTTAATGACTGTACTATTCAGAGCTGCCAACCTAATCCGGCAAATTGTTAGTACAGCCCCCTTTTCTACACCAGTCATTTCTTAGAGTTTTTTCTTCTTAAATCATCGCAAATATATTTGAAGAAAATTACTTTAAAAATTAAGTGGTCTGACTATTCTTTTAGATTTAATTACATTTTTGGACAAATACCTAGACCAAAATAACGGACGAAAACCGAAAGGGGATTGAGTATAATAATAATTTCAAAAACAAATTTTTTCGAATAAAATCGTGATTAAATGAAGTATTTTCAATGTTAAAAAAAAAAAAAAAAAAAAAAAAAAAAAAAAAACTTTTTCTTCAAATTAGAACATGAAATGTTACATTTAAGTATTGTTTATTCTCTATATGAAATTTATTCAAGGTGCTAGACTACACATCTAAAAAGCAATAAAAATAATCTGATGTGTCACTCACACGACTTTCTCTTACCCTGAAATTTAATACTATAAATAAAGGTTGGAGATTAAGAGGTGAGATAACGATGTTATGTAAACCTATGTTAAAAAATTCAAATTAGGCTTCGGAAGAGTTTTATATGATAATTAATTCTGTGTGAGGGGGGGCTACTGCCCCCCTCAACCCCCCGTTTCATTAATGCACCTAGATTTATATAAAATATAATTCGGTTATTAAAAAATAATTCTGTTTTAAAAAAATAATTTCTTAAAATTATTATTTAAAAAAATTATCTTTTATGATAATGCAGATGATTTCCATATTAGAGAAGTAGTATAACACTAAATATCCAAAAAAAGTCCATTTTATTCTCAATATTAAAAAAAAAAAAGAAAAAGAAAAAAAATACAGTTGCACTTCGGGAGTGCCGACAGAAGTGAAAACGTGAACAATTACGCGTGTATTTCTTGAATCGGGAGGAAATATTTGATTGTGTAGGAAATACTTTTAAATGAAGTGTTTTTTTATTCATTAATATAAACTACTACTACAAAAATTTTATTACAATTTTATTACAATTTTATTTAATGCGCTAACTGCAATAGAGACAGTGTCCGGAGATGAGAGAAGTCGTGTAGAGCCGCACCAGATTGAAAAAAATGTGAGAAAAATGGCGGCTTTGGCCTTTCTCACGTTTTTGTGAGGTCTAACTGCAACGTTTCCGGCTGCAATCTTTAAGAGACAGTGGCCGGAGATGAGAGAAGTCGTGTAAAGCCGCACCAGATTGTAAAAACGTGTGAAAAATGGCGGCTTTGGCCTTTCTCACGGTTTTGTGAAGTCTAACTGGAATAAAGACAGTGTCCGGAGATGAGAGAAGTCGTGTAGAGCCGCACCAGATTTTAAAAACGTGAGAAAAATGGAGGCTTTGGCCATTATCACGGTTCTGTGAGATCTAACTGCAACGTTTCCGGCTGCAATCTTTAAGAGACAGTGTCCGGAGATGAGAGAAGTCGTGTAGAGCCGCACCAGATTTTAAAAACGTGAGAAAAATGGCGGCTTTGGTCTTTCTCATGGTTCTGTGAAGTCTAACTGCAACGTTTCCGGCTGCAATCTTTAAGAGACAGTGTCCGGAGATGAGTGAAGTCGTGTAGAGCCGCCCCCGATTGTAAAAACGTGAGAAAAATGGCGGCTTTGGCCTTTCTCACTGTTTTGAGGATGTAAACCTGTGTTAAACAATTCATATTAGGCTTCTGAAGAGTTTTATATGATAATTAGTTCTGTGTGAGGGGGGCTAACGCCCCCCTCAACCCCCCGTTTCATTAATGCACCTACATTTACATAGAATTTAATTCGGTTATTAAAAAATAACTCTGTTTTTTAAAAATAATTTATTAAAATTATTATTTAAAAAAATTATCTCTTATGATAATGCAGACGATTTCCATATTAGAGAAGTAGTATAACACCAAATATCCAAAAAACGTCCATTTTATTCTCAATAAAAAAAAAAAAAAAGATTTTTTTTTCTAAGTTTTTTTTTTTCTTTAAAAGTAAAAAAAATCGATAACTTTGTTTTAAATTATCGCAGATCGATGGTTCAACCATTCGTTTTAAAGGTATTCGCGAGCTCTTTTGAAAGATACCCATCATGAAAATTTACTCCCCTCGAGGGGGGACTTCCCCCCCAGGGGGGAGGCGAGGGTCCTACATACACAAAATTTTTTTCCAAGTTAACTATCTGTATTACAAAAAATATATGTTTGTTTCATTTGGTTTAGTGCAGTCTTTCGACGTTAAACTATACCTTCCTGCAATTTCCCCCATAGACGTAATGTATTAGAATTCTCTTGATTGTCCCTGTACACGAACCATTTGCTTGATCTTAACGAAAAGCTTACTGTAACATCCCTATATGATACACATTTTTACACATACCAAGTTTGAACTTTCTGCCATAATTTGTTTTTGAGATATGCTGATAACAGACAGACACACAGACATACACACAGACCATTTGCTAAAAACATGATTTTCGTATTCAGGGGACCTCAAAACGTGTAAATATAACAAAATCTCGCGTTCGAAAATTTGAGCCAAAAATAATACTTTCTCTACCTTATGGGTAAGAGAAAGTAAAAAGGAAAATAAGAAACCAAAATAAATAACAAAGACAGTAGATAACCAAACTGTAATTATAAACCTTAGCTTTTATAAAACCTTTCTTGAAAGAAGAACCGGATGAAATTCTATTTAAAAAGTTTAACACATTTACAGAACTTTTTTCTATTAAATTAAGAAGGTTCACTAATTTTAAAGAAAAAAAAAAAAAATGTCAACTGGCTCTCAGCAAGACTAATTAAAGGTATAAGATAGGGGGAGGGGAAAAAAAAAAAACTATTATTTGTTCGCAGACATCTTGGTTTTAGTTACGTTTACGCCTTTAAGTTTTTTTTTCTCTTATATATCTCGCTTCTTTATTTTTGTTTTTCTGTTACACAAAACTTAATTTTTTACCTGAAAATAAGTGAATTACTTCAAATCTTTTATGGTAATATTTCCCAACAAAAAAAATCTATAAATTTCTATAACTCAGTTTAATAACAAATGTGATTTGTTCGATCATAAATAATATCTGTTAAAACTTACAATACATGTAGGATTTAAGAATAGTTAATGCAAATAGGCCTTAAAAAAAAAAAAAAAAAAAAAAAAAAAAAAAAACATTTAGCTTTTAACTTTATTGTTTTTCGGAAACGATTTAGCACCCGAGTTTTCGATCTCTAATACCTTACCTACATAATCGGGAAAAGTTTATCGTAAAATATTCTATTTGAAATTAGTAGTATGTAATTTTCCGAAAAAAAAAAATCAGAAAAAATAGCAACTTTGATATATGTAGAGAGAGGGGGAGATTTATTTATATTTATATATTTATATTAAATTTATACAAATATACACTTACATTGTACAAATATTTATTCAAATAAAATTTCAAAAAACTATTTTTTTTTTCTTTTTTAAGTGTTCATTATAATACGAATCAAAGAACAATTAACCCCATCACCGCTTCATAAAGACAGGAAAGTGGTTTAATTGCTTAATTCACCTATTTAGAAAATAAAATATTGTCAGCAGTATGTTGCCAGATCTAGCGGATTTTTTATTCCGTAATCACCAATAATTTCAAAAAGTGATATTTTATATACATAAAAAATGATTAATCTTCGAAGTGATTAGGTAAACGTTACAATTAAAAATTCCGCCAGATCTGGCAACTCTGATTATCAGTTCCAATTTCGCAGGCGTCTCCAGATCGAAAGCATTAATACCATATTAATTCAGAATGTGGGAAAAATGTAATTTTATCCTTTGAACTTTTTGTACTAAGAAAAGACAAACATGAGATCATTTTTTATCAGTTAGTCGGTAGTACATTCTTAAAATTGAATGTACTTTTTAGTATTTCTCTCTTTCCTCTTTTAAAATTTACGCTCTCCCATATGCAAAACAATTGTGTAATCGCGAAAAAAAAAAAAAAAACAAGAAATTGAATATTACGCGTAATAAGTTTCAATAAGAAATCTGGTAAATAAGGAAATCTAGTAAAAAGAAAAAATTGGAAAAGAAAGTTTAAAATGTTAAGGAATGATATTTTATTGGGTTAAAAAAAGTACTTACTTAAATGAAGAAAAAAAAATTGATTGAAAGAAGTTAAAATGTGTTTATTTTTATTTTTTCCGTACAAGTATTAAGAAAAGAAAAAATAATAAAATAGAAAAAAAAAACATTTTATAGAAAAATACAAATAAAATTCCAAACAGAAGAATTGCTATCGAAGACGATATCTTACATTCTCTTATATATTTCAAAGTATATTAAATTTAATATTTATGCAAAATGTACTATATACTGAAAACCGAGGAAATGCCGGGTTCAAGCCCAGTTCGTCGGTCTAGCCAATCGAGATTTCTCGTGGTTTCCTCAGAAACTCACGCGATTGTGTGCCAGTCTCCTTAAAAAGACATTGACGGAGGTCATCTCATCCAGGTCTGAGACTCTCGAGTAAAATTAATCAGTCTTAACCCCTATATCATTACCAACACCATCATATTAAAAACCATTCACATTTTTGCTTAAAAAATTATAAATTTCTAACTTAGTTTCAACGGTATCTTCATTTACTGTACACATGTGTAGTACTACACTTCCTAATAATAAACTTTGACTTTTTTTTATCGTAGAAGCAGAAAGACATTACAATTGATTGCTGTTTGTAAATAGTGTCAATTAAGTGTAATTAAGGGTATTGAAATATATGGACACCGCATGAGGCTTCTTTATAACCTGTTGTCTCTAGGTTTTTTTTTTTTTTTAATAACGTTTAATAAAATTCTACAAATGATTTCTTTATTCATAATACCTGACTTACTGCTTAGAAATTATTCTGATCAAATAGACTTCTTTAATTGAAGCAAATCCGTTACTTCAGTCAGGAATCTATGGCGAAAGATCATTTGTTTGCGGAAGTATTTATGTTTAAATCATTCAGTATACAATTAGGTACTGCTAATGCTATAAAGAACAGAAAAAAAAAAAAAAGAACCGGACAAGTAAACCGGACTGTTCCATTTTTTAATATTTTTCTCCACCTTTGTCCATTGCTAAACGGTGATGCAATAGTTACTCAAAATAAACCCGCGTGGGTGTTGCTGCCTTACCTAGACTTCTAGGTCAGGTCTGAAGTATGTTTTCCCTGCAGCACCCATATTGAAAGAATTTTATATAGTCATCTGTCACTTACGAAAAAGTAACTGTCTACCCATTGGCATGCCGAATCCGGTTAAGTCAGAAAAATCTGGGTTGTATAAAATATTTCGACTGAATCTAATTAAGAATAATGTCTTTGTGTAATATTTTAAACTACCATTTTTAAAAAAATTGTTAATATCAAACAAATTTTAAACAAAATTTTTAAATGCGAAATGTTTGATTGTTATGACCTTTTATTAATATTACACAGACAAATGATCAGATTTCAATGTTTAAAAATTAAAACATAAACCTCTTCTCTGAACACTCACATACCATATATATAGTCTCATATACAACAAAATAAACGAAATTGCAGAATCATAGATCCATAGCAAGATTAAAATTAAAACTGTGTTATGCTTGATCTTTCATAGAAAACAAGTCATCACCATTAACACTATCATCATCACCCTCATCATACCATCATAATTACAATTATTATTAATTTGACAATTTTCGAAAACTGAAAATAAAAATTCTGGAATTTACGTTGAGGGTTTCATAAGAAACTTTTCTTTACACTTAACTGATTGTAACTTTGGTAATATATGTGGTATTGCACATATATTACCAAATGAATGATCCTCAGATATTATCAATATAAGAACAAGTAAAATCCTTTTCACATTAGTTCTCTATGTAAAAAAATTGTAAACCTCTGTTTTTTTTTTTTTTTTTTTTTTTTTTTTTGTCGTTTTATACAAGTTTGGAGTTGTGATGTATCCTTAAATCACAAAATCAATGTAGAGTGCATCCATAGGTTCGTTTTTTTTTTTTTTTTTTTTTTTTTTTAATTGCCTTGTTAGTCTACGCATACTTTATCACAAAAATTAATGATCATAAAGAAGTTGGACCAGTTTTTAAAATATTTCTTGTGATACTAGCAAGAATGTTTTTTGAATATCAACATTATACTTTTAAAATTTCGTAAATTATTTGAATATTTATTAGGACATATACTTCTTTCACAGTAATATATTATAAGATTATATATATATATATATGTATGTATATATATATATATGTGTGTGTGTGTGTGTGTGTGTATATATATATATATATATACTATCGCGCTTTACCTGCTTCGCTAGTCATTATACTCAAATTAATGCAAGAAATTCCGTATCACTCATAAAGTTTAAAAAAAATTTAAAGGAAAAAAAACAGTGAATTTGTCAAAACTTCGGCTTGGGTTTGCTGACTTCGACAGCACCTTTCTCGCATGCACTATGGTCAGTTCGTGTTTCCACTATCTTCGGCAGTGTCATCCCCACCGCAACATGTCAAGTGCGGCTCCGGACTCTGTCTTCCACTTTTAATTTTACAGCCTCGAAAGGAAGTGCAATCAATTACCAGCTTCCGAAAACATAGAAACTCAGTTTTTCTAGTCCCTAGCTTTACTAAAAAACTTTAAAATATTCAAATACTTGCCTCTTTCTCTACATTAGATTTACAGCTTCGAGAGTGCGCGTAATAAATTCCTTAACCCCTCCCTCCCCCCCCCCCCTTCCTAAAAAAAAAAAAAAAAAAAAAAGTAACATGATTTTTCACGGTCCAAAATCTATTTTCAAAATTTTTAAA
Source organism: Salticus scenicus (assembly GCA_963930645.1). Lineage (NCBI taxonomy): Eukaryota > Metazoa > Arthropoda > Arachnida > Araneae > Salticidae > Salticus > Salticus scenicus. The sequence continues at coordinate 35,112,742 of OZ005657.1, forward strand.
CATTTGTCTCTATCTCCCCTTCCATTGGATTTACAGCTTCGAAAGTATGCACATATGATTCCTCACCCGAAAAAAAAAGAAGAAGAAACTGAAAACTGGGTTCTAAAGACTCTAACTTCATTTAAATTCATTTGATATCCCTCCAACACACACACGCCCTTTAACCCCTAATAATTTCACACGTTTGGAAGTACGCGCAACCAATTGCCCACCCCAAAAACCTCATAACAAGGTTTTAAACAGACTGCTCTTTTTCATATTTTTCAAATACCTGCCACTTCCCATCGCCCCTTAATAATTTTACAGTTTGCAATTAATTTCTCACGCCCAAAAACCTAGCAACACGGTTTTTGTTTGTTTTTTTAAATCTTAGTTCCATTTAAAATGTTTAATATCTACTCACTCTCCTCACTTCGCCCTTCATTAATTTACAGCTCTGAAATTATACGCAATCGATTACTCATCCTCCAAAACATAGTTGTATGATTTTTGTACATTTTAGCTTTATTTTATTTTTTTATTTTTTTAAATATTACAGATTTTGAATAAATTTAAACTTTAATAAATTCTGTCAGAAAAAAAAAAAAAGAAAAAGAAAAAGAAAAAAAGAAAAGCTTTAAGTGTTTTACACTTTTTTTTTATTATTATTCAATCACTGCTATTATGCTTTACCTTTCCATAAATGACTGCAGTATGCTGTGTCTAATTTTGTATTTTTCTGAAAATGGCTTTGCATTGGATACCTTACCTTGCGTATTATAGCTAAAAATGTGATAAATATTTTTTTGCAATTTATAAAAACAAAAAAAGTTATATCTCCCTGATTACATGCAGTAGAGACATAAAAAATTATATAGATAATAAGAAAGGGCCTCATAATCACATGATACAGCTTGATCGCATTTCAAGCCTTACTTTTCACAGGGTGATGCCAAACACTTTCTTTTTTCTTTAATTTTTTACTGGTCACCTTTTCACTTTCGGGGCAAAACTTTCACTGAAGTATATGAGGTATAACATATCTTTCACACTCCTGAAGTTTCAAGATGATTTGTCTAATACATTTTGAGATATTTCAAAAAACATTTGAAATCAAAAGTGCCCGGTCATTTATGGAAAGGTAGTGTTGATTGTAAATAAATTTAGTTGATTGATTGCAGTTTATGTTGATTGTAAATAAATATGGATAAATCCTTCTATCGTTTTCCTTTTTCTGAGAGGAAATGAAACTCTTTTCATTTTAACGATGTCAAATTTTAAAATTTTGACGATATTTGCTTGGATTTTTCAGATAAGTGGCTCAATATATTTAGTTAAAAAATTAAGCAAATGAAATTTTTTTTAACACATGCATAAGCGCAGTTAACAAATGTTCAATAAAATACGCATATTCCATAAGATATTTAATATTTTCATATTCTGATTGCAAATTGTATTCGGGGCAAAACTTTCCTTGACTGTATTTGAAGCAAAACATGTTTTTTACACCCCTGAAATTTCAATATAATTCGTTAGTAATTTTTGAGATATTTCACAAAATGTCTGAAATCGAAATTGTCCGGTCGTTTATGGAGAGGTTGTGTACCTCTCCTCTATGTGTCAATATTCTTTTTTTATTTTTTTTAATTTATTTAACTGCATTTGGGGGTTTTTTAAAGCATGTTATCGTATTCTTATATCTAAAAAAATTTCATTATTAATTTATTTATAGTCCCTATTTCCACTGGGGGGGGATGGGGGGGACTTTTTTTTTTTTTTTTTTTTTTTAAGTGATACGGAAAAGGGGCATAAGTCAATTTTTTGCTATGTCGTAGTTCTGTCTGCTGAATTTCTGTAAGTTTTTAATATCAGTGTTTTTTATTATGTACACCCAATTAAATTTGCATAGTCTTGAATAATAACCATCTCCATACCAAGTTTGGTATATTACACAATAGAAGCTGGAGTCAAGCAGGAGAAATCGCAGCATGGTAGAGCCATTTGTAGAGCAATACATTCCAAAATCAAATCAGCACTAATTCAACTTGTTTTAAAGATACAGTTATGCAGTTTTTTCTAATGGTCATATTAGATAGAAGAACTTCAATTGACCAAATTCGCATGGGAGTCATATAAAAATTTAAAAATTAATAATTTTTTCATTGTTAGCTGGTAGATTTATTTATTTATTTTATTTATTTATTTTTTTTTTTTTTGCTTAACATACTCTTTCTTCCTACCTTATTCTGAACACTTTTTCAATTTACATTGCCCATTTATCTCTGACAGATAAAGAATTAAAGCCAGTTTCAACCTTTTTGGGACGCCTGTATATTCCTTACGCGAATCATAGTCTTTTAAATATAGTTGAAATTTGAAAAGCCTATATTTATACATAGCTGCCAACATTTTAATTTATTCCGAAATATTTTTAACCATGTCTTTATTTCATACCAGTTAATTTTTAAAAGTAATTTTTTCTTATTTTACTGAAGTTATACATTGGAGAAAAGTTTTCTATGAATAAAGTGGTGCGAAATATAAACGTGGAACTAAAAATACTCCGGAATAAATTAAAATGTTGGCAGCTGTGATATATATGATAAGTGTGCATATATAAGTATAGTTGACGTTTATATATTAATTTATATTGTTATAGGTTATATTGCTAAGAACCGTATTTCCAGAAACATTATTCTTCGATAATAGTAATGTCTTTTTCAATCAAAGAAATATATAACAATATATTTCTGATTAAAAGTAATGATATTGGAAAAGGAGTATCGTAGCAACTATTTTTATACTACAAAATAAGCGAATACCTGCCAACATATTAATATTCCGTATAGTATTGCTAGTTAGTACCCGCCCTTTTTTCACAACAGTTCCTTTTTTTTTTTTTTAATCTTTTTCTTTTTTAATCGGACTTACATTTAGGAAATATTCCTTAAAAAATAAAGTTGTGTAGAAAAGGGGCGGAACTGACAATGCTACAGAATATTAATTAGAATGTTGGCAGGTATGTAAACGAATTTTTATTGATTATTTTAGATTTGAGTAGTTGACAGTCCCTCAAAAAATTCTAACACACTAAAATAATAATAATAATAATAATACGATTTTTGGATATTAGTATTTTTTATAGAACTACAACTAAAACTTATTTTGAACATTCTATTATGTATATCTATACCCCAGAGGTAAAGGACACCATCTCGATTTTGGGAAAAGAGTTAGCACCATGCGCTTGATATGCATATTTTGCTTTACATATAGAGACATTAAGCATAATGTTCATTTACCATAAAGGCAGGAGTCGTACACTCCGCCCTTTTTTCAGGACAATGTCAGGGATAAGAAAATTTTGCCTTTTTTTCACACCACTAATTTCATACAGAAATATTTTTATAGTAATGTGTCGGGATTGAATAGCATAGAGATTATTGTATAAAAATTGTGGTAGCAATAAAGGCGGAAATGTGTAATCCCTGAAAATGTCCTAAAAAAAGGGCAGAGAGTACTACCCCTGCCATAAAGGAGATAGAACAGGAAAAAATAAAACCATGTCCATTTTTTTTATTCATGACAAAAGTATTTCATTATAACATCATTAACATCATTCCTAAAATATGACATGTGACATGGTATCATGTCACATGTCATATGTGGTATGTGGTATGGTATCATGTCACAAAGGGTACCATGTGGTATGTATCATTGTATCATGTCACAAAGGATACCATGTCACATTTTGTGACATGGTAACCTTTTCCTCTGGGGTACAGATATACATATATTGTTATCCGAAATTCGTAACACTTGGCATCACACCAAACCTGCATAATTTATAGAACAAATATCAGGTGAAAACGCAGAATGTGACTCGTCTGTTTAGGTTTATGAAATTTGCTGTTGTCCAGTAGGTTAATAACCCTTTCGCGACCGCATGCTTTTGCCTTTTTGACAGTAAGTTCCACCTGTGGGCTTTATTCATCCAAGTTACAATATTTCAGAACAAAATTTTCTATATTCACATTTATGGATTCACAAATGGATATACATTATAATTATATTCTTTGAAATCAAAGTATTTGTATCCATAGTATATCTCATTGTAAAATATGAATATTGGGTATATACGATGTACCGTATTTTCCGGCGTATAACGCGCAGATTTGTTAAACCAGTTATACACCGGAAATTTAAATTTACAGGAAAAGCTGTTTCTTAACAAGCTTTTTTTTCTTACAAATATAGTTTTATTTGTAAATTTCATTTTCTGGTGTGTAACTCATTTATGTGACCTGCGCGTTATACGCCGGAAAATACGGTATATACCTACTTTAGAAATAAATAACATACAAATTGAAAAAGAAACGTCCACTGGAAGAGTTACAAATTTTCAAATGACGTGAATCTAAGTCAGCTGTCACGAAAGTGTTAATAGGATATTTAAACTTTTACATGTTAAGTTTTAATGATTAAAATAAAAATGAAACATAGAGATTTTAACGAATTTGAGTAGTAAATAGCTGCATTATTCTTTATGTTTATAATTTATAAGCGTTTTAAAAAGAATGCTTTCCATTCCTTGTTTTAGATACTAATTAAAAATGTCGATGCTTCGAAAGTTTCATGTTAGTGGTAGAGAAAATATTTATTAAATTTACAAAATAACTTTTAACTTTGATATTTTAAGTTTCTGTTTGTTAAAAACTTACAATATTTTTTTAAACACAAACATAAATATTAAGACTAAGGCCTAAACAGAGCTGTCAACATTTCTAATTTATTTTATTTTATTTTATTTTATTCGGTTGTCAAGAGGTAGGTCCACAAATTAAATTCTTTTAGCAAAAGATGCTGTAATCTTGATGTTTGAGGGTTAAAAAAAATATTTATGATATTTTTTGCTGTATTCTCGTCATTTTTTTTTTTTTTTTTTTTTTTATCGAAAAGTATCACGACCCTAATTTATTTATTTATTTATTTACTTTTTACAATGTACATATCATAAAATCTGAATGACAGAATTTCTGTAAATTTTTAATATCAGTGTTTTTTATGATGTATACCCAATTGAATCTCCGTAATTTTGAATAATATCCTCACATGCCAAGTTTGGTGTATTTATACAGAATAGAAGCTGGGACAAAGCTGGGAGCCTTCCGTTAACCAGGAGAAATCGCGGCATAGCAGAGCCATTTAAAGGGCAATATATTCCAAAATCTAATCGTCACTAATTTACGTCAAGATCCAACCAAACATCAAGTTTGATTAATTTCCATCCATTCGTTCATGAAATATAGCGTCTACAAAATTTTGCTTACACATACAGACAGAGAGACGTTTCCTAAAAATATTCGAATCGTGTTCGAGACATCTCAAAATGATTAAATTTATCGAAAACAGAAAATTGAAAATTTTCATGAACCCAATAGTTTTTTGCTTTTGTAGAAGAAAATCATAAAATCATAAATAAATATATTTCTATTCTAAAAATTAAAAATATTTGTCTTATATAAATAAGTATTCACTTTCTCAAAACTGTTGTTATAACAAGCATCATAAATTCAGGCACGAAAGGGAAAAAAAAATCCCATTGGGGAAAAAAAAATTCTGCAAAAAAAGTGCTGTTTGTCAAACTACAAGAGAATATTCAAATCGAAGTCAGTTCTCTTTCTTCTTCCGACAAAGCAAATCAAGATTTAAAATGTGTGAACTGACACTAATGTAGTTGACACATTTTTTATATCATTTTCCTTTGTGGATCACTTTCATACTATTTACATTACAAAAAGAGTGCAGGTGGATAATAGGGAAACAGGTTGAAACGGGGGACTTTTTTTTCGTAAAAGAAGGGAGACCAGAAAAAAGGGCATGTGAAAGAAGGTTTTGAAAAGGGATTAGACACGTGGTTATCTCATCAATAGTCGTTAAGTTAGTGAACTCGGATTTCAGATATTAAACGTCCTTTATAAAGGTTACGGTAAATTAAATAAATAAGTTGATTCTTTAAACATATCCGAAGATATTGAAAATATTTACCGCATTTTCCAACGTATAACAGCAGGTCACATATATGAGTTACACACCGGAAAATTTAATTTACAAATAAAACTACATTTATAAGAAACAAAAACTTGTTAAAACGTAGCTTTTTCAGTAAATTTAAATTTCCGGTGTGTAACTGATATAACAAACCTGTGTGTTATACGCCGGAAAATACGGTACGTTTAACTGTACGGAAAGAAAAAATTTTCAAGGAATTATACAGAATGCATTTTCTATGGGTGTATTATTATTTTTAGGATTACGATAATAAATGTCTTGTATAATTATTTTCAAATTCGTTTGTAGATATCACTTACATTACTTTCAAGGTTGGTTTAAAATAGTTAATTTTAACTTAAATTACTGAATCAAAAGTTTTGACTTTGAAGAAACTTTGCACTTTTTGGTTGATAAAAGAAATTAGTTCATCGTGTCCTAAATGCTTTTTTTCATATAATTAATAAGCATTAATGACTGATAACTTTTAACAGCCGGCTTTGTAATTTTATAATAATAACCAAATCAAGGTTGTTGCGGTGTGTTACAGCTTTTTTTCCTCTAAAATTTACTGTGATTTTTTTTTTAAACTGATATTTAATTATTTTTGTCTGAATTCATTTCTTTTGTGAGTTTTTATTATATAATTATTATGGAATTATTATTAACGCATGATTACAGAGTTCGAAGTCTCAGCCCTTTTTCTGGGACACTTTCAAGGGAAAAAACAATTGTCTTTTTTGCTACCAGTATTTTTATTCAGAAATATTTACCTTATTTTTACAGAAATATATTGTGATTTAATAGGATAGAGATTGTTGTATAAAAATAGTGGTGGTAGAAAAGGCGAAAATTTCTTGTCCCTGAAAGTATCCTGAAAAAATGGTGGAGACTTCGTGCTCTGTGATTAAGGTACTTATTTTTCAGTGCTGTAACATCGCAAATACTTATTACAAAAAATTAAATTTTAAAAATAATGGTATTCTGAAATAAAAATCGTGCAAACCATATAATAACTTACGATTGGTTTTAATTGATAAAATTTCATTATTTTAATATGATAAGCTTTAATGTTTTTCACACCAAATATATTTGTTATAGCAGTTCTGTATTGGATTAATCATAAAATTCAACGTATGTGACTGAGTTTTGCACGATATTTTAAAATACTGCACAGTTTTAAAAACTAAATTTTACGTAATATAATTTCCGGTGTATAATCCACAGGTCAGATAAATTAGTTTCACACCAGAAATTTTATCTATCAAAAAAAGGATATACCTCTACGAAGAAATACTTCATACAAGTATAACTTTACTAATTATAATTTCTGGTGTGAAACTGCTTTATCTGACATGCCGATTATACACCGGAAATTATAGTACTGTATTTTCTTCTCTTAACTTAAAATTTTCCGTTTTTCATTGTTGAACGAATGTTTCATTTCTGTAAGTTTAAGATCTATCTGCATTATTCACATAAACAACATAAACGAAGATACATTTAATAGTCATATTCTAAAAATTAGAGTTTAGAAGTAACGTTTTTAGTTCCCCATAAGTATGGGAATATAACAAAATTTCGTTTAAGACAATGTAACAAAATTTCGCTAAAGTGTGCATTATAAAGATTATTTTTATTTAAAAGATGTTAGACAAGTTTTAAAATATCATTCATCATGCTGGCATGAACATTATTCTCTATGAATACTCTAATTTTAAAGTTAATTTTAAAGTTATTCGAAATTTAATATTTCCTTGCCATGAGAGAATAGACCAAAGTTTGCATAAACTTGCATTATGAGAATTATTGAATTGGAAATTCATAAAATCTAAAATATGAAACTAACCCTAATAAAATTAATCAGCAGATGAAGATAAGATTAAAACATACTCATTGAATAAGAGTGAAGGTAGCGTAGTGGGTGGGACATTGCCATCGCTACCATTCTGGGTGATCGACCGAGTTCATTTTTCTTAACATGAATATAGAGAAATGAAATATATTCCCTATACATGCCTGACAACATCCTAATAAATATATTTGGTAGTGTTATTAGTCCCGCCTTTTCTTTCACTCCAGTATATTTTAGAGAATATTTTTCTTATTTAATCCTAATTGGAGTTCGAGAATATTACTCTACAAATTTACTGGTGTGAATAAAAAGGGCGTGATTAACAACACTAAACATTTTAATTTATTCCAGAGTATTTTTAGCCCCACCTTTATTTGTAGAAAAATTTTCTCCGACATACAACTTCGATAAAATAAGAAAAAAATCACTTTTAAAAAATAAGTGGTACGAAATAAAAACGGGGCTAAAAATACTCCGAAATAAATTGAAATGCTAGAATCTATGCTCTACGGAATATTAATTAGGATGTTGGCAGATATACCTATAGTAGAAACTTATGAGAACAAAAATATGATGGAAAACTCAGCAGAGTTCACCTATGCCAACTGTATATGAAATACGATTTCTAGAGAAATTTTCTTCATAATATATTAAAACTGGATATGCTAATTGTGTTCCATCGACGTAAAATTTCCTCTAAATAAAATTTGAAAAAATAATCTTGAAATATCAATGTTAAATAAAATCATCAAGAATTCAATAAATGTTTGGGCAAACATGACTGTATTTCGAAATGACAAAGGTTATTATTATTATTATTATTATTATTATTATTTGTTCATTATAAATAAAAATATAATTTTGATAAAGAGTTAGTTAAAATAATGTACTTTTGATTAGTATAAGTTTTAACAGCAATTACTTAGTCAAGTAATTTTTTACGAGTTTTTTCCCTGGAAAACACCTTCTATTTATCCATCTGCAACGAAAGATGTTGAATAATTTTATTATTTCATCTGTTAACTCAATTGTATTATGTTATTTTTATTATTGTTATTGTTGCTGTTGTTGTTGTTATTTTGTTCTATCTTTACAAATTAAATTAATAATATGTATTAATGATTTTTCAGGCTATAAAACCTATCTTCAGAATTATTTCTGACTAGTCATTTAAATTTAAGGGGAAAACAAAATACAAGTTTATTTATGCTTTTTTAAATAATATAACAATGAGTTACAGCTCCTTTTAAACAGTTATTTTAATCTATCTTTCTATTTCGCCTTTCTCTTCTTCTTCCTCTTCTTTCTTTCTTTTTTTTTTTTTTTTTTCTTTCTCTTCTTGAATAAATATTTTCAAAATTTAGACTGTAAGATTTGTAAGAATTTAATAAATCGAATAAGACTCGAATAGTGTAAGCAGGTATCACACTCTGGAGAAGCTTTAACACCAGTGCTCACGAATAATTATTTTATTGCAGGAAACTTTTATACAGTAATACAATATAAAAATAGCGGTGCAAATGCTACACCAGAGTTTACCCTTGTATATGATCTCCTTGACAGATGATCCAAACCAATCACAAAAAAAAATTAGAAAATGAAAAGATGCCGAAAGCAGGAGATTTTTCCCAAATTAGATCATGGATAACTTGCTCTGGTACTTTTTTTTTTCCTTCCCGTAACACGAATACAGTCCAGATTCGTTTTGCAGTGTCCCTCCTACCTCCGGCAGATGTACCTGCGGGCTAGGTTGCCACAATTCAAATAATTCATTCTCAGTACTAAAATTGGTAGTTCATGAAATGTCCTAGATTAATTTCCTACTATTTCTTTTTCTTATTCCAACCGCATTTTTTTTCTTTTTTTGTTATCGGAAAAATCTCAAACACAATAATACCTATTTTTATTCGTATGTCAAGTTGAACGTAGGACATTCTGCACGGAAGTTAATACATTAATAATGCATGAACCCACCTATAATATATTTTGTGTGTGTGTGTAGATATGTTGCTAAAAATTTACCTTGATAATTCTCTTAAAACTATTTTTAATCTTATCACGTTATAAATATGGTTTATCATTTGATTGTTTTACTAGAACATTTTTAATCAAAAATTTTATGAGAATACTAACGTTTCACTAAATTAATGGTATCTAAAATTCAGGCAGATTGTGAAAGAGAGAACAAAACATAATTTTGAAATCTTTTTTTCAGCTAATGCAAGTTTAACTAGGATGTTGTGAGAAATAGAAATCTTTCTTCTATATTTTATTATACAAATTCACGCTATAAGAATTATTTATTAAAATTATCAATTATTAAGATTATTTTCCATGATGAATGCAGATGATTTTCATCTCAAAGAAAGTGTACCAAAGAAAGTCAATTTTATACCAACATCTAAAAAAATATTTTTTTCTAATCTTAGATTTTTTTTTTTAATAGCGGTTTAAAAATATGTAGACCATTCTAATCCTATTTTTACCTGACAAAGTAGATACACTTTTTAATGTACTTTTAAATACACTTTTTCTATTTAACCCCTTAACGCGCGCTGTCCTCGCTGCGAGGACACAAAATTTAAGATCCAGCTGCAAAAATTCATCCCGGAAATTTTTTAGCAAAAATTTACGTTTATAACATATCAGAAAAAGCCGATTTTTTTAACCTTAAAATTTAAAATTTCTTTTAGTTTAATTTAGATCATGAATTCCGGTGGCAATGTAATTTAAATAATCCGAATTGTCTTGCGCCGCAAAGGGTTAAAGCTTGAATACACAAGTTAGGAAACTTTTGCATGATAAAATGAAATATTAATAGATGAAAATTAACCATTGCTTTATACATAAACCTTTAAAATTGTTTTAAAAATTGAAAACTTTCAAACCTTTTTAAACATATTTCTGTAATTTGTGTGTATTTGTTTATGTGTAAAAAACATGATTTTTTTTTCTCCCATAACACTAAGAAAATGCATAAAAGGTACTGTAATTTCCGGTTTATAACCCGCAGATGAAAGAAATAAGTTTTACATCAGAAATTTCATTAAACAGAAATATATTTGTACCGTATATCAAAACATTAAGTTTTATATTAATTAATTTTCCTGGTATGTAATGGGTATATTTTACCTTCGACTTATACGTCAGAAATTACGATAATAAATATAATAAGTTTCATTAATATTATGACAAACTTGTAGAAAAATGAACTACAACTTTCTATAAACAATTTAAACTTAAAAATCGGGAAACGTGCCTCAAAGAATACTTTAAAGCTCAAATTTTTTTACCTCTTTAAAAGCTGGGAAATTTTTCTTCAATAATATTTGGAAAATTAAGTAACAAGTAATGAAGACTTAAAAAAATAAAATAAGTATCGATATTATATTCAGGGCTGTTACAAGCGACTTTTTTTTTTAATTATCTTCATACCACTATTTCCATAACATAAAATTTATAATAAATTTATGCAGGCTATGTGCAGCTTTACCTGCGAAAATATATTATAAATTTTATTTTTTGTAACTAGTAGTACGAAAAGAATATAAAAATGTCGTCTATGGCAGGCCTGAAATTAGTTAGTTACAGTAAAAATCATTACTTGAAATATTCCATATTTATATATTAATACAATATAAACATTTCCCACAATTCGTTTTATTTAAAACAAAAACTATTTTTCGTGGAGACTGGTGTCAAAGCTTCGCAAGAGTGTGACCCTCGTTATGATATTTATCAAAACGAAGATAAAGTACATTTTTGCGTACATCTATCTATCTATCTATATATATATATATATATATATTTGTGAGAAATTTAATGTTAGATCCCTAAAACATAGGATATTGCTGGTATGGAAAGCAAAAGCTTATTGCGATTTTAATGAAATTTTAATTTCTGATAGAGGGCATGTACCAAATATTTTTGATCATAGAAATTTTTGCTATCGTCCATGTTTTCTATATTCATTGAATTTTTAAAATGTTAAAAACCACATCAGCCACATACAGGGATGGAACACGGGCGCAGAATTCATACCGGAATCTGTTTAAGAAATTTTACTACCTATACTATCGTTGATTTAAGAAGTAGAAAATTTTCTTACATTGATAGTGGTATGAATACTGCGCCCGTGTTCAGGGATGGAATACGGGCGCAGAATTCATACCACTATCAATGTAAGAAAATTTTCTACCTCTTAAATCAATGATATTATAGGTAAATAAATTTCTTCAACAGATTCCGGTATGAATTTTGTGCCCGTGTTCCATCCCTGCGTGTTCCATCCTTGCACATATCAACAGTAAGCTCTGCCTTTGGGCGTGACTTAAAAATACTAAATGATTTAGCAAAATGATTTTACGCTTTCATGTTTAAGTTACAAATGAAAATTTATAGTACTGAAAATTATTTCAACTGAATTATTCATTTGAGTATTCACTTGCTGTATAAATACAAATTTTCGCATATTTTTGAGTAAAATTTGATAACGTATCAAATATGAAAGAAACGCCTAAATTTCGTTGAAATCCGAGCCGGACACTTGGGTGATGTTCCTTGTTAGCCAGAGAGTAAAAATGCGAAACATTAAAAAGAGTGTACGATGCTTCGACTAATAAAAATTTGACTCATTTTTATAGATATTATTTACTTATTTTTGGATATTATTTACTTATTTTTTGCATATTATTTACTTATTTTTTGACTCATTTTTATGAGATTTTTACAAAATCTCATTTGTATGAATGTATGTGCATTTTCTTAAACCTTTCTTAAAAAATTAAAGTTTTTTGTTGAAAATCAAGCAGACTATAACCTTCTAATAAATTGTTCCATTCTTAAAAGGTCATGGTATCGCTTCAATTTCATAAGACTTATACGATCAAACAGGTTACTCTGATGTAACATGGGGCAAAAAATTCACTGAAATTCACACAGGTATTACTGATAAATACAAGGAAACCCACTGAAAAACACAGGGAAGAAACCTTAAATGAGTCTAATCAAGAAGAACTAGATCAAATTACTGGCATGCATAAAACACGATACTGAAGGTAAAAGAAGAAGAAAAAAAATGTTGATAAAGCAGGAAAGAGAGGCCTCACTAGGAATTTTCCTCCCCAGAAATTATTTGTAATAGCGTAATACGATAAAGTAGAAAGGAAAATAAAAATATCTGACGATAGAAAGTAGAAAGAAATGGAAAAGGTGGAAAAAATCTTCAATAAAAAATAAAAAGTTGACCATTGAAATCTCGGAATTTCCAGAAACATTTAAAATTTTAAAGTCAGAACAAATTACCGAAATTTCCTGCGTAAAACACTCAGGTCAGATAAATCATTCTAAACCATAAATTTTAATTAAAGACAAAGTTACATTTGTACGAGGTATTTCTTCATAGAAATATAGCTTTAGCTGTTAATTAAAATTTCTGGTGTAGAACTGATTTATGTTATCTGTGAATTATATGTTTTGAGTTTTTTTATTTTATTTTATTTATTTATTTATTTTATGGGGAAGGGGGGAATCTGACAACCCTAATATTGAATTGAAAAACCTTTTCTCTCCCATTTTGCATATTTCAAACTAAAATAAAAACAAAAAATAAGTCATTAAATATTTATATTTTACAATTTCAATTAATTATGCCCTCAAATCTCTTAAGAGATTTGAGAAAAATTTAGCGATTTACCTCTTAAAGTTAACCGTCTAAACTCGCGCACACATACACAAATAAACAAACAAATAAATTGAAATATGACAATTTTCTATAAAAAGATTTTTCATTTATTATCTCTATTATTCGTCAAAAATAGATTAAAATAATTGTAATAGGAAATTAGCGTATATTTAAACAACGTATATAAATTATATTCAGAACTTTAATTTAAATTGATTATGTTATCTAAAACTAAACATCGTATTATTTCACACTTTTTTTTTTTTTTTTTTTCCCATTAAATGAAAAATCGAATGTTAATATATCCTCTTAAATTCCGAAACACTTTATAAAATAGCTAAATAATATACACTTTAAGAAAGACTTTCTTTTCCTTTTTTTTTTTTCTTCTTTAAATAGAAGCTGTGAATATTACCACCTGCCTTATGGGTGGCATTTTGTGCAGTGCGGCTTATCTATGAACCTCCTGCCTTCTTTAAAATCGTTCACATCTATTTTTTCTACGGAAACGGCTGGAAACTTCATATCGAAAACTGTTCACGATATACAGAAATAGTTTGGCACTTTCAGATTTATCAAAATGTTTAGGAATTATATATAAATATATATATATTTATATAAAGAATCAATAGAAATCTTTGCTTTCTCAAACAAAATTCCCAAACGTAAAATGTAAGCACATATCATGCATGACTGCGTGCTAAACTGTTTAGGCATAGCTGCCAAGTTTTTTAATTTATTCCGGAATGCTTTTAGCCCCGTCCTTTTTTCACACCGTAATCTTTGTAGAAAAATTTTCTTCAATATATAATTACAATTAAATATGAAGAAAATTACTCTAAAAAGATTACGGTGTGAAAAAGGTGCGGTACTAACAGCATTCCGGAATAAAATAAAAAACTTGGCAGCTATGTGTTTAGGTATCACAGGGAGCTTTTTAAAATTTATTCATCTGCCGACACCGAATGCCGACACCCTTAACGTTTTTTCTTTTATAATTATTATTATTATTATTATTATTTATTATAAATTTAAATTGTTCACATTCAAATGATAACTTTCGCGTCTCACTAAATGAATTTGAGAAATTAAAATGTGTAGGTTGTTCTCTACATTCTTTTTTTATACATTAATATTCTATTACACCTACACAGTCGAAACTTCAGCCCTTTTTCTAGGACTTTTTTAAGGGGAAAAAAAATTTGTCTTTTTTACCACCATTCTTTTTATTCAGAAATACTTACCGTATATTTACAGAAATAGTCGTGATGATTCAGTAGGATAGAGATTATTTTATAAAAATAGTGGTAGTGGAAAAGGGGAAAGTATTTTGTCCTTGAAAGTGTCCTGAAAAAAGGGCAGACTTCGAGCTCTGATACCATATATACAAAGTTGCCAACACTTTATTTTATTCCGGAGCACTTTAAGCCTTGCTTTTATTTCATATCACTCTTTTTTTTTTTTTTTTTTTTTTTCTTATTTTATCGTAGTTACATATTGGAGAAAATTATTCTACAAACGCAGTGGTACGAAATAAGGGCGAGACTAAAAATATTCCGGACTAAATTAAAATGCTGACAACTATGCATATATATAGTTTTTTATATAAATAAAAGTGTAATAACGGATAATTCCAGAGTTGCTAATCTTCTTAATTTATTCTGAAGCATTGTTATCCTGCCTTTTTTTCATACCACTTTTTTTTTAAAGCTTAATTTTTTCTTATTTTATTGTAGTTATATACTATAGAAAATTATTTTATAAATAAAGTAGTGTGAAATAAAGGCGGGGTTAAAAGTACTTCCGAATAAATTAAGAAAGTTGGCAACTCTGATAATTCGTATTGTGAACCTAGGTATCAAATACTATATTTCTTTCTCTCTCTCCCTCTCCCTCTCCTTTATTTAAATTTGTGTACTTCATTTATTAATTATAGTTATGATGTTGCTAAAAATAAGTAACAAAATAAGTTGTATTAATAAGTAATATAAGAAGAATAGGGAAATTAATTAATTAAATTGAGCATTTTACATCTTATTTTAATATTTAATCAACAACTTTCTTTTCTCAGTTTACTACAATTTAAACATTTGAGCAACTTGCACAAAACTCGATGACAGTTAACATTAAAAATGTAAAACACATACGTAAAATGAACATCTTTCAAAGGCACAATCTATATACATATAAAACAGTTAACTCTATTTAATTTTGTACAATGTATATTATAAAAACTGAAACTATTAAAAACATCAAAGTGTACAATGAAACATCCCTAAAAGCGCCACCAACTGTGCCATCAAATATTAGTCTTTTAACAGTGGTTTTTAAGAAAATTTTAATTCAGGTAACGAATTTTACTAATTAAAGGACTTTAATTACACAAATTGGAATTATTTGTCTATATGGCTTTCCAATAATCAACAATATTAGTTTGTTTAAATTTAGAAAGCTTCTTAGGAATAATTTTGCTTTTCAAGAATCTTTTGTAAATCGAAATAAACTGTTCAGTTTAGCATTATTTCTGTTTGAAAAAGATACCTCTATTAGTCTAGTAATTTCCACTTACTGTACTGTCATAGGCGACTTTATTTTTATGATTTTCCTACCATTATTTCTATAACATACACTTTATAATATATTTATGCAGGCAAACTGCAGATTTACCTGGGTAAATATTTTATAAATTTTACTTCTTGGAAATAGTGGTACGAACAGAAAAAAGAAGAAAATGTCGCCTAAGGCAGCCCACACTTATATTTTCTGTCAAGAAATGCTAACTTTAGCTTCAAATTTCTTTTAGCGAGGATTAATAAAGTTACTTTGCTATTTAAAGTGAACATTATCCATTCAGTAGCCACTATATTTTGATTGTTTGCTAAATAATAGCAACACACAAAATTAATTTTTTCGAGCTTTAATCCATCTTTAAGTATCACAGCTATCAACCGTTCCGATTTTTGAATACCGGTATTTTTTTATAGAATTATTTTATATGCTTTTGTAGCAATTTTATATGGTTAAATAAAGAGAAAATTTCTATAAAAACAAAACACCGGTATCCAAAAATCGGAACAGTTGGCAGCTATGCAGTGAGCACATTCAAAAATATGAAGTTTTATCACTAACTTACTTCCTTTACACACAGTTTATTAGTACACACATGGGATTAACTTCAGTTGTATGTGTGGTAGACAGTAGTCTGCACAAGTCAAGAAACAAGATAAAATTATCTCCTTAAGGAAAATGCGAGTCCTAATAGGGTACACTATAGTACATAAACCTTTATTGAAGGTAAATTAATATTAACCCCTTGAACTGCAATTTATTTTCAGTCGGCACTGCTCGTGCAGACAATTTAATTTTCTTAGTTTTAAGAGGAGGGATTGATATAGAAACTTACGGTTTTGTTGCTCAAATAATTTGTTACTATTAAAAAAATTATATGAATGTTTTTTGTTATATATACATACAAGAACATAATTAGTGTCGGGAAATTCATGACGAGCTGGACTCGTCATTTCAGTTCAATGGGTTCTTTAGGGAAAATTTGGGTCCGGGAAAGAGTGACCCTAAATTGAGATGGCTCTTAAACATAAGTGAGTTTTTAAGAAAGGTTTTATGGTGTTTCTTTTAATATTCCGGTACAAACATTTTAAAAGTTAAATTATTTATTTTAACTCACATTAATTATTACCACAGAAATTTCCCCTCATTTAATACAAATATCAAATAATGAAAAGGCTAATTACTCAAGCATGTTCAAAACGTTGCGCAAAGCAACTTATTTACGTTAAATGATTTGCTCTAGTGGCGCATTTATTAAACCAATTTATTCAGCTTGGCTGCAACTTTATATAACGTATAAGTAAAATAAACTAGCTCTATAAATAAATTACTTTACGTCTCAGGCTGAACAGAGTCCATGTTTTTTAGAAACATTTTTCAAATAGTAACAGTTTCTATTACTACATTTCAGTGGTTGTATATGTAGAAGTATTACTATTAAAAAGTCGATTCTCTTGAAATCACTGTCTCTTCGTTATGTCTGTTAATAAATTTCAAATTACGTTGCTGCCAGCGTTTCATTTTTTATTAAAAAAAAAAAAAATTATAGCACTGTTACAAAAGTATTTTATATTGGTTTTGCATGATTTAAAAAGTCGAATACATTAGGAGAAAAACTTTGGAACACAAAAGTTGGCACCTTTGAATATGTTCTCATCAAATTTCACAATCTGTTTTAAATGAGATCGTAATTTTACACATGAACCATTTTATGTATACTGTTAAATATATATTGTACATGTATACTGTTAAAAATGAAGCTCAATGTTTCACCAAAAATAGTGCTAACTTAGCTCAGTTAAACTGCGACAAACATTTTCAGAAATTTGGCGCTAGGTTCTACCATTTTAGTTATTCTTATTACTAGAATGCCATTAATAAAATTGAGAAACTTCAGACCAAATTTCTAAAAATATTGATTATAGCTAAATTGACCTAAACAGGATTCATTGTTTTGGTGAAATAACATTTTAACATTATGTGTGTAACAATATTAATGCTTATATCGCACCATTAATGTATTTTATTTGGAAATTAAAGCACATAAATTAAATGCAAAGATTTAATGCTTACGTTTAGGTTACATTGTTTCTAAAAAATTATGCAGTTATTATTTTTTATTATTATTATTTATTTATTTATTTTAATTATCAATAAGATGTTATAATAAATTGGTTTTTAACTCTACGTCTGAATCAAAATTTTGCTCTCTTGTGCGATTTTCCTTCGGGAAAAAAGCGTCTCACAAAAAGAATTCTTCCGTGATCACTCAGGTGAGAAAGGACACCTGTCCCAAAATCTGAAGGTCGGGAGTTCAATTCTCACTTAAGAACAAATTTTAAAATGACACCTGACCTAATCACAGGGAACTTTAGGCAGAAGGAAAAGGATGCGGTATCTGAATATTTTAAAAAGAATTTTAGGATGTGAATAAAGCCTGAATGGAGAAAATCAGTAATGGAAAAGGGTTTTGTAACCTGAGAGAAAATATTAACCCTTATCGCTCGTATGTCCCTTCTGAGGGGACATTAAAAAATCGAGTCACGCCTTAAGGTGTTCCTCTGCAAATGAAATGTTATTTTTCTAAAACGTGTAACTATAGGCTACCTTTCGGCTACCGGGAAATTTTAACAGAAAGATTTATTTTATTTAATGATGAAGTAAAATAAAACAAATTATAACAATTTTTCGGTAACCAAAAGGTAGTAGTTGGAAACTATACCTGTGACGTTTTAAAGGAACACCAAAAGGCGTGTCTTACGGAAAATATGCCAAGCGCAACGGGTTAAGAAAATAATGATGTTCTGATTGCCCCACGGGCCAGAATAACATATATGAATTCAATTTGAAGTTCTGTCCCATAAAAGTGACTTCTTTTCCGTAACTGTAACAGCAAATTAATATACTGGCACTATTTGAGTCAAAATCTGTAATTTAATGTAGTGTTCAAACATTTGAAGCAAATTTTCAATATTGTAATTTAGAATAGAATATGATGAAATGTATGCATTCACATACACATACGTGTACTGAAAAGGGCACAGGATAAACTGAAAGGCATAGGTAGACTCTGCTCAGTTTCCCATCGTATATTTGTTCTTACAAATTTTTATTATAGGGCATACTATATTCAGGTTAAGAAAATTTTACTTTGCTGATCACTCGACACGATTACAGACTGAAATGATGGTGCTCGGTAAAAATGGCAACGGAAAAAATGGCAACGGAAATAATGGCAACGGAAAAAATGGCAACCGGAAATAATGGCAACGGAAATAATGGCAACCGGAAAAAATGGCAACTGGGGTAAAAAGGCAGCGGTAAAATTGGTAACAATAACTTGATATATGGGTAAAGGTGCAATTATCTATGTAAATAAAGAGAACTGTTTTTATGTGTGTATGTGAGTGATTGATGTGTGGGCTGAACGGAAAAAAGTAGTTTTCGAACTACTAAATACAATTGACTCCCAATAAAATCCCTACAATATCATCAACAATCATGTATATTTTGAAACTGAAGATAAGATTTACTTATTTGCTTTCAAATTATGGAATAGAGCAGGCGCACGTGGAGTCACTGAGATAAACATTGACAAATGATTCCGCACGTGCTTTAAAATGTAGGCAAAAGGTGGGGTAAATAGCTATGTGCTTTCATTTCTCCAATATTTTTAACACGTTTTACATTTCTGCTGAGATTTAACTATTGTTATTGCTTGTTATATAAATTGATATTATGTGGTAGCTTTTAACTGCAAAATCTGTAATAAAATACTTTCAATGCAAAAATATTTTTTTCTATATCAGATTATAGGGAAAAAAAAATATTTTATTTAATATAAAAATATAATTCAAAATGACGGCATTTACTAAAAATCATAATGATTAATAATAAAATTAATTTGTTCAATGGAACTATTTGAGCTTTTAATTGAAAAATCTATTTCTAAATACTTTTAATATAAATATATATATATATATATATATATATTATATATATATTTATATATATATTATATATATATATATATATATTTAATATTATTAAAACAACTTATTTTCTCTGAACGATAATAATAATAATAGCTAGTTAAAAAAAAAAAAATCGCATCATTCATTAAAATATTCTAATTAAAAAACAATAATTTATTTATTAAAAATATAATTTTTTATAATTAAATTAAGTGAAATTACTTAATACATTTTTTTAAACTTTTAATTAAAATGCCTATTTCAGTAGCCGACTGGTTCTGCTCTCCAAGCTGATAGACTGGTGTTATTGTTGGTGTTTGGGAATAAAGCCGACTGACAATTCTAAGGTCCTTGGCCCGAGGGGGGAGTACCTTCCGTGGAGGTCTTTCTAAGGGGTCCTAGCCCATATTTTTGCAAGTTTCTAAGAAAACCATGGAAAACTCCGAACGACTAGATCGACGAATGAGGACCTGGGATCGAACCCGGCACCTCACGTCAACCAGCTTTGAGCGCAGAACCGCTCTGCCGCTGGTGGGCCCTTATAGATTGGAATTGCGGGTTCGATCAGAGGTCTCGTTTGTCGTCCTAGACATTCAGAATTTTCCATGGTTTTTTTTTTTTTTTTTTCTGAAAATCGCATATATCAAGGACATGCTCCTTAGAAAGAACTCTTATGAAAGTCATTTCACCCAGGCTTAGGACCCGTATGTTGTCAATAGGTTTTAAAGCTTAAACCACAACCATCAAAATATTTTTAATTAAAAAACACACACATATATATATATATGATTACATATAAAAAAAATATTAAAAAATTATTTAATAATACATATTTATAAAATATAATTCAATTATTAAGAATATAAATTTTTAATAATTCAATTAGTTCAAATTGCTTAATACTGTTGTTTAAGCCTTAAAATGAAAAAAATAAATTCAAAATGTTCTTAAACATAAAAATATTTTTTTCTATAATTGATTATAGGAATAAGGATCTAATTAAAATTATTTTATTTAGAAAACTTTAAAAGAAAGAGTAAATTAATTGTCTAAGAACTAAATAAATTATCAAAAACGTAAATTTTAATAATTAAATTAGGTGTGACTCCTTAATACAACTTTTTCTGCTTTCAATAGAAAATATTATTTTAAAATACTTTTATTATTAAAAGATTTTATTTACTGTGAATAATTATGAGGAAAAAGGTAGTTAAGGATGGAATTAAAATTATTTTACTTTAAAAATTTTAATAGAATGACTAAATTAATTATCTAAAAACAAAAGAATTATCAAAAATATAAATTTTTATAATTTAATTAGCTGAGATTACTACAATTTTTTCTGCTTTTAGTTAAAAAATTGTTTTAAAACACTTTTAATATTAAAAGATTTAGTTTCTACGAACAATTA
The DNA here is from genome assembly GCA_963930645.1 of Salticus scenicus. Taxonomy (NCBI): domain Eukaryota; kingdom Metazoa; phylum Arthropoda; class Arachnida; order Araneae; family Salticidae; genus Salticus; species Salticus scenicus. The sequence continues at coordinate 35,134,263 of OZ005657.1, forward strand.
TATATATACAGCTAGTTAAAAAATTATTTAATGAAATATTCCAATTAAAAACACTACTTTATTTATTAAAAATATAATTTAATATAATTAACTTAGTTGAAATCACTGAATAAGATTATTTGGACTTTTAATTAATAAGCCGAGCAGTTCTGCTCTCCAAACTGGTAGACAGAAAGTGCCGGGTTCGATCCCAGATCATGATCTTCGACTCTCATGTTCTCAATCGGCTTTAACATCTAAACTAACCCCATCAAATAATTTTCAAATAAAAAGTTATTTTAATCAATGATTATATAAAAATAATAATCTTAATGTAATAACAAATATTACATTTAATTAATTTGTTATAATTTTACTAATGCAGTTTAATCTTATGATATAAAATAGTTTAACTCCGCTTTTATAGTTTCAGTGCAAAATCAATTTTTTTTAGCTACATAACCAAACTTTTATTATAAATTATAAGTTTAATTCCATTCAAAATTAAATTGTTTATAGATAATGACTAAGACGTTTCTGTCCTGCAATTAATAAATTCTAATACTCTGCGGTGCATATTATGATTAAACATACTGCATGCCAATATGAGAAATTAAATTGTCAAAAAATTCTCAATTTCATAAATTAATTAATTAATGAAAAAAATAATATGTTGTAGCCACCACAAGACATTCTTCTATATTTTCCTATATTATCGATTAAAAAAAAAAAAACTTTGTGTAATCACGTACAATTTGTGAAAATATTACAGTAATTGTCAGACATACTTGGAGTGGGGGGGGGTTAAAGAGAGAGGGGAAGGCAGAGGAAAATAAAAGGACTTTTTACATCACTATTTTACCGTTTTAAATGATATATTCTATAACTATCACTTACTTTTTATGAGTGTATTATATACCTTGGGGGGGGGTGAAGATGGCAATGAAAAATATTTTTTTTTAACTACCATAGTATCGATTTAAATAATTCTTTGTGTATATACCACTTACTGTTTAAGAAAAATTCCAGTGAGTGTTACACAGATCTCGGGAGGGGACAGAATAAAAAAAGGAGTTGTTTTTATATCACTATGCTACTTTTTTATGCACTATGTTTTTATATTACTAGCAATTTGTATGAAACTTTGTTTGATTATCACTTACTTTTTATTAAAATTATAATGAAAGTTACTTGTAGTTAAAAAGGGGGGAAGAGTATGTGTGTGGTGATGGTGGGGAGGGGGGGGGGGCAGAGGAAAAACAAAATCTATTTAAACAACACTTATTATCTTTTTTTGTGACATTTTGTGCAAATGTCGCTTACTGTTAATGAAAAATTACAAATCTGGGTGAGGGGGGGGGGGGAGTGCTGGAGACATAAAGATACAAATAATGTTTTATATCATTGTGCTTTGCATTATACTAAAATTTATTACAAATATCATTTAATTTTTAGGAAAATTTACGCTGATTATTAAATATATCTTGGGGGTTATACGGGCAGAGGAGAAAAAGGCTTGTATAAATATCACAATGTTACCAATTTTAATTAAAATATTAACAACTATCACCTACTTTTAATGAAAAATTACGGTGAGTGTTACCTATACATGAGGGACAAAGAGGAGGAGAAAAAAAAAATGCGATTGTTTTTAAATTATACTGCTTCATATTTATAGGAAATTTTGTATAAATGTCCTTTATTGTTTATGAAAATTTTTAGGGAGGGCTATGTACCGCAGTATCTTTCAGTTTTTAAGTTAATACGCAAAAATGCAATTCAGTGTTCAGATCAGACATTAATTAAAATTTAATATAAAATATTTGTAAATGATTATTCTGAAACAGATTTTTTTTTTTAAATCTGTCCCATCCCCTCCTTCCCCTCGTAGAAACAAGAAAGAAAAGTGCCCTTTTTTCCGTGAGCCGGAAAAAAGGGCACTTTTCTTAATTTCTCCTTGTAAAACTCATGCTAAACATCAACGAGAGAGTAAGTTTTTTATTTCTACGTGGGGGTGGGGGATGGCAAAAGAGACGGATAAAAAGAAAACATTTCATTTTTTAGGAAAATTTTTCAGATTTAAATCATACATTAAATTTTTGCGTACAAACTCAGGAAGAGAAAGAAACTGATACTTAACCTCACTGTAATGTTTTATACACGGTAAGTAATATTTCTAGGAAATTTCATTAAATCGATACCAAGATGGTACAAATATATATTAGCCCTTAGTTCTCACCGGGTAGTGAAACCCTCTTCACTTCAATTTTTGATAAACAATAAGAGATATTTATGCAAAATATCTTTAAAATGTAAACAAAATGATTTAAAGCAATTTTTTTTTTTTCCTCAGCACCACCTTCCTCCTAGATATATATAACACTCTTTGAAGATTTTCATTAAATGTAGGTGACAGTTTTTAAAATTTTAATTAAAATCCGTAACATTGTGATAATTATACAATCATTTTTCTCTTTTACCCCCTCCCCTTAGCTCTCAAGATATACATAACAATCAGCGTAAATTTTCCTAAATATTCAGTGATATTTATAAAAAAAAATTATTAAAATTAAAAATATAGTGATATAAACATTCATTTTCTTTTCTTCTGTGCCTCCCCCCCCCAGACATGTGTAACTTCACTGTAATTTTTTATTAATAGTAAGTGATATTTACACAAAATGTCAATTAAAAGAAATGGATAATAAGTGTTGTTTAAAAAGGTTATTTTAATTTTCATCTGCCCCCCCCCAGCCCCCACCCTTATCAACTGTAGGTAACTTTCATTATAATTTTAATAAAATGTAATTGATAGTACAAATTTTCATATAAATAAGTAGCATGGTGATATAAAAATAACCATTTTCTTCACTCTGCTCCCCCCCCCCCTCCTCCCTTAGTGAACCGTTCAGATATGTGTAATACTTACTGTAATTTTTCTTAAACAGTACGTTGTATATACATATATATATATTTTAAATCGATAATAGGGTAGTTTAAAGAATAATATATTTTACTTCCATCTGCGCTCCTTTGCCCTCACCCCCCCCCCCCCAGGTATATAATACATTCATTGTGATCGTCATTAAAAGTAAGTGATAGTTATAGAATATATCATTAAAATCGGTAAAATGGTGATATAAAAAATCATTTTATTTTTCTCTGCCCTCCTCCCCCCCCCCTTCTTTAACTCCCCATCTTCCAAGTATGTCTGAAACTTACAGTTATTGTTTCACAAACAGTACGCAGTGCCTGATTTAAGGCAGGGCATTAGGGGCATGTGCCCTGGACCCTTACACTGAAGGGGCCTCCAAGAAACTCCATCATACATTTAAAATACATAGACATACTTAAAATGAAAATTTTTCAAATTTTGCTATAGTGGTCGTTGTTTTTTGATTTTTCGTCAATGGATGGAGGTGTTACTGTACTGTTATATAAATCAGCGGTATTTTCAAGAAAACTATCATTTCATTGAAAAAATTGCAATATTTTCACTACACGCAAATACAACTGCATACTACTGATACTGCATTCCAAAGTCTTACAGGTTAACTAAATCTCAGGATCGCAGCGATAAAATGAAAATGGAGAGAATTTTTAGACGCGTGAATCAAAAATATGCGATTTTTTTTTTGTTTTTTGTAATATTAAAGCATCAGGAAAAGAGCCCGTTGAACTTGAGTGCCCTGGGCCTCAAAGTGAGTAAATTGGTCCCTGATTGTATGTGATTATACAACTTTTTTTTTTTTTTTTTTTTTTTTTATCTATAATAGGGATTTAAAAAGAATATTTTTTATTTCCATCTACCCCCCCCCCTCCCCCCCGTGTATATAATACACTCATTGTGATAGTCACAAATTGTACGTGAATATACAAAATTTCATTAAAATCGGTAAGAAGGTGGTATAAAAACAATTGTTTTCTTTCAACTTTCTGCTAACTCAACCTCCCCCTTTTCTCAAACAAAAAATAAATGAATGGTGTACCAAATCAAATGAAATTCTAAAAATGTAATTTGAAATTCATTATTTGATATTTATTGTTTTGCAATTTGCGAAGTGAAAAAGTGCCCTTATTACCGGTGCCTTTTTTTTCCAGGATCCCAGACCGACATATATTTTCTAAAAATGGTTAAATCATTTACAGTATCTTTCAAAACATGTAATTCCCATCGAAAACCGGAAACTGAAAATTTTTACGAATCCAATACTTTCTATTGAATATAAAAGAAAGTAAAAATACAATAACTTAATTTGTGATGCTAAATTTACTATTCATAGAAAATCAGTGCTTCAGATGATTATAAAAGATATTTTGTAATTAATGCCTATCTTCAATGTAATCACTTATTATTATTATTATTATTATTATTTCTACTTAAGGTAAGCAATCATAATGAGTATTAAATTTAATTATTATATTAAAAAATTATTAATTCATAATACTTCATTAAATACTACTATTAAATAAAAACTAAATCTACCATTGAAAACGCTAAAAATTTTAAAATACTATTCTTAATTATTATTTTATGTATTAATATTACGTAAAAATTCACTTGTCTGACTAAATTTTTACGAATCAAAATTGCATATTAAAATTTCGATTGTATGTCTTTTTTATATTTTATGTCAAACCTTTTAAAAAGGCGTATTGTATAATATACTTTTGTGTTCATTTCTTTACATCTTTTTATGCGACAACGACATGATTCTTCTAGAAAGGAAAGCAAGATTTTAACATCTGTAAAGAATTTAAGGGGGGTTTTCTGTTTTCTGTATCTGAAAGGAAGGAAACATCATAAATTCTGGCCTTTTAAAATCTTCCTTATCTATTAAGTGTTCAAAGAGTAGTTACATAGTAGTCTTAAGTAGGGCTATAAGGAGAAGGGCCACGACATAGATTATGATTCTGAACTGTGAGGTGAGAATACAAAAGAACAAAAGCAGAGGGTAACTCAATGGCATTGCCAGATGAAAGAAAAATCTGGAGGCTTCTAGGAAAAACATTTCCTTCCTAATTCTGTCATTGTCTACACAAAGAAAGCCTTTCTGTTTATCCATGCTCAAAAAGTAAAATTAGCCTCCAATCTCCACCCATCCACAATTCTTTAGTTTTTTCAATTTAACAATTAATTTAATTTTATTTATTTTTTAAGTAACTAACATTGATATAAAATCGCACAAATATTGAATACGTGAATAAATATATTAATAAAGGCTAAAATTTCTTCTTTAAAACCGATATATATATATATATATATATATATATATATATATATATATATATATAAGAAGAAGAAGAAGATAAATATATATATATATATATATACACATTTATATCTGAAGGCGAAAAATGCTATCAGTACCAATGATGAAATATATTTTACTCTTCAGATATTTTTAGCATATTATTCGCCAGTAAGAATTCTCAAATTATCCTTTTTCGTTTTCCTTTATTTTGTTACCCTTTTTTGTATATTTATCGTTGCCATTTTTTCCGGTTGCCATTATTTCCGGTTGCCATTATTTCCGTTGCCATTATTTCCGTTGCCATTTTTTCCGTTGCCATTTTTTCCGTTGCCATTTTTACCTAAATTCGAAATGATCCACCCCTGAGCTACCTCCATCTGCTTCGATACATTTACTTTATCCTAAACTGATAATTAATTTTAACAGGGTTAATTTCGTATTTTAGCTTTCAAGGAATTCCTTATTATTTTCAAGGAAATAGTCCTCATAGTCCAGATTTATATGAAATATGAAAACATTTCATTTCGAATAACTTAAGAAGCTTTTAATGTAGAATGTTGATATTCATTAATTTTCATAGCAGTACCACAAATGATATTTTACATATAATCCAACTTATTCACTATGAAAATAATCCTCATAATGCACGTTCAAGCGAAGTTAAGCCTTATTTCTCTATATTAAGAAAAATGTAAAATTCGAATAACTTACGAAGTTCTCAAAATAGAATGTTCATAGTCAATGATGTTCATGTCAGTATTATAAATGATATATTTTAAAATGAATTCAACATCTTTACGATGAAAATAATCTTTATAATACATATTTATAGGAAATTTTGCCTTATCCCCCCTTGAAAAAAAAAATCGAAAATTTCAAATAACTTAAGAAGTTTCCATATTAGAAGTGTTGCAAATCATTCGGGTTTTTCCAGTATCATAACCTTACCTGGTAATATTTATAATTTATTCCGCAGTACTGTTAGTCCTGCCCTTTTCTCACACCACTATGATTTTAGAGAAATTTTCTCAAATACATATTTACCATGAAATAAGAAGAAAAATGCTTTTAAAATATAATGGTGTGTGAAAAAAGGCGAATCTAACAGTACTCCGGAATAAATTATAAATATTATGAGGTGTGCATTACTGATATTTTAAAACTAGTCCAACTTCTTTACGGTTATTTATTCTTAAGATAAAATTTACATAGCCTAACAAACTAAAACATTAATGAAGTAACAAACTAACAAACTCATAGCTGAAATGTTGACAATTATGCAAACTAAAAAACAGATAACACCACAAATGAATACTACATCATTTTTATGTTTTGCATTCCTCACACCTCAAAACGGGTAAAATTGTCAAAAAACTGAGATAAAAAAATTTCAAGGAAATCTAAATGCCCTATCCCTACAGTATGATGAGAAACTAAAATGATTCATTGAAAAGATGATTTCGTCTCCTTTATAAAGTCACCAAAAATGTATTTGAAGCGTTTCACAAATTGCTACAGAAATGCTCTAAATCGAAACAGTTTTATTAAATTATTAAAGTAATAAGTGTAATGTTGGTAAAAAGATGAAGTTAGAAAAAAGTGAAATATTATACCTTTTCATTATCGTAAAACAAACTAAACCCTTATAACCCTAAATAATTTTTGAAAACAAGTTCTTTGTACGAAAATTGGATATTCTATGTTACATAAGTTTGGGATTTTCGTACAGGAGAAAGAGAAAATTTGACCTTTAATGTTGAGATTCAAAAATTAAAAATTTGAATTATAGGAGGCTCTAAAGTTATTGTTATAATCAATATGAATATATTTTCACACAAAGAAATAAGCTGAAAAATGCTTTTGTTGTAACAAAAGTTCTTCTGAGGATTTTATTATACAATAATTTTAAACATATTGAGATAGACGAATTCTAAGATACAGAAAAAATTTCCTTTAATTTATATCGAATCAAATATTCGATATCTGAAGAGTTTTGAATTGTATATTAAATTTTTAATTTGTTTCGAGAAAGATTAGAAATAAGCGAGAAAAGTAAAATCTCCCTTTAAAAAGAAAGTGTTTTAAACTTTCTATGTATTTATTTATTCATTTTTCAGCTAAGAATGTCCTAACATGTCAAAATGAATTTAAAAATAAAAGGTTCTAAAACACGTATAATATTTTATAGTGTAATTTATTTTGTAAAACAACATTCATTTTTTAAACTGAATTCGTTTTTAAATAAGTTTCTTTTTCTTTTTCTTTATTTATTTGTTACTGAAACTAGAGTTAATGCCTAAATTTCAAATTTCAAAATTCAACCTTTTATGTTTTGCATTTTTATATTCTTTATATATGTATATATACTTTTACTGCATTACATCAGTTATATCAGAGATGGAAGCTTTTATTCCGGAGCATTGATAGTCCCGCCTTTTTTTTAATACCCCTTTTATTAAGAGTAATCGTTTTCTTATTTTATCATAATTGTATATTAAAGAAAAATATACTGCAAATATTACGGCGTGAAATAAAAGCGGGGCTAAAAATGCTCCGGAATAAATTATAAATATTAGCAACTCTGGTTATATTGTATGAAAACTATGATGTTTACAAATCTGGCGATTGCCGTAATTTTCGGTGTATAATCTTCAGGTAAGACATGTCATTCCTCCACCAGAAATTTTATTTAACAGAAAAATCTATATTTTTTCGAAAAAACAGCTCGTACGAATATAACTTTATTTGTTAAATCAAATTTCTGGTGCAAAACTGACTTCTAAGATTCTAAGATTCTAAGACGGAAAGAAGCCGCTCACCACTATGCAGTGGTTTTGAGCGTTTTTAACCTTTAGAGAGGGGCTCCAAAGCCACTGTGGAGATTCAGAAGAGCCCGTCTTCAAAGGTTAAGCCTCCCCCGTTGTTTATTGCATAGCAAATAACAAAAAAAAAAAAAAAAAAAAAAAAAAAAATTACAAAGGTCGCCAGAGCAGAGCTCTCCCGCGACAAAAGGCGACAAAGTTGCATGAAAGTGAAGAGGACCGGAGCCAAGTGGAAGTCTAATTACAAAGTTCATTCAGGTAATGTACAAATTTCACAGTCTTTATACAATGTTCTCGCAGTCTTTATATCAAGCCCAAACACCCTAAGAACAATGTTGGTTAGCAACATCATGCGCAGGATGATTGCTTTCCGAGAGCACTTCAGTGGAATTCTGTAGCATCAGACATGACCAGTATTCGCCATGTAGGAGAGGAGGAAAAATTAAGGAAAGATAGAGAAGGAATTTAGTTTGTTGAATTTGATAAATCTTGAAGGAAGGCATAGATGCGCTTTAATTTGAGCCGTAGGGGCTTTCTAGTTATTATATTGTTCAGCCAGGTTGCTGGTCTAGGGTTAGGGTTCCTTAAATGGTAAGGTATTGTAAGTTGACAGTGAAAGTAGTAATGTTGTGCAGTCCCCTCCTCACCGCATGAACATAAGGGTGATCGTCGGCAATGAAATCTGTGGAGGTATTTGGGGAAGGGGCCATGACCTGACAGAAAGGCAGAGATTTCCGGAGAGAGGTCCCAAATATTGAGTGAGACATTTGGTATTAGCTCGTGAGTGTATCTCCCTTTTGGAGACACACTCCAGAGACTCTGCCAGTCATTAATTAGTTTTTGATTTAGGTGATATTTTATGAAGGAAGGGGGAGCTGGGAGTGAATAGGCTATGTCACTAGATTCTGTTGCTGATTTTGCAAGAGAGTCCGCTAGTTCATTTCCGACGACCCCCTTATGGGCAGAAACGTGTGCCAGGGAGATTTTAGTTTTTAATTTTGAGAGCTTTATTTTAATTTCAATTACTTGTGGGTGTCTGCTCTTGTGGTGAGCTATGGCCTGCAGGCTCGAGAGGCTGTCACTGAAGATTGAGATTTGATTGTACTCTGGAGAGTTATTTTCTGACCACTCAACTGCCTTCAGGATGGCAAAGAGCTCAGCCTGAAAGACCGAATTGTGGTCTGCGAGCCTGCCTGCCCACTGATGGAGAACTTTGTTATTGTTTAAAACGCAGAGTGCAGCTCCCACTCCATGATCGGTTTTGGAGCCATCAGTGTAGATCGCCAGTTGAGCAGACGGAGAGAAGCTGTTTTTTGCACAATTTATGAAAAGGGAAGCAGCATCTTGTGCTGGGTGTATTTGCCAGCTGTTAGAAAGCTGTTGGACATGAATATTAGGGAGGAGAGTGCCTGTGAGAATGGAATTATTTAATTGCAGGACGTTAGTTTTGTTAAAGTTGTATTTTAATTGGAGATGAGCATGTGGAATACCAGTGATGACTGTGAGGGCATCAGTAGATATTGTTTTGTAACCTCTAGAGATTTGGACCAAAAACATTCTCTGTATTGAGTTAAGTTTATTCGACGCTGCTTTGGCGAGGTTGCCCCCCCCCCCCAAATGCCAGCGCCGTAGGTTAGGATCTTTTCTATTACTATTTTATACCAGGTTTTTAGGAAGAAGGTGGATATACCCCACCTCTTCCCTGATCTGACCTATGGAACATACGCTGAAAATTATGGTAATTTTCTTACATTACTAAGTACTTTTTTATTTTTGAGGGACCCCCCAGCGGCCGAGCGGTTTTGCACTCAAAGCTGGTAGACGTGAGGTGCCGGGTCCGATCCCAGGTCGCGCTCGTCGACCTAGCCTTTCGGAGTTTTCCGTGATTTTCTCCAAAACTTGAATAAATACGGGCTAGGATCTCTTAGAAAGGCCCCCTATGGAGGAAACTGCCCTCAGGCCTAGGACCCTAGAGTAGTAAATTGGCCTTACTCCCTAAACACTAAAAGACTTTTTTGAGAACAGACAATTGGCGACTGGGCGGATTTATTTCACAGCACCCACGATAAACTGTCAAAGTATTTTCAAAAAATTAGTTAAATTAGGAACAATCCTAAAAGGAATAATTAAAATGGTAATAAAATATTAATGCAAATAATAATAAATAATTAATAAATACATTTACAAATGTTTTATTTATATATTTATTATTTTATTTATGATGTATTTTATTAGTTACTACAAATATCTCGTTTATGAATTGCGTGAGAAGCGAAAGTCTCAAATGGTTTAGTCCTTAAGCAGCACTGCCTTGTGTGTGAGTTGCCAAATACGCCAAATAATGCGGCGGTTCTTAAACGGGAAAGTACCCCTTTATTAATATGTTAATATTTTAACTGTAGAATACTTTATTTATGTTTTCCCAAAACTTTAAAATACAATTCTTCAATTTTTTTCGTGTAAAGAAAAAAAAAAAAAAAAAAAAAAAAAAAAGAAAGAAAGAAAGAGAAAGGTTATTATTTTATTCTTCCACCCTAAATGTGGTTCCATCCAAAAGTGTTACAGTTTTTAAATACCAGTATTTGCTTATAGAATTCTTTTATAAGTTTTTATAACAGTTTTCTCTGATTAAATAAGGTGAAAGTTTCTATGCAAATTAACAGTGTTTAAAAATCGTAACACTTGGCAGCTATGAATGCATTCGATTTCTTTCAAGACATTTTAGTAAACATTTAGGAATAATACCAATAAACTTACCACTTCTATAAATACTCGGTTCGGTGCTTTCGAATCTAAGCCTTACAGCATCAGCTGCTTGTTCTATGAATTTAACCATATCCTCTGGTAATATCCGAGGCATGTGTATTCTTGGACCCTCAGGTATAGGGTCAATTTCTTTGGCCGGTTTTAAATGCTGTGTAAATCTACCTAACTGTCGTTTATGTAATCGAAGACCTCTGGTAACTCTGGAAACAATGCGTTGCGTTTTTCGCCCTATTATTGGCATTTCCACCATTTCTGTAGAAGACAAAAATACCTGCAGCCATAACTCTATCAATAGAGTAATTAGTATCACTCGAAACCTGTAAAAAATTAAAAATATTAATAATAGTAAGTAAAATTCTTCTTCTAAATTAATAACTTTAAAAAAATTAATAGAAAGTCACAATTCTTAACGTTCCATGAGTTATTTTTATTATTACCGTATTTTCCGTCGTATAACGCGCAGGTTTGTTATATGAGTTATACACCGGTAATTTAAATTTACAGAAAAAGCTACTTCTCAACAAGCGTTTGTTTCTTGGAAATAAAGTTTCACTTGTAAATTACATTTTCTGGTGTGTAACTCATATATGTGACCTGCGCGTTATATGCTGTAAAATACGGTATTTTTATTTTATGGGCCCTTACTACTCCAACCGGTACTAAGACTGTTCAGTTAGGCCAGCATTTTAACATTTGGTATTCCTCTACAACGTAACAAATAAACGAAATGACTTTACATATTCGTGATTAAATCATTTTAAACTTATCCTGAGCAATCGGTGCGTTAAAAGCCAATAGTGAGTATGTATTCCGGTGGAACATAAAGTGTTTAATACAAATTCGTAAAATACTTTTTAAAGTAAAATATTGATCTAGAGGAACGCCTAATGACTTTTTTCAGAGTTAGCTAAAAATCAATTCACAAAATTATTGGACTGATAATGGTTAATAAATTTTCGATCCCTCACACACATCCTCTCTGACATCGTTATTAACCCCTTTTTGTCAAGCCGTTCTTTTAGAGTAATTTTTTTATTATACATCATATATTTTCTGAGCGATAAATTTTAATCGCTCTAAATTTTGAAAAGAATCAAAATTCCATAGCTAATTCTTTCCGACCCCCTTATACGTATTACCCAGAATAGCCTATGTCGTAATTATCAGTTACCTAACCATAAAATCAACTTGTTAATCGTAGTTTTCATTTATTCATCACTAGCTCTTAAAATGCAGTCTCCTGAAGATATTTTTCTGTAGATTTTACCACAAGATATATAAACAATTTTCATCTTTATAAATTTGTATTACAATTTGTAAAAAATTGAATATGTATATATATGAGAACCAAACATTCAAACTGTGTCTTCGAAAAAAAAAAAAATAATAATAATAATTAATTAATTAATTAAAATATATAAATAAATAAATGAAAAATGAATTAATGATTTTTCTTTTCATTTAATATAAAATAGTATGTCTACATAACTTCCTAGATATGTGTACATATATTCCTAGTAACTAGTAATACATCTAAACAAACGATAATTAAGGTTTGAGTTTAGTTATTTTTTAATTTGTTAGTTTTGTGTTTTCGGGAAAATTGTATCCGAAGGAGAAAACATAGTTTGAATGTTTGCTCCTCATATTTTGGTTTCAAGTCGTTTTCACGCACAGGCAGCATTATTTAAATAACAACTAATTTCCTAAGAATAATGTTAAGGTAAGTTTGATATTAAATTAATTAAAAAATTCAATTAGTAAAATTCATTGTTTCAAAAGTAAAATTGTTTCAATAATTAACAATCAGTCTTCACAGGTAGTTTTAATTTGATGATTTTTTATTCTTATTGGTCTCTGTAGTTTCAGTGGTCTTAAACCTTCTGTTGCTCGGCTTTTACTACGTTTTAAAAAAATTATTAATAAATATATATATTCAATTTTTATAAATCTTATTTTGTACAGTCAACCAAATAAATAAATAAATAAGGGGCACCCCCCCCCCCTAATTTCGCTGTAAACTACCGTAAAAACATGCGGTTGTTACCAATCGATATGTAATAACGTCTAGTTTAAAATACTGTTGTTAAATTTTGCTTAAGGGGTAAAGGGGTCATCTACATATTAAAACAGGCATCAACTTCATTTTTTTTTTTAATAGCAACCCTGTTTTTGATACCATAATCAAAATTCTGAGCTCAAGGCGATTCAGTAAAAGTCCTATTTATATACTTTAAATCAATTTTTGATAGAGTTACAAGCGAAAATGTATTAGGTGTCCGTCTATACATTTAGAAAAAATAAATCATGATCTACCACAGAATAGACATTATTTGTTAAGTTTCACACCGGAACAAAAAGTACAGAAATATTAATTATAAAACAAAAAATGGAAATGATTTACAGAATGTAAAGTGGTTTATATTTAAAAATCGTAGAATTGTTTAATGCGTCACTTAATAGGTAAAAATTTAAATAACTTGAGTCATATGAACCCTCCAATGTTGTATTACAAAAATCTAGATAGCAAGATAAGAGAATAATAATGATGATGATAATAATAATAATAGGTGTAAAAAGAGAAAAAAAAGTGTTTAATATTAAAAAAAAAATAATAATTATTATCTACTTCTGTTGAGTATACAGTCGAACCTCGGTAACGTGAATCTCAAGGGGAACAAAAAAAATTTGTTCATAGTATCAGTAGTTCATGCTATCAGTAACTAATCTTCATATAACGAAACTGATCTTCATTTTGACGGGGATTGTGGAAACAGTTGGTGTTAAAAGTAATTCATGTTAACAGTGTTCACGTTAACGAGGTTCGACTGTATTTTTATTTTATACAGTAAGCCCCGCATGAAAGTGTTACTATAAAGTTTTACATTTAATTTGAGGCGCACAAACCTACAACATACAATAGACAAAAATATAGATAACAAGATTTAAACTAAAATCTGAGAAAGGATATTTAAAATTCAATAAAAAGGAGATACGGTTCAAAATCATTCCTATTTTGGGTATTAGGTCACGCCTTCATACGTTTCTCTAAAATATTAAATTATTCAACAAAATTCATGATTAACACTTTTGTGACCGCATGCTTTTGTATTTTTGACAGTAAGATCCGCCTGTGGGCGTTAACCTTCGAAGTTACAATATTTCAGAACAAAATTGTCTGTAATCACATTTATATTAAAATTGGATATACATTATAATTGTGTTCTTTCTAGTCAAAGTAGTTGTATCCATTTTATATTTCATTGTAAAAATACGAATTTTTGGTTATATACTTAAGACAATGCATAAAAATGTCGAAAGAAAAGCCAATTGGCGGAGTTACAGATTTTCAAATGTCGTGAATCTACGTCAGCGTTCACGAAAGTGTTAAATAACTGAAATTTTGTCATCAACAATCAAAATGGTAACTTTCACTCGTTTATATATTCTAGAGTTCTATAAAGAGTCAAGCAAACGAAAATTAAGGAAACAAGAAACATTTTTTAAAGTAAAGTATTGTTTCAGAGAAAGCCAGAGAGTGGGGTTTATTATCTTTTTGGAATGCAATCAAAATTTCCCGCCTGGAATGCGTTAATCTTACAAAAATAGGCTAATTTGTGTAGTAAACATAGAAACCTTACTCAGAAAACAATAAAAAACAAAACAAAACAACAAAATAAAATAAAACAAAAATTTTCATTATTGGACTGAATTTGCATAAATTGGTCTGATAAAGTATGTCCCATATAAAACGATTTCCTGTTGCCCAGAACGAATATCCTCTGTTATATAGTCGTCTACTGTACTTGAATTCTTAGTTTTAAATGTGTAAGATCTATATTTTTAAAAGTAATAAGACATATTACTTTGTTCTAAATTGTTTTCCCATAATGTGAATTTCACAACGTGACTAGAATAATCGAAAATAAATAATATTGCGCTTTGTTTCAATAGTAGATTTAATAAACTTTAAGAAAAAAAGAAAGAAAGATCTTCCACTGTTTGATTTTGTATTTAAAAAAAAAACATTCAATAAAAATTTAACATTATGTTACGACATGCGATAAAATTTACATTAGCTTACAAACGGTACAGTAAGCAAAGGTGAAAATGTCACAACAAAATTAAAACAGAAAATTCGTTTGAAAAAATCTTATAAAAATTAATAAATGTTAATTATAATAATTTAAAAAAAGAAAAAAATGTTCACTGCATACTCCTCTTTCAAAGAATAATCCTCACCTTACCACGTTTCCTAAATCAGGACATTTAACTTGAGGTGCACGAACCCTACAATATTCAAGTACAAGAAAAAAAAAAGGACAACATGGTTAAAATAGAATTTTAGCAGTGAAAAAGTATTAAAAGTTATGTAATATTTAAGAAGAAAAACTTAACATTTCAGGATCGGGTATATTCCTTTTTGCAACGTAAGCCACGCCCTCACACAATTTTCTAAAATTTTACATTATAAAACAAAATTATTTTACATATTTGCAATTAAATCATTTAAATTTTGTCTTCCGCATTCGTGATAGAAAATGCCATTGATATTTATGCATACCAGCATCATATATAGAGTCAAATACGAATATGCAAACTAGTTCTTTTAATATTATTTTCGCGATATGGAGGCGGGGATTAATTTCTTTTAACATTCTTTCACAATCTCTCGCCTGTATTGCGATAATTTTATAAAAATTAGCCAGTTTGTTTAATAAACATCAAAATGTTGCTTAGAAAACAATTGGAATAACAAAAACGTAAATTAAAATAGTTTTTCGTCAAAATATATACAGATATTTACTCACAGAGGATACAAATTAAAAGAAATGATGGCCCCCTAACAGCAGAAAAGAAGAAAAAAAAAAAGAAACATCACTGTAACTCAAAAAATAATGTTAGGAACGAGCTGTAAATTTGGAAACCCATGTTTTTCATGATGCCCGTTCTATTCGTGCAAAAATTAACATAGCTCATAATTCATAATTTTTTTCAAATATGAATTTATTAATAATTTTCATAATTCAAAAATATGCTTGGAATATGTTTGGGTCACTTCATTCTAACGCATAAAACAAACAGAATTTAATATAATAATTTCTTGAGAAGAAATGAATTAATATTTGTCACATTCATTTCACATTAGCATCCTCATACCTTAACTGCTTATAACGCTATGAAAAATTCAGCAAAATATATAAACTATACCCTTTTCCGCGATGATTTGATCCAAAAAATTCAAATAAATTATAAAAAAAAAAGGGGTTACTATTGAAAAAAATGAAGTTGATGCCAGTTTTAATATGCAGACGACCCCCTAAGCAAAATCTAACTGTACCATTATAAACTAGACGTTACTATAAATCAATTGGTACCAGCCTCATGTTTCTACGATAACTTACGGCAAAATTAGGGGGGAGGGGGATGTTCTGGCTGTACATTTCATTTGTTTGCATAATACTTTCTTTTTTTTTTTTTTTCGAAAATAATGGTTTTAATAAATGCGTATATTCTTTTAAATATTAGTTTAAAATAATTTGAAGTTCTTTTTTATTTTATTTATTTATTTTTTATGTTTTTAATTATCATTCTGCGTTTCATAAAGAAGCAGTAACTTTTAGTATATCCCATTAACTATTTAGCTTCCATCACCTCAAAATAGCTCATCAAGAAACAAAAAAACAGTTAAACTCGTTTATAAATCACATCATGGCTTTCTTATTCAAACCTCATTCATTTTACGGAACTGTGTTTTGCCGGATATAAATTGTTGGCGCCACAGAACAAAAAACCAATCAGATAAGTTATAAAACAAAATGCGTATAATAAGTAACCTACTAATTCCATGATTCAAATTATTCTATGGGTCAGTATACGAATGGGTACTCTTAATTAAGTCGTAAAAACTTTAAGTGGCATGCCAATTTATCATAAATGCTAATCAGCATCACTTTCATACGTGCTTAAAGGAATGGAATCAGAGATGCTAACATTTTAATTTATTTTGGAGCATTTTTAGCTCTGCCTTAATTTCATACCAATTTTTTCTTAATTTATCATGGTTACAGTATTTTCCGGTGTATAACGCGCAGGTCACATATTTGAGTTACACACCAAAAAATTTAATTTACAAATAAAACTTCATTTATAAGGAACAAAAGCTTGTTAAAAAGTAGCTTTTTCTGTAAATTTAAATTACCGGTGTACAGATATAACAAACCTACGCGTTATACGATGGAAAATGCGATATATATTGGAGAAAAATATTCTATAAATAACGTGGTGCGGGTTAAAGGCGAGGCACAAAATGCTCCGGAATAAATTAAAATGTTAGCAACTATGATAAAATCGATATATAATTTACTTCAAACCACTTGTTATATAATGATGATTTTATTTTCATGTTAAAAGCATTCTTTGAAAATTATTTTACCATGATTTTATTAATATGGTATTTTAGTTCTTTTTCATGCGTGACTGAATTGCCTGCCCTCTGCTTCTGGAAAACTTGAACAGGGGTCGTTGCCCCTTGCTTTTTTTAGAATATTTTTAGGGCTGAGAAATTTCCGCCATTTTCGCTATCAGTATTTTAATACAATAATTTCTATTCTATTTAATCACGACACATTATTAAGAAAATGACATAAAGTTTTTTATAAGAAAATACTGGTAGGAATTAAGGCAGAAATATCTCATCATTGAAAAAAGGGCGGGGACTACGACCTCTGATTGTTGCTTCCAATTTTTCAGGCCGTAATCGGAGTTGCCAGATTTTGCTACTTTTATATTCATTAGTACCAATAATTGAGCGAAGTGATATTTGATATCGATAATAGCCGATTAATTTTTGAAGTGATTAGGCAACCATTACATTTAAAATTTAATGATGGATATGAATAAAAATGTCGCAAAATCTGGAAACATTGACCGTAATAGTTATAAATAATAATTTTTTGTTTTAACTTTTTTTAAATTAAATAACACAAAAATTAATAATTCTAAATAGTAGTTCTCGGAATGACAAGCAACATAATTGCTTTTTTCATTAAATTGTAAAAAAAAAAAAAAAATAATAATAAAAAATAAACATTTAAGCAATGTTGCCAACACATAAGGACGTTTATATTCAATAGGCATTACTAATTTTTTATTGTATTTTTTGTTTGACTAATCAGCTATCATATATATATATATATATATATATCAAATATCATTTTTTTAAATTAATTGTAATCATTAAATAAAAAAACCCTACAAATTGGCAAAACTGCATTTAAGTAGTTAGACACGTTTCAGTTGTGTAGCTTGAAAATATAATACTTTTTATAAATTCTTTTGCTTTGATTTACAAAAAATGATGAGTTTTATGTTTATATAAAACAGACTATTTCTAGAAGATTCTCCTGACTATTTCTCATTTATACTCATCCCTTTATTATTTCTGTTAGAATGTTATTTGTATTATGAGACACATAAATACGTTTGAGTACGCGCTAACCCGTTTTTATTTATTTATTTATTTATTTTACCCTATATCGGGCATAATGATCTAAAGCGCTTGGAATGTAAATGTCCCCTGCCGACCTAAATTCTCTGCAACGCTCGTATTGCAGTCTCTGTAAATCTGTTAATCGAAAACTACTAGAAAATTTTAAGAAATTCCTTTCTAAGTGAGGAGGGGAAAAGGAAGCGAGTGAGGGAAGGAAGTATGGCTCAGTCTGTAATAATTTAATTGTTATGTATTTTTCCTAAAAGAAAACATACTCTCTTCTATATCTGCATATACATTTAACAAATTGTATGAAGAAATGTATTTTTACGGAGATTTTATATTTCTGCACTGCTTCTATCGTCTTCTCTTTACCATAATAATTCACTGTAAGAGAAAATTATATAATAAATTTATACCTTATTTATCAGATATATTGTAATTGTATATTTATTTGTGTCATGATAATACTTTGTGCATTCATTTATATATTGATTATAGCATACACATCGGTACAGAAGTTATTATAATTAATAAAGGGCGTAGCTTTGCCTTGGAATCGCGTAAACAACCCCATGCAATTATATTAAACCCTATGCCAACCCCGTGCATTTATATTAATAAATATATTAAAATAAAAAGTTTATTCCAAAGTGAATGCTAAATTAAGGTTTCGTCAAAAAAAAGGGGGCGGGGAGGGGCATTTTCATGCTTTTAAAATAGAAAAGAAAAGAAAAAAAAAAGAAAATGCAGATATTTTAACCCAGGAGTGTAAAATTAAATACGATTGGCGAAAAATCAATCATGTTATCATGGGCCGTATTTTCCACTTTTTTTATAGCACTTTTAAGGATGAGAAATTTATGACTTTTTTGCTACCACTATTTATACAGAATTTTTTATGGAATTTTTTATGGTAATGTTTCGTGTTAAACAGGATAGAGATTTTTGTATAAAGATAATTGTAAAAAAAGACGGAAATGTCTCATCCCAGAAAGTGCCATAAAAGAGGCGGAGAGTGCGAATCAAGTGTTATACAAAATTTGTTCATGTTTCTATTTATGCAACATCATCAGTTTTTAAGAGAAAAAAGACAACTATCGACATTATAAATTCTGAAAAATAATAGAGCCTACTTTATTTCTTTGCACTTTTTTTTTATTATTACTATTATTATTATTACAGGCTTTCAATAAAAAATAACTCGACGCATTTATGGCCTCTAATATTGACACATTCGAGCAAGGGTGCGAGAGTTTCCGTCTCAAGCCGGAATTCTTACACTACTATTTTTTAGCAATAATTTCTATCCTATTTGTGCAGAATTTTTTTTTGACTGAATACGATAGAAATGATTGATAAAAAATAATTATGTAAGAGTTCTGCCTTGATACGGAAACTTTTGCCCTCTTGCATTGATTGGGCATTTTCCTATTTTCCACGGTAAGCCCACTTTTTCTAAAACGTTATACTATTTAACAAAATAAATGATTTTGCGTATCCACGATTAAATTATTTAAATCTTATACTTAATAATCGATGCGGTAGGTGTCACTGTTATATATACATACCTGCAAACATACTAATTACCATAGCCTCCTTAACTAGATGCCTGTCACGTGGCTCTTAAACTTGGCAGCAGGTCGAACGGTAGGCAGCGCCACCTGGTACAGATTGCGCGATTTTTTTATTGAACTGTCACCAATAATTTAAAGAAGTGATATGTGATATATATAATTGACATTTCTTCGATTCTTATTAGCCTTTTTTGTATTTCAAATCCCACTTTTAAAAATTTTTGGTGACAGTTGAATAAAAAAGTCGCATAATCTGTACCAGGTGGCGCTGTCTACCGCTTGAACTATTTCCAAGCTTAAGAGCCACGCGACAGGCATCTACTTAAGGAGGCTATGCTAATTACATACTTGCCAACCATCTCATTATGAACCGTACAATTTTTAGTACCCGCCTATTTTATAACACCAATAATTTTTTAGAGTAATTTCAGTCTTATTTAATCGTAACAACATTTGGAGAGAATAACGCTAAAAATATAGTGGTGTGAGAAAAGGGGTGTTTTTTCAGGGGGCGTTAACAATTGTACGGTTATTAATGAGATGGTTGGCAAGTATGTAATTAATATTCCGTAGTATTGGTATCCCCGCCTTCTTTTTCACACCAGTATCTTTTCAGAGTATTTTTCTTCTTATTAAATCGTAATTATATTTGGAGAATATTACTCTAAAAATTTATTGGTGTGAAAAAAAAAAAAAAAAAAAAGGTGGGACTATCTAACTATCTCAGGCGGGACTACGGAATATTAATTAAAATGTTGGCAAGTATGTATACATATAATAACAGGAGACTTGGCGTTGGAATATTAAAACCCGAATAAATTACTACGTCAGAAACGCCAAAGAAAAATATTGGAAATGCATACAGCTGTTTCGGCAGCCTTAAGCGTGCCGTCTTCAGTGCAAAAAGGATTCTGAATCTGCGGAAGTGCTCGTATTTATAGGAGAGGGGCCGAATTTAGTTCATACAATAGGATTGCGGGAAAGGTGGGGAGAGTGGCCAATAGGAATTTATTAAAGTTAACTGTGTAAACAGTAGAAAAATTAAGAAAATGTGGACTGAATATAAAATTTCCAACAGTCAGACAAATAGGGAATAGCGAAATCACAATTTACATGGTTTTTAAAATTTTTATAAATATGAAAAGCTTCAAAGAAATCGAGTTAATGAATGAATTTAGGTTTGCAAATTATTTTAGCTGAATTAAATTTAAAATTATGATTTTCCTCCCAGCAATGTTTAGAAATAGCCGATTTATTGGTTTCTTGTTTGCGGACGTAATTCATGTGTTTTTTAAGACGAAATTTAAGACTGCGTTTAGTTTGGCCAATATATGATAAACCACACTGACAGGAAATACTGTAAATACCCCAAGAATTATGCATATCAATTGGATCTTTTAACTGAGAAAAGGTGAATTTATTGGAAGGCGAAAATATTATTTTAAAATCATATTGTTATACAATATGATTTTAAAATAATATTTTCGCCTTCCAATAAACTCACCTTTTCTCAGTTAAAAGATCCAATTTCTGATTTATTCCGAAGCACTGTTAGTACTTGCCTCCTTTCAATCCACATTTTTCGTACAGAAATTTTCTCCAATATAAAATTTACGAATAAATGAAAAGAAATTTCCTATTTAAAAAAAAGCGCTGTGTTAAAAAAAAAAAAAAAAAATACTAGCAATGCTCCATGATAAATTGAAAATGTTGGCAGGCCTGGTTAACAGAGTTAACTTTTAGGGACTTTGTGTTTATTAATTATCCCTAATTTTGAAGAACGATGTTTGGCATATTTATTAGGTGTACCTACACCAGCCAACATGCAAATTAATTTTCCGTTAGTACCCACCTTTTTCCTAAGAGTATTGTTCTTATTTATTGAAAAGTACATTTGCAGAAAGTTACTCTAAAATAAAGTGGTGGGGGCCGTACTCTCCTCACTTTTTTTAGGACACTGTCAGAGATACGAAATTTTCGCCACCACTAATTTCATGCATAAATACTTCTGGTATATTTATAATAATGTGCCATGATTATACCATAGCCTCCTTAACTAGATGCCTGTCACGTGGCTCTTAAACTTGGCAACAGGTCGAACGGTAGGCAGCGCCACCTGGTACAGATTGCGCGATTTTTTTATTGAACTGTCACCAATAATTTAAAGAAGTGATATGTGATATATATAATTGACATTTCTTCGATTCTTATTAGCCTTTTTTGTATTTCAAATCCCACTTTTAAAAATTTTTGGTGACAGTTGAATAAAAAAGTCGCGCAGTCTGTACCAGATGGCGCTGTCTACCGCATGAACTATTTCCAAGCTTAAGAGCCACGCGACAGGCATCTACTTAAGGAGGCTATGATTATACAGGTAGATATTATTTTATAAAACTAGTGGTAGCAATGAATTTAAAAATTTCTCATTCATGAGAGTGTCCTGAAAAAAGTGCGGAGAGTACGACCCCTGGCTGTGGAAAAATTTTTAGTACCCGCCTTTTTTCAATTATTTATTTATTTTTATTTATTTATCTTTTTTTTTTTTTTTTTTTTTTTTTACACCAGTCTTTTTTTAGAGTTTTTATTTGAAGAAAATTACTCTAAAAATAAAGTGCTGCGGTAAAAGGGGGGGAATAATAACGATTTTACGGAATACCAATTAGAATGTTGGTAATTGTAGTAAATATAGGTGATTCTGAAAGTTCTGTCGTTTTACTTTAAAAACGTGACACCAAAATTTTTTGCTGGAAAACATTTATATAATTTTTTAATAAGGTAGTTTGTAAAGCATCATACAACAGAGCTGCCAATCTAATCCGGAGGATTGTTATCCCCGCCTCTTTCACCATACCAGTCCGTTTTTTTTTTTTTTGGGGGGGGGGGGGGGAGGGGGAGGGGGTTATTTTTTTCTTAATTCATCGTAAATGCATTTGAGGAGAATTATTCTAAAAATTAAGTGGTGTGGAAAAAGGGGCGGTACTAACAAGCCTTAGGATTAGGTTGGTACCTCTGATACAATTATTGTTTAAAAAAAGGTTCCTGTGAATTGAAAACGACAAGACTTTTCGGTGCACCTAATACACAGCTGGGAACATTTCTAATTTTGTAATCGGATTTATCACCCGTATTTTAAAAAAAGAATCTGTCTCATACATTTTCGACGAATAAATAAAATTAAATAAACTGAAAATATTTATAAAAAAATTAATGATAAAGTCTCTGTTGAAAATAACGGAGACTTGGCACCATGCTAATATATAATAGTCGATTAGTCAAACAAACAATTAGTCAAAAATTACAATTAAAAATTATTGATGGATATTGAACTACGAGTTAGCATCACTGCTGATTAATTCAAAAAGTGAAAGAGAACAGTAAACAAATAAATAAAAGCAACTATTTTTTCTAAAAAGGAGAGAGTGTTTCTTAACTTTTCAGTAATTATAGTGGGGTTCGTGATAATTTTGATTGTTAAAATTCAGTGAAATGAGTTGAAAATAAAAAAAATTATTATTATTATTTTTTTTTTTATTTATTTATTTTTTTTTTGTCAAAAATGTACAGTAAAGTCTCGTACAACGCGGGTGCAAGTTTGCCTTATGAATATTACAATTTTATTTTTTAACACCACTAATTTTATATCAAAGCAACTGCTTTATACAAAAAACTAAATCGAGTGTATGAACCAATAGATTGGTACTCTAAAAATTTAGTGGTGTTAAAAAATAAAACTGTTATATTTTATTGTCATCTTAGCCACCGCATTGTACGAGACTTTACTGTATTTTAGAATTTTACTTTCACAAAAGCCGAATTAACTTAAATAAAAAAAAAATCTTTTACGCGTACACCTATTATTTAACTATTATTCATAATATACATATATCTTTCCAACAATACGAGTGCCATCTTCAGATATGGCTGTCAAAGCATACAAAATCACAAGTCGGATTCACACTTCGTGATTTAGATCGTTTCTATAAACAGTTGATAAAAATCATATCGCTTTTAATCCCGTAATCTTGGAACCATTATTTAAAAAATGGTCTTCCTTAAGTCTTTAAGCATGCAATGCATTGATAACATCCTCACTAAGTTCTTCGACCGCCCTTGTAAGGTAGACGCAAGTTGGGATTGATGACCTTGTAACATCGTGGGATGAGCCCTAAGTAAACCGCGTGGGCAGTCAATTTCTTAGGGCCGGTTTGCTCTCAATAAAATCTCAGTGCACACACTATTTGGTTTTTGAACTCATTTCAACACACTATAACACAAAACAAATGAGAAATGTTTCGATACTTGATCCTAAATCATTTTGCAAATGATTACTAACGATTATGCTTTCTTCTGTTGGATTAGTGATATCTGCTTCTTAATCAATTATAATGCAGACTGGCTTGAAATTATACAGATGAAAAATAATTTACATATGTGTGTGTGTGCGCGCTCTATTACGTGCTGAATTACATTACGAAAGAAAAAATAGTTTCTCAGCATATTTTCGGAAATCTTCCAGAATATTTTCGGAAAAAAAAAATTATAAATAAATGTCTAAAGCTTCCTTCAAACTCTGGCAACATTCAGAGCTTCAAAAGTTATAAATTTTCCATTGTCCAAAAGTGACCCTTGAAATTTTGCCCACATTTACAATGAAGGACATTACTTTTTATTGCTCTTTTACAAAAGAGACCAGTTCCCATGCAATTATCGCACTAGGGGGGTTGTGAGCGATGGTTCGAGCGAGCTTCGATTCCCAAAAACCACATCAAAGAAATATCAAAAGAAACCGAAGTTGAAGTTTTCCAGTTGCCAGTGTGTGATGGCTCCTTTAAAGGACTAAATAAATAAACAGAATAAAAATGAAGGATAACAGTGATGGAACACTGGCGCAGAACTCATACCACTACTGAACTAAAATTTTCTACTTCTTAAATAAACGATATTATAGGTAGAGAAATTTTTTAAACAAATACCGGTATGAATTCTACGCCAGTGTTCCATCCCTGGGATAAATAAATAAAATCTAGCAAACCATATTTGAAAATTTTGTCGATACATTGCTATTATTAAGATATGAAAAATTGTAGAATTTTAAAACAAAATTACAAATATTTCCCATATATATATATATATATATTAACTCGCATATATACACAATTTATACTAATTTTTTGCTACCATTAATTTTAAACAATAATTATGGCCATAAAAATAGTTTATAGGTTTAAAAAGAAATACATTTATAAGAAATTTTAATTTTCTTATAAATGTACACAAAGATAATTATTTTTAACCAGTCACGTGAAATCAAAAAGATATTTTTATATTAGTAATACAAACCGGATAACATTTATAATTTATTACGGAGTACTGTTAGCCCCGCCCTTTTTTCACATCAGTATGATTTTAGAGAAATTTTCTTCAACATGAAATTCTGATGAAACAAGAAGGAAACTACTGTGAAAATATACTGATGTGGAAAAAAGGGCGGGACTAACAGTACTCTGGAATAAATTATAAATATTACCAAGTATGCAATAGGAAAACATTTTTGTTTGTGCAAGAGATGTAAGGAAGATGTAACTTTCAATATCAGTATTAAAAAAAAAAAAAAAAAAAAAAAAAAACTTGTCAATACCTATAAAACGAATGATTGAACCATATACTTGTGGTAATTTGAAATAAAAATATTAATTTTTTGCATTAAAAAAAAAAATAAAAAAAATAAAAAATGCATTTCCTCAGATGTCGTCTGTAGAGCTCAAAAATGGCTTTTATTCAACATTCAGTGTTAAAGTTGTCTGAGAGGAAAGCCGTCTGCATTCACCAGGAAAATAATTTTAATAAATAACACAGGTCGACATGTAAAATTTTGATTTTATAATTTTGACTTATCTTTATGTTTTTTGGTGTGCTAAAACCGAAAATGAAGTCAGTTTTTCTCTATCACGTATAGATTTTTGCGAATACAGGGTGCCTACCAATATAATTTCTTCCATTACTCTTCCACCAATATAATTATATGATAAGTTTTATAGTATGTTTGCATGATTAATTAACTATGGGTACCTTTTGCATACTTGCCAACCATCTCATTATGAACCGTACAATTTTTAGTACCCGCCTTTTTTATCACACCAATAATTTTTTAGAGTAATTTTAGTCTTATTTAATCGTAACAACATTTGGAGAGAATAACTCTGATAATATAGTGGTGTGAGAAAAGGGGCGTTTTTTCTGGGGGTGTTAACAATTGTACGGTTATTAATGAGATGGTTGGCAATTATGCTGTTGTCGTAATAACGCAGCACTAGGTCGATGTAAAACCATAATAACCAACCAACCAATTGTTATGATGGTATATGTCAGAAATTGTGTCGGTAAGTCAGGGTTGCCAAATTTGTCTTTTTTTTTATTCAATAGTCACCAATAATTTTTATTTGTAACGTTTGACTAATCACTTCGAAGATTGATAGTGTATTATGTATATCAAATGTCACTTCTCAAAATTATTGGTGACTATTGAATAAAAAAAAAGGCCAAATTTGGCAACCCTGCGGTAAGCGCCCTGTATTGGCAAAAATATGTACGTGATAGAGAAAAATGGGCTGAATTTTCGGTTTCAGCGCATCAAAAAACATGAAGTTCAGCTAAAATCATCAAATCAAATTTTGTCAACTTCTATTTTGTAGGCTAGTGTAATTTGTATTACTTGAATTTGTATATTAAACTACTGAAAAAAGATTTATGATGGCCACAACATACTAGTTTTAATAGTTATTTCAGTCATATTTGAATACAAAAATTAAATTTTTAACTAAAATGAAAATTATTATTAAAGAATAGTGGTAGTCAAAAAGCGGAAGACGTGATAACTATGACATAGCAATCACGAATCCTGTTTTTAAAATTTTCCACCCACCATTCATTCTAAACGATATTTGTGTGGTTTCATTCGACTTTTTATTATTATTATTATTATTAAACAAAACAACAAATTGTAGTAAAAAATGCACAGAAGTTTCAGTAGTGGAATTTGCCACTGGTTTATTTGCGTTGTATACTTTTAAGTTAACTTCAATTTTTCTAAATGTATCAGTTTCCGCATTGAGTCATTAACCCTTTGCGGTCCACTGTCCTGTGGTACTGTACGTCGCATTTCGGTCCATTAAGTCTACTGTGCAGTTTCACTGGACAGTGGAGCTTAAAGTGTTGAGTTATAAGTTTTTGGGGCCTTTAAAAGGTTCGGATGAACCTGCTCTTTTTTCAAGGACTTTGCCATCATTTTTCATGAACATTAAATTTATTTCTATTTTTATAGACTTATTTAATAAGAATCATAGCTACATAAAATTAGTGGTTGGAAAAAGTAAGAACCGTGTGTACCCTGTTTTATAAAGTGCATTTACACAGGTCTCCCACGTTCCTTATTTTTTACTCCCATTAATTTCAAATAACAATTTTTGCTATGAAATAAGTTTATAAATTAAAAAAAAAAAATTTCGTTTATGCAACGAATACGTGGGAACCAAGTTACAGCTCCTCCACCTCTTTATGGCCATCCCTATCAATGTTTATAGTGAATTAAATACATATCATATAAAAAAAGTATATTAAAAATATACACAAAACTATATCAAATGTGATATATATATATATATATATATTATTATCATTATTATTATTTCTTTGCGTTTTGAATTTTTATCATAAGCAGTCTAAATTAAATGTGCCCTAGTAAAAAAAAAGAGGTTTACATATAATTATTGTTATGAACTGATGATTTATATAATTTCGGTACGCTAGCTCACGTAATGAATTATTTTTTAAATTACTTATTTTATGACATATCTAAATCCTATACTTAAATATTTTCTTTTTCTTAGCTCTTTACTTTTTGTTCCCCCCCCCCCCCCTTTTTTTTTTAACTTTAATTTTATTTATTACTATTATTATTGTTGTTATTTTTTTTTTTATATATAGTCGCTATATATTTCTCTTATACTGTTTATAATTTTAGGGATTTCACTGTGTTCATTTTCATTGTCACTTCTTATGAATAGTAAATTCATTTTCCGTACCATTCTTTCAGTAATTAAATACGTTGAAAATAATTATTCGAAAAAAGTTGTATTAAAAATTGTTCCTTTAGTTATTCTTGTAATTTACAATAAAAATAATAAGAAGAAGAAGAAGAAAGGGCTTTTAGTTTCCACAAAAATAGCTCTATAGCATCTGATTAAAAGTTAAAATTGTAAAACCATGAAAATTATTACAATTGCATCGAAAATAAAAGATAATTTACTAATGCATATTAAACTTTTTTATTTATAAAGAGTTACATAATACAAGCAAACAAATATTGTAAATTTTATAATAAATATATTTAAAAGTTAAAAATAAAAAATAAATTGCAAATTAAACTACATTGGTTTAGATACTTTAGGTCTTTAAACGTCCGTTTGCTATTTTTTTATTTTGTATTTTTTCCTTCTCTTTTTAACGTTGTTTACTCACGTTTTACTATTACACGCACAGTGTTATTTCCATTTACTTTAATTTCTTTAAAGGCAAAATATGCTGGTGTATAATTTGATGATTTAACTATGAGATGTCATAAAGCATTTAACTTAACTCTCAGGAAGAACCATAAAAGCAATTCAACTTTTTTATAAACGTATATAAATAATTATTTCTTTAAATGTCATCTAAAAGATACTTGTATGTTCGATCGATTAACTATGAGCTGTCATAAAGCATTTAACATAACTTGACTTCCAAATGAAGACCCATAAAATTAATTCAACATTTTTAATAAACGTATACAAGCACTTCTTCAAATGCCATATAAAAGATATTTGTATTTGATTTGATCACTTAACTATGAACTGTCATAAAGCATTTAAAACAACTTAACTTCTAAATGAAGAATAAAAAAAAGCAATTCAACTATTTGATATTCGTATATAAAAAATTATTTTATTTAAAGCCATATAAAAGATACGTAATTTGATCGCTTAACTATGAGCTGTCATAAAGCATTTAACTTAGCTCTCAACTGAACAAAAAAAGGAATCCAAATATTTTATAAACAAGAAAAAAAAAATTATTATTATTATTTTTTTTTTTTTTTTCACAAATGAACGAAGTGCATTTTCGAAAGGGGAAAAAAAAAAAAAAAATCTTCAAATGATATGCACCTTTAAGCACGAAAGGCATATGCTCATATTCACAACACAAGTTCAATTTGAAAAAAAAAAAGATTATGTCTCACTCAAGTTATTAACTGAAAAAAAAAAAAAAAAAAAAAAAAATGCAACACAGAAAATTTAATTTCACGGCTTAATGAAAGAGGGGAGAACGAAATGTATAACATTTGTAAACGGAAAGATTACTCTGAGAGTAAATAACCTCTCTCTCTCTCTGTATATATTTTCTTTTCAGTTAGTTCGTTTGGCAACCGCCTGGACTTTTATTCGATTTGGATTTGAATTGCATGTGGCCCTCGTCTTTCACGAATATCATTTTTCATTTTGGTTAAGTTGTTTTATCAGCCATTTTCCTTTTATCTTTCTATTTTTTTTTATGCAAGATTGGAACTAGTATTGTATATTTGCTGAACTAGCTATACAATATTCGAAATCTTGCATCTCATGTTGACAGTACAGCTAGTTTCCTGATGAGAACTGTACTGGGTTTCAACATTTTTAACTCTATTTTTCCTTCATGCATTCCTTTTTATTTCAATAGTATTTTGGTTTATTTCTTGCAATTCTTATCTTGTGTTGCTGAATTTACTCGATAAATGGATTAAAAAAAACTATCTCATTGTTTTAGGCATTAGCGATATCTAGTCATTTCTCTTCTGTGTAAATATTTTAACATGATTTTACTAATCGGTGAATTTTACTTAAATGGTATTTGTGACAATAACTTTATAAGTAATCCTTCTAAATATTAATATCATTGTTGGTATTTTCATCTTTCTCTTATTTGCTGAGTATTGTAAAGGAATTAAATTATTTAGTATATATATATATATATATAACATTTTATCTTTGTTTATAAAATACTACTGTTATGGTTGAGTGGTTGGGTACTTTAAATCATTTAAATATCAGAAGCAAATTGAAAGAGTTTATATTTTAATTTACTTTAAACAATCTTTTTCAAAAACATTTTTATAAAGTCGAAATTGTACATTTTTTTTTTCTTTAACCCTTTGTAAGGCCATAGGAAGTATACTTCCCACCAACTTAATTAATTTTTAAATGTCGAATCTTGTACTTCCTAACTGATCTGGCAATTGTAAATGCCTTCATTCTCTGGAAAGTAAGTAGAAGAGATTCGGTGCCTAGAGACCAATTAAATTTTCTACTTCGGCTAGCACGACAACTGAATTCTGGATTTTCAAGTCGTAAACGCAAAGGACGGCCTGTAAGTTTCCTGGGCAGCAAGAAAACTGTTCCAGATGACGTACGATTGGCTGTGACCATATGCCAACTTTTCAAAAAATACATAATGCAATGCGAAATAAAAATAAATGCAAAGTATATGATGCCTTACCTTTGAATAGCTTTCAGTGGGCGGTGAAAAACATACATACCATCAAAAAAAAAAAAAAAAAAAAAAAAAAAAAAAAAAATCTTAAAAATCAAATTAATTTCAGATAATAAGCTAAATGAATTTCTTTTTATAAATCAATCTCAATCCCAAAAATATTTTAACATAACATTACTATAAAAAAAATGGCCCTATAAAGGGTTAAATTAAATAAATATTTACTGTTACGTGCATGTGCCATACAGTCCTAATTTTCCTTTACTAATAATTTTTAATAAAAGTTTTTGGCATAAAATAAGCCTCTAAATTAAAAAAGAAGTTTATTCTTAAAGATAATAGTGGTGGGAAATGTCCCGGAAAAAAGTAAGGTTTTACGACCTCTGTAATTAAATGTACATCTGGCGTACATTTTTAGCTGGTAATAATTAAATCACGCAATTAGATGATGATTTTAATTACATATGTTGAATTAGTCACATGAAATTTTTCTTATGCTATATTAGTCTGGATTTATTATTATTGCTAGAGATTTTTGGTCATTTTAATCGAAATTCGATTGAAAAAAATTAGATTATCCCACCCTTTATATCAAATTATGATTGGAGTTTTATTTATTTACTTTCATTTTTTATTCTTTTGAAATAAGAGGAAAAATAACATACTGTTTTTTCCTGCTTTAAACATGCTGGTCCATTTGATAATTAGCTGTCGTCGTACAATTTTTTGAAAACATAAATAAAATATTTCTGTTTGCAGTGCAAATTAAAATTAAAATAATCTGTTTACAATGCTTCACTCATCTGTAAAAGTACATAAAATTTTGTTTCTAGGTGATAGATAATAATTGTTTATCTTTTTAAGTGATATGCTGATATATGATGTTTGTATTTCCTCCAATTTCCTCATATATTTTTCATCTTACCAAATAAAATTAATTTCATTATTCACATTTTTGCATTTTTCTCCGTATGTTTGGTGAATTCACACTTTTAAAACCATGCATGGAATTTAGAGTAAATTATTAATTTGCATTATATGATTTCTTGATGTTTATTTCCACTGCACACTTATGAAATTTAAGTCTGTAAGCATTTAAATATGACTGCATTGTGTTACGCACTTTCTCGATTATATATATTGACATTCATCTTATAACCTCTTATTCAAAAATATTAGTAGCAAATTTTCAGTGTCATAAATTTCATTGTCCTAATATAGATATTAGGATTTTCCCGTCAATCCGGTACGTGTTAACATTATCCTACAGAGTTGATATTTTCCTAGTGTCAAATAGAAAAAATTAGAGGATATGCGTATCGGATTAAAAAAAATACCCCCCTTATTTAAGAAACACCCTAATATATACATACACATACAAAATTACCACGGCCCTCAATTTTCCATATAACTAATTTTAAGCAGAAATTTTGTCATAAAATAAGCATATGTGTTCAAGAAGAAGTTTATTTCAAAGAATAGTGATGAGATAGTTCTTGAAAAAAGCGAATCTGGGGAAACCCTAATATATACACAGCTGATATACTACAAGAAATAAATTTTTCCCAAAAATGTGTCGTATCATAAAATATCGTTTTCGTCTAGAAGAGCGAGAACGAATTTTGTCAGCTTTTGCACTGTTAACAGAAGACATAGTTACATAAATTTTCGGATTCCGTCGTGGGGCGCAAAACTTTACGGGGCGAGCCGAATTTGACCCGAGGAGCGCGGGTTGGACGCCACTGCGATAGATGGTATAAAGAACACTGCGGAAAACACATGAGTTATAAAAAGCAAACATAGCCATCAAGAAAAAAAAAAAAAAAAAAAAAAAATTGCAGCGCTAAAACCATTTTCCTCTCTTCGCTTCTGAAATTTTCCTGTGAAGCTACCAAAAACTACCGGGTTGCCTCAAACGAAAGGTTATCAAAGTTGATTTTTCTTGTTTTCATCTGGAAGTAAAGAAAAAAAAAACTGAAAGCCAATTTCAGTAGACCCAATTTTCATTTCGTAATTTTTAGCCGCTCTGGGTGACCATCCCCCCCCCTCCCCCAAGCAGGACCCTGATTAGACTGAACTAAGGTTGGTTGGAAAGTTTTACAGACTTTCTGGAACCTATATTCTTTCGAAATCAATGCCTTAAGTGGATATTTTTAAAATAAATATATAAACACTGATTTAAGGGCAATTTTCTACTAGCATTAAGAATGCCAAAACTGTGAAGAATTAATATAAAATTAATTTGAATAACGATTATTTATAATTATTATTCAAATTAATATATATATATATAAGATAAAATTTAAATATAGGATGGGGTAAAACTTGAATTATTAAATATATAGAACTAGAACAGAGTTTTTATAAACCAATGTGCAAATGCAGCAAAAGGAAATATAAAACTATAATAAATAAGCAAAATAATTAAAGTCAGATGAAAAATTTTTCATCTGACTTTAATTATTTTGCTTATATATATATATATATATATATATATATGTATGTATGTATGTATGTATGTATATATATATATATTAAATTGCCAACTTTTATAATTCATTCCGGAGCATGGCCAGTACCCGCCTTTTATTCACACCATTTTTTATTTTTATTTTTTTATTTTATTTATTTTATTTTTATTTTTATTTATTTATTTATTTTTTTTTTTTTGTAGAATAACTTTATCTAACATGTAACAGAGTTTAAATAGGACTCTCTCTTCTCTTTAAATACCACTCTTTAAAAAAGTAGTGTGAAAATTAGACAGGTACTTACATTGCTCTGGAATAAATTATCAAAGTTGGCAACTCTGCATGTATATAAAAGTGTAAAACTATCACCTACAGAAAACGTATTTGTATTAAAAGTATTTTTAGATAAAAATATTGTTATATTCGTGTCAATTTAGCCTCATATGTCCATCTAATCAGAAAATAGTCTTTGATAAAAGAACGAAAATAAAACTGTGGAAAATAGCAAATAGTATTTAGTATTAATATCACGTTTTCTATCTTAATCAATGCGTGATGTAATGTAGAGCTACGTAAGTTCACTTATACAAGTGCAAAAATTGCATTTTGTTTGGTTCAGATTTTTTTTTTTTTTTCTGTTAAGGTCATAATTTTGTTCACGAAAATTAAACAAACTATGAGTATGAATGAAGATCTAAAGAATGAATTATTAAATAAATAGAATGTTGTGTTGAAAGTGCGTAGGCTCATTTTTGTATTTGCAAGTCTGCATACCCTATTTTGTTAAAAACATATAAATATTAGATGTATATTAAGTGTGTAAAATCCTTTTGTCGAATAAGTACGATAATTTTCTCCTTTTAAATTATATGTCAGATAAATCAAATTTACATCTGAATTTTTATTTAGGAGGCCTCAAAATTGCTCAAACAATCATTTATTTTTCATTTCTTATTTTTATATTACATGAAAGCCTATTTAACTGCGAATAATCTGATACCTCATTTTTACGTGGTACTTAATCACAATTAAAATTTTTAAATTGTTTTTATTCCCTGTTCAGGTTTCTACTTTTCCATACTGCAAAAATGCTAAGGCTATTTTAATTTTCTTCTATATAATAAGAGAAAAGAAATTCGTGAAAATTTTCGATTTTAAGTTTTTGATGGATTTATACGTTTTAAGATGTTCTGAACACGATTTGATTATCTTGAAAAAATTTCTATCTACACTGAGAAAAATAATATATCGCCTTCATCTAGAATGAATAAGTGGTCATTTTCTAAATCCCTTAACTAGGAATATAGATTTCCGAGCTATGTGCATAAGGCACGCCAAGAAACTGAATAGACGAAATGGTCGAGAATTTCTAGTCTACACATTTCTAGATGGTGAAACAATATTCTGTATATTCTGAATATTCTGAATCTTTTGTATTGCGAGAAATTCTCGCTTGATTTTCTAGAATTGGGTAATAAAGCAAGATTATACTTGCTGAAACCCGCTTCTTGTATTCGCATTTATTTGCAGAGATTTTTAAATAACTTTGCCCTCGAGAATATAGGCACACAGTTTGGAATCCCAATAGGGGTTTCTAGAACTCACTTTCAAAGGGGACTAGAACTTATAAGGATAAGGATGACATGGAACTATTTTTTCTAAAGCCACAATTTAGATTCTAGATGTCAGTTACAGAATTTTTTCTCAGTGTGTGTGCGTATGAAAAATTTTGTGGACGCTATATCTCACGAATCAATGATCGAAATTTAACCAAACTTGATATTTAGTTTGACCTTGACTTAGATTACTGTCGATTAGATTTGGAGATCAATCGTTCAACAGGTGGCACTGTCATCTCACTTTTTCATATCTTTTAACGTTGGAGTGTAGAACAAAATTTCGTATAAATGCACACAATGAGAATCTTTTTTTTTTTTTCTTTTTTTTTTTTTTTTTTTTTTACTTTTCAATGTGAACTTTGAAAGTTATATTTAAAATAGTGGTAATCAACCAGGAAAAAAATTGTATATGAAGTGGCACTGCTTTCTACCCGGTAAGTGCAAATTTTCAGTTTGAGTATCTTTCAAAAGAAATTCCCAATACCTTTAAAACGAATGACTCAACCATAGATTCGTGATAATCTAAAACAATTTTGTC
Organism: Salticus scenicus; assembly: GCA_963930645.1. Taxonomy (NCBI): domain Eukaryota; kingdom Metazoa; phylum Arthropoda; class Arachnida; order Araneae; family Salticidae; genus Salticus; species Salticus scenicus. Next base: position 35,169,342 of record OZ005657.1, read on the forward strand.
CTGATTCTTATGTGAAATGACCTCCTGAATCCGAATATGACTCCCATTTTGCAGAGTCACCGACCGTTTTCTAGATACACCACCCCCTCCCTCAATTTCTTTCCCTGTTCGATAATTTTATGACCATGAATTTGATTTGAAGAATGAAAAATAATTAATTTAACACCTAAAAGCAAAAAAAATATAAAGTTTAAAGAATAATATTAATAACAGATTAAAAAATATAAGATATGTAATGCATAATTTCAGTGGCAAATACCCCCCCCCCTCCCCACCAAAAAAAAAAAAAAAAAAAAAAAAAAAAAAAAATCCCTTGTCGCAAATGTCCATGTTTTAGAATTTTCCAACTCTGTAGCCCTTAGAAGATATTTATCGGTTAAAATAATCCTCCCCCGTCCTAAAAATCAAACTTATAGCCATAAAATCACCGAAAAATGATAAAAGTAGGGGGCCATTCCTAAAAAACGGTGGGTGATAGGGCAAAATGGGCGTCCTACTCGGATTCAGGAGGTCATTTTACATAAGAATAGGCTGAAATGGTGCCAGAGGCAATTTTCATGCCGAGCAGTGTAATTTGTAATGTACGAATTTGTGTAGGCAAATATAGAAGAAAGTTTTGTGATGGCTACAACGTACTAGTTGTATTTGAGGCAGCGGTTTAAAATCTTTTAGACTTACGTGATAAATTTGCGTATGGAATTAATCTTAATTCTAATTAAATATGCAGTCAAAAAAAAAATATATTTTATTCAAAAATGTAATTTTACTTGAACATGAAAATGTATTAAATTCACTGTGTATATTATATTTTTTAAATTGAAAACAGTTTTGGAAAGGTAAACTGTCTTGCTTGTACTGCGATTTTTATGTTGGAATAGACAGAGGACTGTGGAGAAAGTGAAGATTAGTTTATGTTCATAATGTTAAGGATAATATTATACTTCGTATAGATTTTTAAAGTTTTAAGGAACTAGACCTGCATTTTTATTTATTTCATTTTTTCGTAGTTTCTGAGATAAAATTTTCATTTTTACGTAATGTTTACTAGTATTACCTTTCTATGGTTAGAAATCTCGTTGAATCTCATTTCATATCTGATGAACGTTTTGTACGATTTATTTGATGCGTAGCATCTGATTCAGTTCACATCATTCTTAAAATGCATTTTTAGCATGGTCTGTGTGATAGCGAGAAATTAAATAAATTAATAATAACTAAACAAAAGTAAGTAAATATTCATAAAACTAACCCAATGATTAAAAAAAAAATAATAATAAAACAGAAATAAACACACACATAAAAAGTAAATGCTTTCGTGTAAATTTTATTCAATTTGTATATACCAACTCTCTCGGTTAGAGATCTGTAATCCATTATTACCCACGCCAAAAGAGCAATAATTACACCAAAAGTTTATTTTTGAATCTTTAATATTTTATTAAGTATTAGATATAAAAATCTTAATTTTTTAAACAACTTTACAAAGATAGACTTTATTCATTTACTAATTTGATATTTTTGTATACAGGTTCACCATAAGAAAATATTTTATTTGTTTAGTTATTTTTAAATACTCGTTCCTCTATAAAATATATGCGTCATAAAATGTAGCTATATATCATTATGAAATATTTTGTAATAGAAATTACGATGCTAATGTCAAGTAAACTGAAACAGCCGGTAATATCTCTTTTCTTTTTCATTTAACTTTCTTGCCTGAAAACTAAACTTTTTAAATGTATTAAAAAAAAAAAAAAATCGTTACATTGAATTAAATATTGGTACTCTTGTAGACATATTATGTGATTCTAGGCCTGGGTGGAATGTCCTCAGTGTGTATGTGTGAGGAGGGGGGGGGGGTCTTCTAACTATGTGATAAAGATATTTTACCGAGTAAATAAAATTGTTTACAGAGAAAGGTGGTTTTAAAAACTTGTAGTAGTTGTGAGCTATGCAATTCTTGTGCGATAGATTTTTAAAATATTCTTAGCAATTATTGGCAATATATAAAATATATTATTTTAAAATCTATTTATTTATTTCTGTGTGTGTATGTATCGATAATTAATATATTAGGGACATAAAATAGCACTTTATGCTTTGTCATTAATATACCCATTTTATTTTTTCATGTCAGACAAAATAATGTTAGTGACGTTGCAGCTCAATAAACCTTATATATATATATATTAAATTTCCTACTATGTATCTTTTATTATTATTATTATTATTGTTGTTGCAATTGCTAACTATTTCATGCAGTTTTAACCCTTTGTATCCCACCGCGACTTTAAAGTCCCATCAAGAAAATTCCTCAATATAGCCTAAATTTACTAAAGGATTTCACTAGGACTATAGTTTAAGCTTTCCCTATAGTTAAGCTATAGTTTAAGCTAAATTTAATACTTCCGCGACCGCTGACGTAGATTCACATCATTTAAAAATCTGTAACTCCACCAGTGGACGTTTCTTTCGCAATTTGTATGCTATTTATTTCTTAAATATATAACCAATATTCACATTTTTACAATGAAATATGCTATGGATACAAATACTTTGATTAGAAAGAATATAATTATAATGTATATCCATTTCTAATATAAATGTGAATACAGAAAATTTTGTTCTGAAATATTGTAACATGGGAGAATAACACCCACAGGCGGACTTTACTGTCAAAAATTCAAAATCATGCGGTCACAAAAGAGTTAATATAAGATGATTCTCATGCATATCCCTTACAAAACATAATATTCTGAATTTTGGATTAATTTCTGATTCATGAATTGCTATCTGAAAACCTAAACAAACCATTGATATTATAAAATTTATTGTTATGAAAATAATAAAGTATTCTACAGCATGATAAGTAATAAGGGGTTATGTTTCTATAACATAGGTCAATTCAAAAGAAAATATCTTAGACTATTCTAATATATTTCATAATAATATTAGGACCCACCTTTTATTTACACCACTATTTATGTAGAGTAATTTCTTTTTCGATATGCTCTTGCGATTGAATAAAAAATAAATATTTCTTTTCAAAAAAATTTCTGAATATGAAATTTCTGAAATAAAGGTGGGTTTTACACCTTTACGGAAAAGAATAGAATAATTTGCAGATATTAATATCTGATAAATTTACGTTTGGTTCTAAACTATTAAATGATATTTAAACAGCATACCTATATACCATTTCATAAAACTCATTTTACTCAGTCAATTTTACTTTTTTTCCCGAAAGTGCAATCATTTCATGACGTGAGAAAGTAAAATAATCCTAACGATATTTCTTAAACTAAGTATGTTTAGTTAATATCTTAATAAAAGTTGAATTAGTGAATTAAACCTTTCCTGTGTAAATGACAAAATATACACTATACGATCGAAAGCATTTAAACTAACCTTCAGTTTAATAAGAGATCGGATAAACGCAAGAGAATCCGCAAAAGGAAAAGTTAGAGGAAAAGATAATGGTCATTGATTTAGAAAAGGAACGTACCTAAGATAATGGGTTCTTGAAATAGTAAACATGACCCAGAACTGAACAAAACGGCGTAAAATAGCACAAAGTGCAGAATAGGAAGTTATTATATGTTATTCAAGGACACAAAAAGAAATAAAAAAGACCTTGAGATTATAGTTATTATTAGATTTTAAATGTGCACATCTATGAAGCAGGGATAAAAAATTATATACTTATAAGAATTTTATGACAAAATCAATCCCTTATAAAGTTACGCCAATGCTGTGTTATATATTTTCTAAAACAATTTTTGATTGGTAAATTTCTTTTAATAGTTTTCTGCGATTAAATTAGGCGAAGTTTGCGGGTTAATTCTCATTATTGTTGTAGGTCGATTGTCTAGTATACGGATGTAGGCTTGAGTGGGTGGAATGTTCTCTGTAGGATACTTGTAAGGGGTGATAGTCCGTATTCACCCATGTTTCGGAGAAGAACTTTGAAAACTACGAACCGTTAGGCCAATTTTTGTGGCATGGGATCAAACCCGACACCTCCTGTCTACCAGATTTATGAAGCATAACCTCTCAACTCCTAGTGCGGCCAATTACGGTTTATAAATTTCAGTTCTTTAGTATACGAACCATTACAACACAATTTGTGTATATAAACATGCGTATTGTAATTGAATAAATAAGAACTAAAAACTATGTGTAACAAACGCAATAATCAAACATATAAAACAGAAATAGCATGTCAAATGAAGATTAATGAAATGCAAATAAGAAAATGTGAGAATAACATAGGAATATTTCCATTTGCAATATCGTTATCAAGGGCAAATTATTGCAAGAGGGAAAATACTAACAAGGAAACATTCAAAAGGTGTCGTCTTCAAAAAATATTGAAAATAAATATATGTGATTCTACTCTTTCTAAAACACCAGAAAGTGAAAGATTATCGGCTGAAATGAATTACAGTGACCACAAAAAATTATCAAATTTAAGCATATTTGGCGATTTCACGTTGTTTTTCGATTGGTTTTGAGTACTTGGCGGAGAAACAAAACACGGTTTTGTTCGTACACGGCAATCTCGGTGATAGCAAACTGAACGCCTAGCAGCGCTAAATCGCCAAATATGCTTGATTTTAATAATTTTTTGTGGTCGCTGTAATTCATTTCAGCCGATACATTTTTCATTTCCTGGTGTTTTATGAAGAATAGAATCATATATATATATATATATATATATATATATATATATATATATATATATATTTTTTTTTTTTTTTTTCAATATTTTTTTAAAGACTACACCTTTTGAATGTTTCCTTGTAATATGTTTCTAACAATAGCAGTGGATTAAAGAATCCAAAATATCAGTATTAATTTACCCGATATCTTAGTAAAAATAATAATAAGGGCCGAATAAAGAAAAATTTCAATAAATTAATGGTATGTGTGTAAACGTCTATAGTTGTTTAAAGTCTCTTAAAAGACGGTATGATGGTTTGTTCTCTATTATCCTTCGACATAAGCATTTTTTAACGCTAATTATTATAGGATTTCGCCCTTGTTGAATTTATTACTTCTTAAAATTTCTTGTAATAGGTTTGAAAAGGATTTCATATGATAATTATATAAGTACATATATAAGCCACCAAGCCACCTTTTATTCTCGACTTTTCGACTATAGTATAGACTAATTCATGTAGTAATTTTTACTTTAATTAATCGTGGAAACATACTACACAAGTTTACTACATAAATGTATTAGTGAAAGAATTGTGAAAACAAAATCAGGTTCACAGACACCCTGTGTACACTTCACATAAGCCCACCTTTATATAAAAACTCTACAACTATTATTCTCGAAAAATTACTTTCTTTTAAATTCATAGGTTTATTTTATGATGAAAATTGCAATTTAAGATTAATGATAGAGAAAAATAAGGATCGCAGGAGCCTTCATATTTACTCAATTTTATATTTTAATACTTATTTTAAAAGCATAATATCTACGACCCATATATAGGATGATTGAAAATAAATTTCTGTTGTAAACAACAACCTGGATCTAAAATGGACGAGCGGATTGCCAGAAAATTTAGTATGTGGACAGCACACGACATGTGCTCTCAATGAATTGAAAAAATATTTTCATTCAGTCGGAAAAATAAAATTTCATTTAAAAAAAAAAAAAAAATGATTTTCTTCCACAGTTGATTGTGTGATTTTACTAAAAATTGTATTGAAAAAATAGTTCAAAAACTATCCACAGCATAAGTTTGCATTGTAAACGTAACCCATATCCGCCCTATTTTACAATTAAAGCCTTCGAAAGGTCAAGAAACGGTGGAAGAATTGTAAAATGTTGGATGATGACTATGTTGAGAAAATCACAAATAAAAACTAGTATGTTCTTCTAGTAACATTCTTCTTTATTTTACTATACAAAAAATTCCCACGGTACAAATTATTTATTAAAATAATCATTTATTAAAATAAATTTCTTGACAAATGCAGACAATTTTCGTCTCAGAGAAGTATAACAATAAATGTAGAAATAAATTGAATTTAGTGCCCTACAGATGACATCTAAAACAATGCATTTTTCAGTTTTTTTTTTTTTTTTTTTTTTTTTTTTTTTTTATGAAAAAAAAAAGAAAATCGATAATATTGTTTTTGTCACATGTCTGGGGTTCAAACATTCATTTTAAAGTATTAACGAACTGTTTTGAAAATACTCTTATTGAAAATGTACACCCCCGGGGAAGCGTGGATCCTACATTTACACTTTGTTTTCCCTGTGGAATATTATAATTACTTTTTTTATTTTTTATTTTATTTTATTTTATTTTATTTTGTATATATATGTTTATTTTATTTTTGTATATATATATATATATATATATATATACAATAACAGTTAAAAAAATAGTTTTTGTGTATAATTTTACACGAAATTTTGTCTCATACTAACACATTAAAAATACACACACCAAAAGTTGATAGGCATTAATTTATCTCAAGGTACAACTACATATAACTTTAAAATAAGTTCTGTGCATTAGCTCTTGAGCTAGAGCTACCACAAAATTTTTGTTACACACAGACGGAGATTTTCCTAAAATCAACAAATCCTGTTTCGAACCTCTCAAAACGTATAAATCCAGTCGAAAAATTCTACAAACCCAATACTTTTTTTTTTTTTTTTTTTTTTTTTTTAAGCATGATTATAAAGCATAAAAATAAAAAGCATATAGCAGCATAAAAAAGTATAATACATATATATATATATATTTAAGTAAATACAGAAGAAATTTTTCTGTCTCGATTACTTTTCAGTAATAATTAAAAATTTACAATACCCTCTCGTATATATATATATATATATATATATATTTTTTTTTTTTTTTTTTTGCCGAAGTGTGACATATATTTCTGCATTACAATGCTAAATTAGTTAATGGTGTGAAAATTTCGTGTTTTCATTTATTGATTTATTTTACTTGTTTTGCGGCAGTATATTGTTGAATGAAGTTATTTTTTAGATGGCATGTAAAAATACGATAATGTATCACAATTACCGAATCAGTTAACAACTTTTTTTTATAGAAAATATTCCGTCGTATTCGCCATAAATTCATTTTGTAGTGTTTACTTTTTTAGCCGTACTACATATATCTCTTCCTTCAAAATAAATTGATCTGATCCTTTTTTAAATTAATTTTACTTTTACCATCCCGTTTATTCATGCAATAATATTCGTGAACGAAATATTTTCTTTTTCCTAATATAAAAAGAAATATATTTACTCACATGTTAATAATACAATTAAAATAAAACTACATGAAAATTATACGTGTGAAATAATTCTAGTAAAATTATAGGTTACATATATATTAATTTATTTAATTATTAATTGGTAAATAGTGACAACTATAGCAATTTCACTATTTGAAGAATTTATCTAAAGGCGCAATGACACATTATATACGCGTAACATATATGTTTGATTCATTCCTTGAATTAGCAAGATTTTAATTCTTAAAATACTTTTATTCTATGACAAACATATATTATATACAAACTTAGCTGCCAATATCCTTATTAATATTCCGTAGTATTGGTAGTACCCGCCCCTTTTTACTCACCATTTTATTTTTAAAGTAATTCTATCCAAATATAATTACGATTAAAGAAGAAGAAAAAGACTCTAAATAAAAAAGACGGGTATTAATAATACTACGGAATATTAATTGGGTTGTTGGCAGCTATGTACAAAATAATTGTTTGAAAGTCATGTATTCCAATCATTATCAGATCAGTGAAAACTAAATTATAAATTTTCACTGGGTCAGGAAAAGATATCATAATGAAATATATTAAAAATTTAATGGGTATAAGAAGAATTTCGTGATATGCGTGCATGGACATAACATTCCCATAAGAGGAAGGAAAATTATGTGCTATCGTATCTTAAAATCATCCCTTGACTTAACCTGTTTCATCCGCATTGTTCTGTGAAATTGCACGGATCAATTTAAACAACCTATTGACACCCTAATTTGAGATGCTTGTTCCCTGCATTTTTCACCCTTGAAGAATATTCGGGAAAATGTAGGTCACTGTAAAAAAAAAAAAAAAAAAAAAAAAAAAAAAAACGGCTCTGTTTTAGTCTTTAGTCTATGACAATCGGTGCAATTCGGGTACGGTGAATTTATACCATAATAATAATTTCCCCTATCTGAAAAAAATTACTCTTTTCAATCCATCAGGGTATGTAAAGAAATTCTATGAATTCTCCCTGATATCATCGCTTAATGTAAATCAAGCATTCTCATATGTTCGTCTTTGTGCCTATGAAAAGTTTTTTTTTTTTTTTTTCTTTCTTTTTGATAATTTTAACTTACTAAGTTTAATAAATTTTTAGCTTCTCGATTTTTATTTTTATCTTTTTTAAGATTATATTATTATTATTATTATTATTAATTTAAATTTTCAGCTTTTCCTTTACTTAATTTTTATATATATATTTATTTATTTTGATTTATCCCCATTTCCATTTTTTTCCCTTAAACAAAATTGGTGCTAGCTTAATGATACAAAAACTTTGATTATGTTTACTTTGTCATAACTTATAGCTTATGAAAGTATCTCCCATGGACAGAATAATTGATAGAAAAAAATAATTTAAACCTTTTAAAAGGGTAGAGTAATTGCACACAATTAAAATCAGAAAACACCAGAATTTGTGCACAAGATTAGAAGAAAAAAAGGAATAAATGTATTTGTATGACCAAGTTTAAAAATACATTTTATTTTTTATTTTTCAAGAAGAATTTTTCCAGTTTTGAATTCAAATTATCCGGTAGAAAATGTATCCCATGGCTCTTCAGGGGGTAAACTACTAGGCCTGCTAATTATGGTAGACTATCCGTAATGGTATTAGGCCCCGCCTTTTTTTTCACACCAGAATAGCTGTAGAGAAATATTCAGCAATATGTTCTCATGATTAAATAAGAAATCTATTGCTCTACAACTATTCTGGTGCGAAAAAAAAGCGGGGCTTAATACCAATACGGATAAACTAGTATAGTTAGCAGGTCTAAACTACTATCGTTGAAATTTTAGAACCAAACATTTTGTTAATTCAGAGTTGCCAACCTAATCCGGGAAATTGATAGTACCGCCCCTTTTTCTGCACCAATTAATTTTTAAACTAATTTTCTTCAAATATATTTACGATGAATTAAGAAGAAAAAATACTCTAAGAAATCACTGGTGTAGAAAAAGTTGCGGTACTAACAATTTGCTGGATTAGGTTGGCAGCTCTGTTAATTGTCTTGTGATATTAAAATTACAGTGGATACAATTTTCGAACAGTTAGTATTATTTATGTATTTGAAAAAATATTCACATTTATGTAAATTAAGCATACATTCGTTTAAGAAACTTAAAAAAAAAAAAAAAAAAAAATCAGTTAAAATTTATATTTCTAATAGGTATTTCAAAGGATTAAAAGATATTAAGTAGTTTAGAAGAAACATTATCGTGGCATTAAAGTAATAGATAATATATACAAATATGCAATTTATTTCGAATTAGAACTTTGATAGGAAATATGTGAATTTATTAAAAACAGTGGTAATATTTTCCGAATACCACAATTTTTTAATAATAAACTTTGCTTTGATTAATTTTTAAATTTCTGTGATTGAATGAAGAAATTTTTATTATGAAAAAATAGACGTTCTCAAAATATAGGATGCCACGACCTTTGTTAATGAATAATAACAGGGGTGGAACACGGGCGCAGAATTCATACCGGAATCTGTTTAAGAAATTTCTCTACCTATAATATCGTTGATTTAAGAGGTAGACAATTTTCTTACATTGATAGTGGTATGAATCCTGCGCCCGTGTTCCATCCCTATAATAATAATAATTATAATTATAGTAAATCATTACAATGATCAAACACCAGAAAGAAAGGCTTGGATTAATCAACAAACAATCACATATGGAAGTGAAGCTTTGCACAAGGCAAAATATATTAAAAAGGTTAATATTATGTATACATTTAAAAACAAATTTTATCAAATAATAAAATTGTATATTATTAGATACTAAAAGAAAACTTTTGGATACCAGTTTTTTTTTTTTTTTTTTTTTTTTTTTAACTGTTTGGTGCGCAAGCTAATTGCGCTCATTTAAATTACACTGCCATCAGAATTCACAAATAAAATTAAAATAAAAGACATAAATGACATTTCCGCTATTTATTATTATTATTATTATTATTTTAATGGCGCGGCACTTTTTTGAGACTTAGCATAGGCCGGGGAGTCGCCTAAATTGATGACCATTTGTGAAGGAGAACCCAATGGATGTTCATCGCTACCCCTAACAGGGGCAACACATCCATGCCTCCTCCGGGTTTCGAACCCAGGCCCAACCATGTGGGAGTCAGAGACGCTAACCACCACACCGTCTGGGCGGCTTTTTCTGTGATAAAGGCAAAAATTTTCTTAAAAAACATAAAAAATCCGGTATGAATTTTGCAGTTGGGACAGAGGGGTTGAAATCGCTCAAAACCGCTGCATAGTGGTGAGCGGCCTCCTTCCGTCTTTGAATCTTTGAATTGATTCTCGCAGTTAATTTTTTTTTCTTTGTGAAAATACCGGTATACAAAAATCGTACTCTTAACAAATATGTCGCATGAATTATTATAGAACATAGAAAAAGCATATCCTTTTGTATATCTTATTATTTTTCCGCATAATATTTAAATCTACGGGCTCAAACTGATTGAAATGGAACATATTCAACCTGCTCTATCTTGGTAACAAATATATAGAGTTTCAAATAGAAATGTTATGTTACACAAAGCACTTAGTTATGTAAGATGTTTACGGATTCCTTCTGACAGAAACTAAACTTTAGAGCCACTTACTTTTCAAAACCTCTTGTAACATGATCTGCTCTAATTATGGGGCAAAAATATCCTTCTTGACTTAAAATTTTATCTTCCCACCTAAGCCCATACTTGCCAACATCCTAATTAATATTCCGTAGTAGTGTTTTTCACACGAGTAAATTTTTATAGTAATTTTTTGCAAATGCAATTGCGCTTAAATAAGAAGAAAAATACTCTAAAAAGATACTGGTGTGCAAAAGATGGCGGGGCTAACAATACTACGGAAGATTAATTAGTATGTTGGCAAGTGTGTAAGCCATCGTATACTCCGATAACAAATTGAATATGAAAACGTTAGTTTTCCCTTTTAACGGACGTGCTTTCTCAATTTCGAAACACCTTACATAATAAACTGAATTAATTTTCTGGTAACCTTAAAAAAAGTAACAAATTTTTGACAACTTTCTACATCAAGATATAAAAGTTTATTATGTTAACATTGTGAACTATTTGAAGGTATTATATCAGTAAAAAGAATTTTAAAAAATACATATATTATAAGTTATATCAACTTTCAGGATTTTTACTTTTCGTAATTTTTTAAAAGCCGCAGATAAATCCTCAGGTTTAAATGTATTTTTTGATTTTTCTTTCAACCTACACTTTTCTAGTTAATAAAAAATTACAATATTTATAGTTAATTATTATTCTAAAGTAAAGAACACTTGTAAAGAGGTTAGATATTATTTAGATTGCATTTCAGCTCGAAAAACTTCTGAATACGTAGTTTTATGTTGCAAATGCGAACTTTTCTAATTATGGAAATTAAATGTTTAATGGTGCTAATGCAAAAAAAAAAAAAAAAAAATTAAACACGTACAAAAGTGTTACCTAGTTTAAAACAATTTATTGCTTATTTTAACCATTTGTCAGGCCTAACACTCTAAAGCGCTCTAAACAGAAATGTCAAATTCAGGGACTCTTTTATTCAACAATCACTGATAATTTTCAAAAGAGATATTTGATATGCATAATGGATGAATAACCTTTGAAGTGATTAGACAACCTTTAGAGTTAAAATTGAGTGGGGGATATTGAATAAAAAAATCCCTAAATTTGGCAACACTGACTAGAGGAACAAAATTAAGTAGAATTGGCAAAGGGTTACTAAAAATTTTTATAACCCAGATTTGATTAAGATATTTTTTAAATCGAAATTTATAAATTGTGTTATGCATTATTATTTAAGGTCCATAGATATTCTTATTAATAAACGTCAAAAGCATCTTAATGAGCCAGAATGAAATTGGTATATTTTAACAATAGGTTAAGTTCTAAGGTTCTAATAATGTTCTATAGGTTCTAATAATGTTACCCTCCCGTTTTCATGTAAGTAAATACAGGGTGTCCCACTGGGTACGTAACGTAAGATATTTTCAAATTCTGACAGAGATCATCCAGTCTAAGGCTCTTCTCTCCCTTTTACAATTTCCCCGTCTACGGTTACCAAATCCCATGTGGAAAAAAATGCATACTACGGAGAAACCCTACGGATAATATTGTATAGAGAATGATTCATTACCTAATGCAGTGTTGCCAAATTTTATAATTTATTCCGTAGTATTTTTAGCTCCACCTACTTTTATGCACCAGAATTTTTGTAAAATATTTCTCTCTAATATCCAACAATGATTAAACAAGAAGATAATCATTCTTCAAAGTTACTGGTACAGTGTTGCCAGATTTTGCTACTTTTTTATTCAATAGACACCAATAATTTTGAGAAGTTGTACAGGGTGGTCCGAAAAAACATGATAGAAAGTAAGCGATTGTTGTGGAAAAAATAAAATATGCAAGAACATGAAACCTATGTTATTTAATAAAGATATGAATGACATTTAATATACAAGGTGCTCGAAAGGTCTACCGTCCCCGATTATAGTGTTGTAAATCCAGTTCCGAAACTCTGTCATAAAGCGCTGGAGTGTGTCAGAATCAAGTGCATCAATCTCGATTCTGATGGTCGATTTCAGATCCTCAAGTGAATCGGGGGATTCCTATAGATTCTGTCCTTGGTGTAAACCCATAAGAAGAAGTCGCACGAATTTAGGTCCGGACTGTATGGGGATCCCTCTATCCCGTGCCCCGTGAATTTTTCTTCATCCAAAGCAATCAAACGCTCACTAAACGTCGTTTTAAGCCACAGGAAGACATCAGCAGTTCTATGGGGACGAGCCCCATCTTGCATGAACTAGTACTGGCGTATCATGTTGAGACAGCCCTCTTCAGGGCCAAAGTGATGCTCTAGAAACTCTCGATACTTCACTTTCGTGACCATACCGTCAATGAATATCGGACCACTCATCCACTTCGACGATATGGCACACCACACCATGACCCTTTGTAGATACAGTCGTGAGACGACACTGAGATGAGGATTTCAATGGCGCCTCAAAAAATATTCCTACAATAAATAATCGTTTTTCGAAGGTCAGCGATTACATATTGGTTATTCATTATTTCCGGTAATAAAGCATTCACCTTAAATGTCAATATGTGTGCTACTACAATATGGAAGAATTATACTTATATCAATAAATTTGAAATCAGGAACTTAAAATACTTTCTATCATGTTTTTCGGACCACCCTGTATTTGATATACATAATAGACGATTAATCTCCTAAGTGATTAGACAACCGTTACATTTAAAATTCAGTGATTGTTATTGAATAAAAAACTCGCTAAATTTGACAACACTGTTACTGGTATGAAAAAAAAAAGGCGGGGCTAGCAATGCTCCGGTATAAATTATAAAAGTTGACAACTCTGCCTAATGCCTTTTTTTTTTTTTTTTTTTTTTTTTTTTTTTTTTGCCACCAGTATTTTTTTTCAAGAATTTTTAACCTAAAAAATCACAAAAATAACTGTAAAAGTATGGAAAAAATTATGTATAGAAATACTCGTGGTAGAAAATGTGAAACTCTTTCATCCTGACATTCGGAAAATTCACAATCGCTCAAATGGCACTCGTTTTCCAAAAATTTATTTTCTAAATTTTTAGCATTTCATTATGCAGCTAAAAAATAAGAAAATGCACATAATTAATTTTTCGCTTTTTTAAACTCAAAACTTAAATTTTAAAATTAAAAAAATAAATAAAATAAAATAATTTTTAGACAACGAGTACCAGTTTAACGGTTGTTAATTTTCAAAATGGGAATACTGAGTTTAAAAATATCAAGTTGTGCAATTCTACAAACAATTTTACCCATAGAATAGCATGGGCTTTGACTGAGCTTGACATGTACTCGGGTGACCTTGGCTCAGATGGTATGCCCTCTGTGAGGGATTTTTCTAAGGATCCTAGCATGTATTTACGTGAGTTTCGAAGAAAACGATGAAAAACTCCGAAAGGATAGACTGATGAGCGCGACCTGGGTTTTCCCATCTACCCGTTATAAGAGCTGCTGCTGGTTTGGCTCGAGACGAATATTTTAACACCCATCATCGGGAATCTGTGAAGACAGAACAAAATTCCTAAAAAAATCTATTATAAAAAATTAATTCTTTGACTTTTTTTTTTTTTTTTTTTCATAAGATATTTCAGGGGTCACAGGCTCCGCCCTTTTTTCAGCAATGTGAAATTTTCTGTTTTTTGATACCAGTACTTTTAAACAGAATTGCCAACATTTTAATTTATTCCGGAGTGCTTTTAGCTCCGCCTTTATTCCATACCACTTTTATTTAAAGAATATTTTTTTCTTATTTTATCGTAATTATATATATTGGAAAAAATTATTCTAAAAATAAAGTGGTGTGAAATAAACGCGAGTCTAAAAATGCTCTGGAATAAATTAAAATGCTGTCTACTACGTTTTTAAATCCTAATCTCTATCCTATCTAATCATGGCACATTATCATAAAAATGCGATAAAGATCATTGTTTAAAATTAATGGTAGTAATAGAAGCAGGGTTGCCAAAATTTTAATATATTTTGGAGCATCTTTAGCCCCACCTTTATTTCGGACCACTTTATTTATAGAAAAATTTTCTACAATATACAACTACGATAAAATACGAAAAAAATTACTTGTGCAAGATAAAGGAGGGGCTAAAAATGCTCCGGAATAAATTAAAATGTTGGAAACACTGTAGAAGCAGAAATTTCACCATCGCGGACAGTGTCTTGGAAAATACATACCTGCCAACCATCTCATTATGAATCATAACATTTTTAGCAACCGCCTTTTTTTCCCCAGCAGTCTTTTTTTATAGCAATTTTATTCTTATTTAATCGTTACTAGATTTGGAGAAATTTACTCTAAAAATAAAGTGGTGAGGAAAAAGGGGCATAACAATGTTACGATAATTAATGAGATGGTTGGCAAGTACGGAAATAAAATGAGCTAGAATTACGACCACAGACATTTATTATATAACCTCACACTGAAATTCTGGTGCTAAACTAATTTTACAATTTACTATTATGCAATGTTTTTAATAATTAACCAATTCGGTTTTACAGAGATGGAACACGGGCGCAGAATTCATACCGGAATCCGTTTAAGAAATTTCTCTATCTATAATATCGTTCATTTAAGAAGTAGAAAATTTTCTTACATTGATAGTGGTATGAATTCTGCGCCCGTGTTCCATCCCTGGTTTTAATACCGAAATTTTAAAAAGTGTTTCAACATATTTAATTTTTCTCAGTGTGAGACTCTGTATTAAATATTTAAATAAATTAAATAAATAAATATCCTGACGTTATATCTAATTAAGAAAAAAAAAAAAAAAAAACTAACCTTTGGAACAAAAGTTAATTTTCGCAATAATTATTTTAAGTTATGGTACGAAGATTGTACTACATGATGGTGTCAAAATGGTCGTGTAGATGATAGCAATCATAATTTGAAAACCCATCACACTGCATACCCAGTGGAACACCCTGTAAGCAAAATCTTATGACATTTTTATTCCATTCCGAGTGAATGTGAACGAGAAAAGATTTTTAAAGTTCCCTTTTAGGTATTATGTTTTTCCAAAATTAAAATAATAATAGTAATAATAATAATAACAATAACAACCATTTCTCCCGTAAAGAAAGAGGTTAAAAGAGGACTAAATTAATGCAAGTAATTGTTAATTCTCAACAGATTTTTTTTTCTCTGTGCGTTTAAAAAGAAATTGAGTATTCCAAAATTATGTTAATTTTATTCAATTTCAAATATATATTATATAATAATCAAATATTTATTATAATAAAATATATATTGATTAATATATTAATTAATTATTTAAAACTAGTTTTAAAAATAATGACTTTTTATTTTTTTTCTTTACAATCGATTAATGTTTTAAAAAATTTTATTCATACACTTTGACAGGCCTACCAAAACATTTTTTTTTTTTTTTTTTTTTTTTTTTTTAAGAAAGAGAACAATTTTTATTTACTGGTGTATGCAGTATTATAAGTATGTTCTCATGCATACATATAATGCTCCTGCTTGTTTTTGTTTTTATACATATGCATTTTCGTATTAAATGCAATTCTTAAAACTGATTAAATTTTATTATTTTGTTTTAATTTTAGAACTATTAGCAATATATATTATTCCACCCTCTCTCTTTATCTATCTATACAAATATGTGTGTGTCTATTCAAACATTATATCATTTAATAATGCTTTTGTTTTTGAAAATTTCACTAATATTGGATGAACGGAAAATTCCCACCTTATAACAATGTAAAGGAAACCTTACCTTGCATTCATCTCTGATACCTCCGAATAGCCAGATTGGAAAACTGTCACTTTATCCTTCTCTTGGACTTCACTAGCAGGTAAGTCTGATGTCCGCGAAGGTTGTGCGGCGAATGGGGTTAAGCAGACAGAGAGAAAAGGGATAGACCCTGTGTGAAAAGACCGGCTTTCGAAAGCTGTTCGCCTACTCGTAAGGATCTACAGCATCCACTTCCAAAAGTTTGGTGGAAAGTTTTTGCCGGTCACGTGGCCATTGTCATTCCCGTTATTTGCGGTTTAAGCGAAATGGTTTTTGATGTCAGATAAGCAAAGTTCTCTCTCTCTCTCTCTCTCTCTTTCTCTCTCGCTCCCTCTCTGTTTGTCTCAGGGGTGTAGCAATTGAAAAATCATGAGAGGGGGCTGAAAATATTTCTTTTTAAGAAGGAGTCTCTCAGCCTTTTATTTTATTTTGTTTTATTTTATTTTATTTTTAGGGCACTTTCGAGGAGGAGAAATTACTGCCTTTTTTCTACCACTATTTTTAAAGAAAAATCTCTATGATGTTTGACCACCACACATTACTATAAAAATACCATAAAAAATTCTCTATAAAAATAGTGGTAGCAAAAAAGTCAGAAATCTTTCATCCCTGAAAGTGCCCTGAAAAAAAAAACGGAGAATAAAAACCCAGATTTTTAAAACGGCTCAAAATGGTTTTCAAGAGAATCAGTTAATATTATTAAATACAAAATATCACTACTAACAATGAACATTTATAAGACCTAAATTTTTATTCCAAAGGTGCTAAGTAGTAATTCGAAAAAAAAAAAAAAAATAGTATATAATAAAATAATAACTAGTAATTCGAAGTAAAATTGCATGTAATAAATAAATGTAATGATTAGTAATTTCTCCCCTCTCACTCTTCTTCTTCTTCTCTATATTTATTTATTTATTTATTTTGAAACTTCAAAAATCTTATATTTCACTTAATAACGTTTACGGAATGAACGAATATTATTTTAAAATATAATTACTATGATGCAATGCGTGTCATGCCTACTCTCTTAGTTTTAAGGTGTTCGACAATCATGTTAGATCCTTATATTGTCTTCTATAAGAAGAAATTCCGAACTTCTTTTTTCAAACATATATTCTCACTAACAGATTAACATAATATCCTGCATCTTCCTCTGGGACAAGCGCATCAGATATAATAACACAAAGAAAACCAATTAGCGCTCATCTATTGTCAACAAAAATTTTATGCAATAATTGGCTATCTTTTATACATTCTTCTTCCTTTTAAATTCCTAAAAAGTCCTATTATGGAAGTATTTTGAAAATCGCGAATTATGCATAACCACCTCCTTAAACCAATCTGAAATTATCATCAAACTGATGATACCACATCAGATGAGCCTCTCCGTTTTTTAATGCTTAATGTAATTTCCAATCTTGGTAACACTGCTTACATGCTTACAATAGAGGCATATTTTGTATAAATGCCCCACTGAATAATCAGAATATAGTCGCATTTCACCTTGAGAAAGTAACATATAGTCTTCGGGGTGCTTTCCTATTTTAAACAGTAAGCCCCACCTATTGGCGTTACTCTAAAACGGTATATTTTTTTAACAAAATCATTTTACATATTCGTAATTAAATTATTTATATTTTATCTTCAGAAATCCATAAATACCACTATCATATATATACCACAGCAATGCATAAAGTGTTAAAAAAGAATGGGGAAGTTGCACACGGAAGGAAAAACAATTTCTTTTAATTGTAATCGATAAAATCAATCTTGGGAATCCGAAAAATCCAATTAAAATAGTAAAATTATTTCAAATTAACTTTTAATTAACGTTTTAAAATCGCTAGAAACCAAAACAAAACCACGTGATCCCAAAACGCTCCGTGAGGGGATTGACGTCACAGTACACGAAGTGTGAATGTTTACACTCTTTTACCGCTTGCTTTTCTCTTTGTTCGCTCTATTCTAATCTGTATTTTATAGTTTATTCTTAAAATTTTTACCTTTTGTAAGAAATAACTTAAACCTTCCATAACTATACTATATCTTATATATATATATATTTCTATTTTTATTTGTATAATGTCGATTTTGGATTTGTAAAAGAGCAATCGGATAATGTTCCGAAAATAGATGCTCTTTCCATATTTTCATTTTTGAGAAGAAACCTCGATTTTATTAGCGCATAAATATAAGAGTAGCTAAAGCTAAACGATCTAGATTTGTTCTGTATTCATATTTTGAAAATTATAAACGTCTTCATAATAGAATTTCAGCATTGCTTTAATATATTATTAGTATTTTTTTACATTTCTCTAACTTTTTAGATGCTTGTATGTGAGAATATTTCTTTTTTCATAATGTATGCTTAAAGATTTAATTATAATTAAAATATTCATTAAAATTTCATAGTACATAAAAATATATTTTACTGATTATTTATTTATTTATTTATTTTCTTTTTTTTAACCAGAATTTTTTAATTATGCTATTTTATAAATTATAGATGATTATTTTATAGAGCAGTCATTAATTATGTATTTAATATTTACTTCATGTTTTTGCAACGAAAAAAAAAAAAAATGTTATTTTCAAATTGCATTACTTATTTATTATTTTTATTTTATTTTATTAAAAAAAAATAACTTTTTATAATTTTTTAAGTAATTTATATATATATATTTCAATTTTATCCATTTATTTTTCCATTTAATTTTCTTAAATTTTTTTGAATTATATTGTTCTACGTTGTTTACATTAGCAACGGCTGTTACACAACTATTTATTTATTTAATTAATTCATTTCAAAAGGAAAATATAATTAAATGTTTTTATCGGGAAAATGTTAATATCGCATAAAGGATTAGTCTTATTAAAATTTAAATTTAATAAAAACTTATTTATTATTTATTTAATGCCTTTGAAAGGAAAATCTTTTGTTATTTATTTATTTATTGTACTAATCGAAATGAAATGGTAATATAGCAGAAAAAGTTATTGCAATAAAGTACATGGTGCCAAAATTAAAGTATATTTAATAGATGCTGAGATACAGCTATCCTTAAAATCTTAGTTTTTGAATAATAGCAGCTTTCGCCTCCTGATATGTACACAAATTGAAGTGCCCACGAAAGACATTGCTGCGGGCAATAAGAACCCAGATCCAAAAAAGCAGGGTACACTGGAGGGAAAGAAGTTGCCGCAGGCTGCGAATAACCAAAACGATGTTAAGAGCGATTTCAATGAATTTATTTTTTAATTATCTATTTATTTATTTTTTGTTTATAGAATGATATAAAAGAAGTTTTTTTTTTTTTTTTTTTTTTTTAATTTATTAAATTTAGCGACCAGCGAAGCAGGCGAAGACCGTCAGTTATAGTATATGCAAGGGTTGTTTCAGGTTTAATTTTGAGGCTCATTTTTGTGAAAAACAATTTTTTTTTTTTTTTTTTTTTTTTTTTTTTGTGAAAAACAAAATAATTTTGTGAAAACTTATTTCTTTTTGTGATAAAAAGAATTATCACACGAAACCTTTCACTTAAGAAGTTACTCTATCTAATGTTCATTATCAAGTTAACAGCATATTACTGAGCCAAGTATACACACTCATTAAAAATAATATTGTTAACGTGGAAAACTTTTACAAAATCATCAACTTTTTAAAAATAAATCTTGAGAAAGGCCTGTTGTTATGAATCTGAATTTTGTGAAGAGACCCATTTTATGGATTTGTATTTTCTAAAGGGGCCCATTTTAGATATTTGGATTTTGTGAAGGGGAAGCAAATGGGTCCCAGTTTTTACCTGGATCGACCCCTGATATATTCTAAACATATTTGGATTTTACATTAAGGCTTCATTGATAAATGAATTTAATATATATATATATATATATACATACACTGGTGGACAATTGCTAAGGACGGATGACAATAGCTTAGTTATTGTCATCCGTCCTTAGCAATTGTCCACCAGTGTATATATTGCGTTTGATTGCTGAAATTTACTGCAAATTTTTAATTAATTATTTAATACCATTCATATTTATAACTAGATCATGTATAACTTATAAGGTATTATTACATTTAACATATATTTCATGTGTTTATTTTATTTTAAAGTACTTTATATCTTTCCTATTGCTAAATGTTGTTATTATTATTACTTTCTATTTCTATTAATATTTTCTTTTTCTTTTTAAATTTTTCCAAATAAAAAAGTAATTACATTATAAAAATAACTAAACGCGTTTCTATATATATATACATATATAAATAATATTAATATTTTTGTACGGAGACCTTCTTTTAATTTTATTTATTTATTTAGAATGATAAGCGCATGTAATTTTCCTTAAATATTTTTCAATTTCTCAAACTGCATCACTATAATGTTTTTAATTATTCACAATCTTCAGCTGCTATTTTAATAGAAATATTGTTAAGTTATAATATTGAAATGTATTAAAAAAGTTATATATATATATACAGATATACTGGCATCTCACAATTATAAAAGTAATCTAATTTAGGTTAATTTAGCATAAACTATTCTAGATTATTTAAGCAATGAAAATATGCATATTATTCAGTTAAATATTATTACTCAATCCCAATATTTTATTTCTGTACTCAGTCTGTAATAATATTAAAATAATAATAAATCTATAAAACATAATAAAATGAAACGAAACAAGTATTTAAAAGATACATCTTTGGCATAGCATACTAAAAACATTCTTTAAGAAAATTCTATTGATCAACTATTATTTCGACTATAGTTTAATTTGGATTAATAACAGCAGGCGTGTACAAAAAAATATCATTGAAACTTGGTGTCATTTATAGAATGAAGTGATGTTTAATGAGTTCAAATAGTTTTAATAATTTTTTTTTAAAGAAAGAATACGAAATTTCGCTGAATGCACGATTTTTCTTTACAATACAAGAGGGAGAAATTCAGCCGGCAGTTCATTTCATGGATAGTGACGTCACGATAGGTTTTATCACGTGACGCAGCGTTTTCCCGCCAACATGAGAACTACGTCTTTTAAAGTTAATTTATTAAAGCATCCGGTTTTCAAATATGCATAAAAATGGTATCAAAATGTTTGTATTTTCATGCTCTATCATTTACAAGTCAAAATGAAAAATGTGCAATTTCCCCATTAGTAAAATCTTTTTTTTTTTTTTTTTTTTTTTTTTTTTAAGTACGGGCACAGCCTCCTTAACTAGATGCCTGTCGCGTAGCTCGAAAACTAGGCAACAGTTGAAGAGGTAGACAGCGCCACCTGGTACAGATTATGCGACTTTTTTTATTCAACAGCCACCAAAAATTTTTAAAAGTGGGATATGATATATATAAAAGGCGAATAGAATGGAAGAAACGTGGATTTTATAGATTATATATCACTTCTTTAAATTATTGGTGACAGTTGAATAAAAAAGTCCCATAATCTGTACTAGGTGGCGCTGTCTACCGTTTGAAAATTGTCTATTTTCCGAGCTACGCGACAGGCATCTAGTTAAGGAGGCTATGGTACGGGACTCGCAAGCAGTGTGTTAGTTCCACTTTTTCCTCACTTATTTATTATGTTATTTATTATGTTATTTCCACTTTTTCTCAGAGCACACGCATTACTCGTCGTTGATGATAATCCCAGACATGAAGTATAGATCATTCGCGGCACACTTACAGAAAGTTGCAACTCCATGCGCTCCATCTTCTCTCGGAGCTGTAGTTGAAGAGAAAACTTTAACCCTTTGCGCTCGGCATATTTTCCGTAAGACACGCCTTTTGGCGTTCCTTTAAAACGTCACACGTATAGTTTCCAACTTACTACCTTTTGGCTACTGAAAAATTGTAATAATTTGTTTTATTTTACTTCATCATTAAATAAAATAAATCTTTCTGTTAAAATTTTCCGGTAGCCGAAAGGTAGCCTATAGTTACACGTTTCAGAAAAATAACATTTCATTTGCAGAGAAACACCTTAAGGCGTGGCTCGATTTTTTAATGTCCCCTCAGAAGGGATATACGAGCGATAAGGGTTAATTCTCGAAGTGCAAGCTTCATATTCATTTCAATGCACAGGATTATATACGTTGATTCGTATAAAACACACAAGTAGCTTTGTATTATCGCTTATTACACTTCGACGGATTCATTTCTTTTACCTGTTTTTTTTTTTTTTTTTTTTTTTTTTTTTTTTACAAATACTGCATCAACGTAGATCTTTCTAATGCAAAAATTTCTATTTTGGGATTCTGGTGTTATTTTTTTTTTTTTTTTTTTTTTTTTTTTTTTCCTGTCCCAAAAAGAAATGAAGTATCCCCAAAACATCTGTGCAACATACAATTATTTTAATTGTTTTTAAGAACTCTTGCTGATTTATACCTAAATTTTTAATGTAAGATATAAAATTAGTTAGAAAAATGTCAAAGTTTAATAAATAATTACATCTGCCGTTCCTTTTAGCAATATCTTTAATTAAACTGTTAAATAGGATCTTCCTTTGTCAATGAAATAAATCACACTTATAAATAGCGTCAATGATGATGATTATTTTCTACCGATTTGGGAAGGTTTGTTCTAACTTCCTCAAATTAAAAAGTGGCATTACCGTAATAACCTGCGCATAATCCGCAGGTTAGATAAATCAGTTTTACACCAGTAATTTAAAGCTGTTTTAATTAACAAAAACAGCTATATTTCTACTTAGAAATAGCTCGTGCAAATATAACTTCGACTGATAATTAAAATTTCTGGTTTAAAAAGAATTTACCTGAACTGCGGGTTATACCCAGGACATTGCGGTAAAACTTTTCATCATGAAAATTTTCGAAATTCCCAATAATAATAAATAAATAAATAAAGACTTTAATAAAAATGTTTATGTATTTTTGTAACAGTTTTCACGGATAAAACAAAATAAATATTTCTATTAAAATTATCTGGTAACTGAAAAGGGCTAAAGTTTTCAACTATGATTTTAAACGAATTATAAAAATGGTTGTACTGTTTTTTTTTTTTTTTTTTTAAATGACGTAAAAGAAATAGTGAATAGTAGTATATGTTTTTAATTTAAAATTAGCCATAAAGTGAACGTAACCTGACTTTTAAATTCTTAGTTTTAAACATAGTCAAAACTCACGAACCTAAATTACATACATTGATAACTACTTATTCTACATTAGTTTTTGTTAAAATCTAAAACGTATTTCAAATGCCATTTCAAAAATATTTTTAAATATAGTTTTTATTTCATAAGAAGCTTATCTAATAAACTATTTTATATATTTCTATAAAATACGAAAAAATACGAAAAAATTATGGTACAGAAATTATTATTATTATAGAATTTTACGCCGTGATTAGAGTTAATCGAACAAAAATAATATTGCGCTTTTATTTGAATAATAAATTTGGTAGGCTTTAAAGTAAAAAAAAAAAAAACAATTGCCCAACATTTGATAAAAATTAAATATTTTATTACGTTACATCATGCGATAAAATTTAAATAACTTAAGGCTTACAAACCGCGCACAGTAAACAAATACAAAATTAGGACAACAAGATTAAAACAGAAAATTATCGGTAAAATTTTTTTTAAGTTATTAGATATTAATAAAAATAAACAGTTATACAGTGTATACTGCTATTTCAAACAGTAAGCCACGCCTTACGCGTTTTCTAAATATCACATTCAATTTGAGATGTATGAACCTTACAATATCCCCCCCCCCCAAAAAAAAGGGGGTTAAAACAATTAGCGGAGAAATACTAAGAAAAGACTGCACAAAGCAGCTCTCCGCCATTCTTTTGAGGATACTTTCAGGGATGAAAAATTTTCTCTCCTTTTTTTTTTTTTTTTTTTTTTCTGGTTTTTTTTTTTTTTTTTTTTTTTTTTTTTTTTTGTTACCACTATTTTTATATTCGGTGAACCAGAAAGTCTTGTCATTTTTAAATAGTAAAATAGCTCAGGATTTTCTTTCTTTCTTTTTTTTTTTTTTTTTTTTCTTTTTAACGATATCAAGACTTAGAGTGTTCCAAAAATTTTACACACATTTCATTATATTTCCACCAATATTTCAGAAAAGCTATTATATATATATATATATATATAATTATATTATAGCATTAAAACCACCAAGGAATAAATCTTTTTAAAAATAGTTGTGGTAATATAATAAAGCGTACTTAAAATTTTAGGAACCCTGCCAGACTTACAGTGCTTATATGACACTCTACCAAATACATACTTGTCACCATCCTAATTAATATTCCGTAGTATTGTTAGCCCCCGCCCTTTTTTTCACACCAGTAAATTTTTAGAGTAAAATTCTCCAAATGCAATTACGGTTAAATAAGAAGATAAATACTCTAAAAAGATATTGGTGTGAAAAAGAAGGCGGGGCTAACAATACTACGTAATATTAATTAGTATGTTGGCAATTGTACAAATATCCTTTTAAAAGTTATATAAATGTTGTCCAGGTAAAATTTCTGGTGTCAGATTTTAAATTAAATCGCCAGAATTTTCCGGTACACCTAAAACAATAATCTCTTTTCTATTCAATCACTACACATTACTATAAAAATACGATAAAGATTTCTGCATGACAAAATAGTGGTAGCAAAAAAATAGGAAACTTCTCATCTCTGAAAGCGTCTTTAAAAAAAAGAGAGCGAGAAGTACGATCCGTGACAAATAAATGAACAAAGCGTCAACAGTAAATATTATAGCATTTAACAAAACTTAAATAAAAACATATCACGTCTCGTTTTACAACATTGTTTGTATAGTACGTGACAAAGATTCTAAATGGTGAATAATATATTCTAGCCCTTAAAAAATAATTATTCAAAGTTACATCGCCATTCACAACCTGATCAATAACCTATGCAATAGATTCGCGACGTGAATTGTTTAAAATCGATGTTTCAGACTAATTTTCTAATTCGTCACGGCTGGCGGTATAAACCGGTAATTATTTCATGATCTCAGAAATATTATTGACTAATTATCCATGCTAAATCGTCAATGATTTATTTAAAACATGCTACTGGTAATCAGCGTTCAAGAAAATATTATCTAATTTTCCAGTATTACATTTCAAATTGCAATACTGCTTACTTTTTATTTTATTTATTTTTTATTATTTATTTATAGAAATAAAGTACCATGTGAAGGACCGCAGTTAATTCAAAATATTTATATAATATTATATACTTTAAAATAATCATATCTGAGCACTGTTTAAAAGCCATAGGATGAAAATGAAAAAGATTACTCATACAATAACAAATAATGACAATAGATGTAGTAAAAGGGCAGGAATTTCTCATCCCTGTAATAGTCTTTAAAAATGGGCGGAGACATCGAGTTCTGTTGTTATATCAAACGTTACGAAATAAATAGTATTTTTGATCTCCATAATTGAGGAAGTTAGTGTAACTAAAACAACTATTGAATAAAATGGTGAGGATGATCAACTTTTGTTTCTAAATAATTCTCTTTTGCAGTTATATCTGTGCTTTACACAGAGCCTGATTAAGGGGGAAGCACACATTATCTCCGCTGTCACCGGAATATTTTTACAATTATTTTTTACTTCATGTCATAGAAATTCCACGCTTTGACGAGGAAATATTTTTTATAAAAAATGAACGGTGTAAAACAATCCAATTTACTCACCGTTATTAGACACCAGAATTCTTTTAAAATAATTTTTAATGAGAATTTTCTGTTTATTATAGGAGGAAAGTATTTGTTAAAAAATAACGGTGTAAGTATAATTAATGTGTGCTTCCCCCTTAATCAGGCTCTGGCTTTACATGATTGATTCTATCAAAATACACTATTTTATACGGATACATGATATGGATTTTATTTTTTTCGTTTATGTTCTACCAATCTGATCCTTCTGTAATTTTTATATATAATAGCTATCTAGCAAACAAAGAAACTGCATTTTTTTAGTAGGTGTCACTTTGGTAGTAAGTATATACATACTTGCCAACCACCTCATTAATAACCGTACAATCGTTAACGTCCCCTGAAGAAACGCCGCTTTTCTCACACCACATTTTTAGAGTAATTCTCTCCAAATGTTATTACGATTAAATAAGACTAAAATTACTCTAAAAAATTATTGGTCTGAAAAAAAAAAGGCGGGTACTAAAAATTGTACGGTTCATAATGAGATGGTTGGCAAGTATGTATATACATAAAAAGTCATTCCAAAAAATTTACATGCCATTTTCTACCATTTTTAATTGCGGAAAATTTCCGAAAAAAAAAAATGCATAATATGCAATTCATAATCATTTATAAATAGTTTCTAACTCGATAAAATATCTCAATTAGTTTCGAAAAAAAAATCGAATTTAACGATTAGGGTTTCTACCCGTATTTCTCCTTAATTGCAGGGAACAGCGGTCTGAAATTAAGTGCAAAGGTGTTTTAGATTAACTCTTTCGCGACCGCTGACGTAGATTCACGTCATTTATAAAATTCTAACTCCGCCAGTGGACGTTTCTTTTGCAATTTGAATGTTGCTATGTTTGTTAAAAATATTTCCTATATTCATATTTATGCAATCAAAATACTATGGATACAAATATTTTGATTAGAAAAGTATAATTATTATGTATATTCATATTTAATATGAATATGTATACAGAAAATCTTGTTCTGAAATAATGTAGCTTGAAATAATAACGCCCAGAGATGGAACATACTGGCGAAAAAAAGACAAAAACATGCGGTCGCGAAAGTGTTAAGAACAATAAATAAAAGGCAAGAACTTTTCATTCGACGCTGGTGCAGTTTTTATATGCTTAATCGGCTATATCCTTTGGTTCAGAACTCATACCGGTATTTATGAAACAAAATATTCTTCTTCTTAACACTTAACGGACGGGTCGAATTTGTTTTGCCTCTCTCCGCTTCCGGACGTTTTACACATCGTGTGTGCAAGGCATTTATAAATAACTCCGCCTACAGTCGTTTATTTTACTTATAGTGTACTGTACTACGTTTGTTCTGTAAAATATGCCCAGATTTCGTATCTGTATTACCAGGATAGTATTCATATAAATACTTCGACTAGAAATAGTATGATTACAATATGTTATAATTCATTTTTAATGATTACATGAATACATAAAATACGTTTGCTTTATAATGCAACATTTTGGATTAACGCCCAAAGGCAGGGTTTTCTGTTCAAAATAGGAAAATACGCCTTCTGAAATGGGTTAAAAATTCTACCTAAAAAGCAAAACTGCGCAGTAGAGTCAACAGACAGATTGTAATATAACTAATGATACCAAGAAAAAATAACACAATTGCATAAAATGAGAAATTAACGCAACGTACTCAAAATTAAATCAAAAACGTAAATACTATGCGGTCCGTAATAGAAAGTCATAATGGAAAAACTTAAATCTACGTGGCCCGTCCTAGGAAGTCACAAAGTAAAAACGTAAATTTACGTAACCCGTCCGTTAAGTATTAAAATTAGGATTTTATAAGTAGAGAATTAAAATTAATTTTTAAACAAATACTGGTGTGAATTCTACACCAAAGGGTATTGCAGGTTAAGTATATGAAAACTGCACACGTCGAATGAAGAGTTCTTGCGTTCTATTTATTTTTCTTTATCTGAAACATCTTTTCCACACAATTTTAGACTTCTACCCTCAACGATTAGGGAGTAATGGGGGTGGCAACCTAAAACGATAAATTTAATTTTTTTTTAAACTATTCAAGATATCTTATCGAGGTTGAAACTATTTATAAATGTTTATGAAGTACATAATATATATATATATATATTTTTTTTTTTTTTTCAGAATTTTCACTCGATTTTAAATGGTAGAAAATGATATGTATATTTTTGGTGGGCGATTTTTTATACTATCCAATAAAGTGACACCTACCAAAACAATACAGTTTATTTGTTTATTAGTTAGCTACTACATATAAAAATTACAGAAGTGTCAAATTGCTGGAACGTAGTGAAAAAGGTCCAAAATAAAAGACTCACACCAGCATTAGTTATCAATAATTTCTATTATGGTCAATTGCAATAAATAAACCACATATATGATATAAATTATTGATAAAAATACTCTGGTGTAAGTTTTCCGTCCTGAAACGGAAACTCTTGCATCCCTGTAATAATACGAATGATATAATATTTATTTCTAAAAACCACTTAATATTAATAAATAAACTATGCAATCAAATATAAAAATGCTCTATTAACATTTGTTATTAAAAAGTACCAGTTAGCAATAAAAAAAATATTCTATTTAATTGTTATCAAGGATCTTACACCTCACCTTTTTTTTTTTTTTTTTTTTTTTTTCAAGATACTTTTAGGGATGAGAAATTTTCCTAATTTTTCCTACTTTATTTTAATACACTAGTCTCCATTCTGTTTAATCACGACATATTATTATGAAAATACTGACATACAGATTTCTGCATGAAAATATTTTAGATGCTAACTTTTTAATTTATTCCTGGGTATTTTTGGCCCCGCCTTTTTTCCATACCATTTATTTTTTTAAGGATGAAATGGAAGTTACATATTGGAGAAAATTTTTCTGTAAATAAAATGGTTCGAAATAGGATATCTTATCGAGGTTGAAACTCTTTATGAATGTTTGTGAATTGTTTGTGTTTGTATATATATATATATATTTTTTTTTTTTTTTCCCAAAATTTTTGCTCGATTTAAATCTGAGAAAAATGAAAAGTATATTTCGGTGGACGATATTTTATAGTATATAACCACCGAAGTGACACCTACCAAATATTAAAGTTTGTTTGTTTATTAGATTGCTATTACATACAAAAATAACAAATGCATATAACATACAAAAATAACAAAGGTAATAAGCAGACCATAATTTAAAAAATGAAATCCAATACAGGTATCCGTATAAAGTAATTTTTGTTTATAGAATCAATTATAAAATACAAAGATAAATTACAAAAAAGAATAATTTTCATTCAAGATTTAATCATCATCACTATTTCCTTCAGTAGTGATAGTTACACTAGTTTTATCAAATATTGAAGTTAATATTTCAGCTGGTTTTACAATTTTTGATTTGCATCGACCATTTGACAAATACAGAGCTGCCAACCTAATCCGGCAAACTGTTTGTACCGCCCCTTTTTCTACACCAATATATTTTTAGGGTATTTGTTTTCTTAACTCATCGTAAATATATTTGAAGAGAATTACTCCAAAAATTAAGTGGTGAAGAAAAAGGGGCGTTACTAACAATTTGCCGGATTAGATTGGCAGCTCTGCAAATAGTAAAATATTGCTACTAAGTGGGGCCTAAAAAATACTGATCCCGCCCTCCCCCCCCCCTTTTTTTTTTTCGCTACTGCTATTTTCATAGATGCCAATATTTTATTTATTCCAGAGTACTTTTAGCCTCGCCTTTTATTTAGCACCACTTTATTTTTAGAAATATTTTATTAAATATATAACTTCGATAAAATCAGACAAGTTTATCCTTAAAAAATAAGTGGTATGGATAAAAGGCGGGGCCAAAAGGTATTCCGGAATAATTAAATTTTGCAATGTATTCTATTTTCATATAAAAAAAAACTTAAATCAGTATTTTTGTAGTGCTATGACTTGATTAAACAAGATAGAGGCTATTATATAAAAATAAAGGTAGCAAAAATTACGGAAATTTCTCGTCTCTAAAAGTGTTGAAAAAAGGGCGAGATGTAAGATCCCTGATAATAACCAAATAGAATATATATATATATTTTTTTTTTTTTGCTAATTGTTACGTTTTAATAACAAATGTTAATAGAGCATTTTTATATTTCCTTGCATTGTTTATTTATTAAGTAGTTTTTAAAGATAAATATTATATCATAAGTATTATTATTAAGTGATTATTATTTTTTTCACTACGTTCCAGCAATTTGACACTTCTGTAATTTTTATATGTAATAGCTAACTAATAAACAAAAACCTGTATGTGGATAATATTAAAAATCGCCCATCAAAAATATACTTATCATTTTCGACCATTTAAAATCGAGTGAAAATTCTGAAAAAATTATATATTATGTACTTCATAAACATTTATAAATAGTTTCAACCTCGATAAGATATCTTGAATAGTTTAAAAAAAAAATTAAATTTAGCGTTTTAGGTTGCCACCCCCATTACTCCCTAATCGTTCAGGATAGAAGTCTAAAATTGTGTGCAAAAGATGTTTCAGATAAAGAACAATAAATAGAAGGCAAGAACTCTTCATTCGACGCTGGTGCAGTTTTCATATGCTTAACCTGCAATACCCTTTTCACCCATGAATATAAATAAAAGTTATTGGTAAGGTAACTAAAAATATTTGTAAAATAATTGCCAAAATTTCATAAACATATGCAAAAACTCCAAATAGGCTTATTTTTTAAAAAAAGTCCTTTGTAATTTTGTCTTGTGGATAGATACTACTACTAGGGCCAGAGATAAGAGTTGCCAACTTTTATAATTTATTCTGAAGCATTTTTAGCCTCACCTTTATTTTACGTCACTTTATTTGTAGAATATTTTTTGTAAGAAAAAGTGGTATGATGAAAAAGCGGGGGTAACAATGCTCCGCAATAAATTATAAAAGTTGGCAACTCTGTAAGAGACCGAAGACGATTCGATAGTTGGAGCTACTAAAATGCTTCAAATTTCTACCGAAAACATCAACGTGTTAAAACTACATGTAAGATTAAAAACCCAGGTCCCGTTCGTCAGAATAGCCATTAGGAGTTTTCCGCGCTTCTCTCCAAATCTCGCGTAAACACGGACTAAGACACCTTAGAAAGACCTCCACAGAGATCATACCAATCCAGAACTAGGACACTTGCTTAGTTAGTCGGCTTTAATCGTTACACCACATTACCATTGCATTAAGTTAGATGAAATTTTGTTGCGACAGCGTTTGTAATTTTATATGTATTGGTGAACATCTTACTATGATTTGATGCAGCAAGAAAATCATTTGATACCTTAGCAGGGGTTATAGCGTTTCATACCACTATTTTTTTTTTTTTTTTTTTTTTTTTTTTATAATAATTTTATCTTTTTTTAACCTTTTGCTAGTCCTAACGCTCTAAAACGCTCTAAATTTCATTGCCAAATTTAGGGACTCTTTTATTCAACTGTCATCAATAATTTTGAAGAAAGATATTTGCTATACATAATGGACGAATAACTTTCCAAGTAATTAGGCAACCTTTACAGTTAAAATTTAATGGTGGATATTGAATATAAAAGTTCCTGAATTTGACAATACCGACCAGAGGAGTGAAATTAAATTGGATCAGTTAAGGGTTAATCGCAGACTAACGAACAAATTCGATATCACTCTCGCTGTTTATTTAAATGAATGTCATTTAGTCGACACATAAAAATGACAGGAATATAATTAATAGTCAAGTAATAAAACAAACTAAATTATCAGACAGATTAGATATCTTTTCTGCTTTAGTTTTTCCATAATTTATTAAAATTTAGTATTTACAAAAAAGATAATTGAGAAATTTTAATGCCAATCAATATTTTTAATAAGGTTGAAATTCTAATAATAATAATTTGTCAAGTAATCAATAATGTCCAGTTATGCGTGTCGGGCAAATATTTTTCTATAATTTTCATCATTTTTTGGAACAATAATAAACACATATCACTTTCACTAATAATAAATACATATAAATGTGTTTCTTGAATTAAGGAAATAATAATCATTTTTTTGCAAATTATTTTGAAATTATTGTTAATAATCATTTGGGATGATCGCAATTCTGTTCTCATGAATAAATTTTATGGACAAATCTTGAATAGAAGATTAATATCTCTTCTTATTAAAACAGACAGCTGCTTCATTCGTAAACATGTTTAACGGAAGCCTTTAAGGTACAGGACTCAATTTAAATTGCATCTTAAAACATGAAATAAAATTAGGAAACGTAATTACATGTTTATTGGTCCATTATGTGATTCTATTATTATAATACATTCGGTAATCACACAGTTTAGATAAACAAGAACAATATAAATGAATAATGATTTTCAGTCACCTTAAATTGTTTTCATAATCCACTAGTTTATAACATAAGGTTAAAATGAATTAAACGTATTTCATTCACAGCGAATGGAATTAAACTAAACTTTTATCATTAAATCTGTTTCTAAGCATGTGTAAAGCACAGATAAATAATTTAATTTTACATAATTAATATTTCTTCAAAGGTAGTTTAAAGATTAATATATTCCAATATTAATATAAGACTTATGGATAATTAGATGATGCTGTGTCATTAGAATCAGTAACTGATATATCAAAAAACATCAATCCCATAGTTGCCAATATTACTAATTTTTAAGTCAGATTAATGTATCAAAGTTTTTTTTTTTTTTTTTTTTTTTTTTAAGGAATCTGTCGCCAGAGAGAGAGGAATTTTTTTTTTATAAACTTTAGATGTTTTCAATGATTATGTCAGGTAAAACTTTCTGGTGTCCAAATATTGTAACATGTGGCAGCAGGGTTCTCACAGAAAGAAATCTGAATATCACTACTTTTATACAGTAATTTTAGTTTTAAGCAATCGTTGATAATTGTTCATATCTGTTAAAAAAGTTTCGATATCGAAATTCTGGTGTCCAAATTCCCCGTTGTGGGAACCGTGCTTTCCCGTTATGAACCTGAAGTATTTTTTCCGTCACTTAGTGCATAACAAAATAGATTCTGTCATACAGGTCATATAAATGACAAATTTCAATATGTACTTTAAAAATTACATGTTGTAGTAATTATATATTATAATATGCATTTTAAAAATTAAATACAGAATTAATAATTTAATATAATGAAATGAAGACAAATTATTTAATAAGTAATATTAAACTGTGCATAAACAATTATAAAGATCAAAATATGTTGTTAATTTTAGTAATTATATAAAGATATTGTTATACATTTATTAATTTATCTAATAATTTTCTCCAATTTGCATAGCTACCGACCGATTTTTTGATACCGATATCTCTTTATAGAAATATTTGCAAGATTTTGTAGCGATTTTCCATTATTAAATAGGGCGAAAAATCCTACTTTAAGAAAAAAAAAAAAATGTCATCCAGAAATCAGAATGGTTGACAGTTAGCATTTGTGATTTGCGATTACAAATGATTTGTTAGCATTTGCGATACAACAAACAAATGTTAAGATAATTTTTTTATAAAAAAAATTAGCGAAAATATTAAATTATCATCATATTGATAATTACAAATGTTGAAAATATCATTTTCGTTGTTTTTAAGTCTTTAAATTAAAATCAACATAATAAAAAGAACCGAGTAAAAAAATAGCATAAATAATAATAATAATAATGATAATAATAATAAATTTTCACCTTATTTGATCACAAAAAATTGCTACAAAAACTTATAAAAATTTTCTGTACAAAACAACTGGTATCAAAAAATCGTAGTGGATGGCATATAGGATTATATTGACTTTTATGATAAAGACGTTAAGTTTCAAATAGAAAATCTAAATTCATTAAAAATATTTTGATGTCTTTTTATAATACCCTCTACAACCAATTACTTGATTTCAAAAGTAAATTTAATCCTTATTCAATTTTCATTTCATTAGAATTTTCCTATAAGAAACGTTTTGCTTTCTATGAAATTAATGAATGGATATTGTAAGTCGTAAAGAAATAAAAGAAACATATCCAACATTTATGCAATATAAATAGAATTTAAACATTTATATGAATAAATTTCATGACCTTAGAATGAGGAAAGCATCCACCTACCAGAGAGTCATGAGTCTTTTCCAGATCTTTGGAAGATGCAGATGAGAAGCGACTAGTTTGGAGTGTATTCGGTAAGTGATCTCGGCGATCATTTATGATAGAAAAATCTTCTTTCGAAGGTTGCTGAATATCCTCTCAATTGCAATAGCATCAAAGGCTTTAATGAAGGTGAAATGGAAGAAAAGGCAACATGTGTAGCCTATTATTTGGCGGCTATCTCTTAGAGGCTAGTTTCGCTCTGGAGACCCTATTGTGTCCAGTCGTGTGCCACCACCTCTTAAACCTTGAAACTGTTCCAATTGTAATCATTTTCGGATGGAAGGTTAGCGATGCATGGCTCAGGTAGGCTGACACGCTAAGCCAGGTGCGGTTCGTTGGGGGTCGGTTTTCGGGGATTCAAATCCACTTTCTGGAAGCAACCCGATTCTGAGAAAGTGAAATCCGACAGATGGATATAGAAAAATGAGATTTTTTTATAAACAAAAAAGACATGAGAGCTCGAGTTACATGGAAATGAGGTGCGATGATGAGGAGTCTGGTGCAGAACGTGTGGGGTTTATAAAAAAAAAATTGGGGAGATGATATGGATGAGAAATGCACCGTTTGATGCTCAGTGAAATGAATTGCAGAAATCGTTATGCTTCAATAACTCTTGTGCGACTTTCTTCTGCCAGTTTTCTCTCCGGTTATATGTAACAAAAATAAATGCTTAGTCAATTTATTTACCGATTGAAGTTGTCATTATACGTACATCTGAAATTTTAAAAAATCATGTTCATTCATCAAAACTCAAACCACTGTTAGATTAAAAATAAATAAATAAATAAAAAACTCCCATATGCTCCTAAATACTTTACTTGATAACTAATGATTAACTCGATAACTATGTAACAAAAATAAATGTTAAGTTTTTTTTTTTTTTTTTTTAGCGATTGAAATTGTCATTATACGTATATCTGAAAATTCAAAAGATAATTGCCATTTATCGAAACTCAATTCACTATTAAATTAAAAAAAAAAAAAAAAAAAACTGCCATATGCTACTAAATATTTTGCTCGATAAGTAATGATTTAAAGGGATATTTCCTAATAAAATTTCTTGAGATATGATTGAAAGCCCTTCCCACAGTCTTTTTTTTTTTTTTTTTTTTTTAATCAAATTTACTATAACATGGGTGAAAGTGGCACAGATTTTACACCATTATTTACAAATATATATATATATATATATATTATAATTGCAGAAAATTATTATAAGATATTTTTTTATTATATAATATAGTGATTACTAATTGATATTTTACTTTATGACTATATATTGTTATATATGCTATACTCATTCTGAGCAGATGCTATCGGGAAATTAATGTTTAGAATAACAAAACAATAAAATTCCTTGTTTGTTCACCCAGAGAAGGATTAGTTAATGGAGCAACTTACAACGCCAGTTTGTTTCCAAGTGACGGCCACTTGAAAATTTGTCAACACGATAACTTTTGAAATACTGAATTAATTCGAATTAAATTTGTTGAGTTGACTTATGCTAGAAACTCATTTGATACGTTCGTTTGCCAACGTGATCCACCATCCTGTTTCCAAGTGCCAGCCATTTGACAATTTCAAATTCACATAAAAAATGTATTTATGAACCTATTTGCTTAAAAATCCATATGCACATAGCCCTCATCAATATTTCCACCAAGTCCATTAATAAATTGTAGTCGCCATTTTGAAACAAAAGGTGGCTACTTGTTAGGAAAAGAGAAATCAACCTATCCTTCCGAATGAGCCGGAAAGACTTGTTTTAAAATTGTCAAAATTTGCGATAACATTTCTTATAAAAAGTATGTTTATTCTCCTCTTTAAAATGTCAAATGTTAAAATTAAAATGTTAAATTAAAAAAGATTCTGTTGTATAGATTTATTTTCTATACTGTTTTTATAGTTACGCTTAATTGCGAGTAGTCTTATTTCAAATGGGATCGTATCAGTGTTTCCAAACTTTGTGACTTATTTATTCAACAGTCACCAATAATCTTTATAATTAATATTTGATCATAGCCTCCTTAACTAGATGCCTGTCGCGTAGCTCAAAAACTAGGCAATAGTTGAAGCGGTAGACAGCGCCACCTGGTACAGATTGTGTGACTTTTTTTATTCAACAGCCTCCAAAAATTTATAAAAGTAGGATATGATATACATACAAGGCGAATAGAATCGAAGAAACGTCGATTTTGTATCACTTCTTTAAATTATTGGTGACAGTTGAATAAAAAAGTCGCGCAATCTGTACCAGGTGGCGCTGTCTACCGCTTCCATTGTTGCCTAGTTTCCGAGTTACGTGACAGACATCTAGTTAAGGAAGCCATGATTTAGTAAACATAATAGACAATTCAACGATTCGATTCGTTTATTGTGTATATCAAATATCACTTAAAATTATTGGTGACCATTGAATAAAAAAGTCGGCAATTATACGATTCGATTCATCTGTTATGTATATCAAAGATCATTTAAAAAAAATATTGGTGACCATTGAGTAAAAAGTCGCAAATCTGGCAACACTGGATCGAATCGAACATATACACTCCTGCTCAAAAGTTTAGCTGAGTCTTCCTCATGTTTTTCAGTGAAGATTGGTTTAAGACAACATTTAGAGGGCCGGTAACAAATTGAGCAAAATCAATAATGTTTGTAATCACCGCCTGTATCGTTAAATTAACGAAATGAACTGTAACTTTAGGATATGTTAATATAGACCCAGTTGAATTTGTGTGACGATAGCATGTTAAATAACGGAGATATAAGCATTTATTTTAGAACAAAAAAAAAAAAAAAAAAAAAAAAAAAAAAAAATCAGCATGTTTTTTATTTATAATATACAGAGTTCTTAACGAAAATTATTCTCACTTTCAGATAAGTTGGAAAAACACTTTTAAAACAATATACTGCAATCGGAATACTAATATCTTAAATATCTCATGAAATATGAGCATTTTTATGAAAAACGTTTTCAATGCGCATGTGCGAAAGATAAAAAATATATATATATTGCATAGGTTGAAAGCTAGTTATATTGGGCCACTTTTGTTAAAGGTGCATTTGAATAGAGTAAAAGTTAAGCAAATTATCCGAAAAAGAACGAGCTAGATTTTAGATATTTTCCAAGAGTTGTAATTTCTTAAGAGGTTTTTCAAATGCCGCGTGATTAATTTGAAGATCCAGTTATTTCAACCACGCTCAAATGTACTTTTTTTGTGGAAAACCCCTTATAAGCTTGTAACTCTAACATATTTTTGTTTATTTACTAAGATTTGTGAGATTATAAGGTGTTTTACACACACACACACAAAAAAAAAAAAAAAAAAAAAAAAAAACTTTTGCTAAGTGGTTAAAATAATTGGATCTTTAAATTAATTACGCGGCATGGAAAAAAATCCCTTAAGAAATTTCAACTCTTGGAAAATATCTAAAATTTAGCTCGTTCTTTTCCTGATCATTTTCTTAATTTTTACTCTTTTCAAATGCACTTTTGACAAAAGTTGTTGTTGTCCAATATACCTGGCTTTCAACCTATGCAATACCTTTTTTTTTAATCTTTCGCACATGCGCAGTAAAAACGTTTATCATAAAAATGTTCAGATTTCATGAGATAGTTGAGATATTTGTATTCCGATTGCAGTATTGTTTTGAAAATGTTTTTCTAACTTATCTGAAAGTGGGAATAAATTTCGTTAAAAACTGTATATTATAAATAAAAAACATGCGGATTTTTTTTTTTAATTTTAAAATAAATGCTTATATCTCCGTTATTTAATAAGCTATCGTCACGCAAATTCATCCACAAAGTGAACTGGGTCTATATAACCATGTCCTAAAGTTAAAGTTCATTTCGTTCACTTAACGATACAGGGTGATCACAAACATTATTGATTTTGCTCAGTTTGTTACCGGCCCCCTATATGTGTCTTTTAAACCAATCTTCACTGAAAAACACGAGGAAGACCCAGTTCTTTAAATACCCAATGTTTGAAAATATTTCATTTGAGAGATAAGTTTTTAAATTGAAAAAAAAAAAAAAAAAAAAAAAAATTTGATCATCTGTAAATCTTACTAAACTTTTGAGCAGGAGTGTAATATTTTAGTTCACTTTATTTATTTGTTTATTTATTTATATTTTTTCAAAAACACTCTACTTCCGTCCTTAAGCTCGAGAAAGGGCTTAGCGATAGCTACAGAGTTGCCAATATTTCTAATTTATTCCTGAGTATTCTCCTTATTTTACGGAACTCTCTTACGGAGTTTTTTTTTTTTTTTTTTTTTTTTTTTTTTTTTTAACAATATGTAAGTGCCATCAAATAAGAAGGAAATTACTCTTCAACAAATGTGGTATGAAAAGAGGCAGGCACTAACAATGTTCCGAAATTAATTAGAAATTTTTGCAACTCTGCAGCTACCGTAATTTTCGTCGTATAATGATAGATGCCAACATTTGAATTTATTCCGGAGTATTTTAAGCCCCGCCTCTATTTCATACCACTTATTTTTTTAGAGTAATTTATTCTCATTTTATCGAAGATACATATTTGAGAAAGTTTTTCTTTTAATAAAGTGGTGCGAAAAAAAGGCGCGGCTAAAAATACTCGGGAATAAATTAAAATGTTGACATCTTTGGTATAATCAGTAAATTTGTATGTTTTACGTAAGAAATTGTGTTCGAAGTATAAAATTCTATTTGCACCTGGTAATAAATAACATTTTATTTAAATTTCGTGGTTTTAAACGGGCGAATCTGAATTATCTGGTAACTAAAAAGTGCTAAATTTGGCAAATGTGACTGCGATTTTAATTTATTCCGTAACGTTGTGATCACCCGTCTTTTTTTCCCACACCTTTTTTTCGCTAAATTTCTTCTTGTTTAATCATACGTTGGAAAAATATGCTCTACAACGAAAGTGGTTTGAAAAAAGGGCGGGTACTAACAACGTTACGGATTACATTAAAAAGTTGGCTGTAATGAAGTTATACTTCTACGAGGTATTGATTCTTGCAAAAATAGCTTTGTCTGTTAATTAAAATTTCTCGCATAAAACTAATTTATCTCACCTGCAGTACAGCGTTGCTAGCCGTACGATAATTATCGCGCACACAGTTTGCGAATTTCCTATTCAGGCGGCAGACTCGATATCAGAAATTTCCTATAATAAATTTTACTTTATTTAATCCTGGAAAATTAATATGAAATATTATACGGATTTATATGCAGGAAAATATGGTATTATCACGCTGAAAACGTTCACAGAGGTTCTCTTTGAATTTTATAACAACAAAAAATATTAAAACTTTTTCTCTGTTGAAAAGAAAAAAAAAAAAGGAATTTTTTTAAATACTGCAACTCACTCAAAAAATTGCGCACACCCGTTTTTGTTTTTATTTTACTCTATTTTATTTATGCAAGAAACGTTATGTAATTATTCGTTCAAAATTTTAATTAAATTAAATAATAATACAGGGAAGGAACACGGGCGCAGAATTCATACCGGAATCTGTTTAAGAAATTTTCCTACCTATAATATCGTTGATTTAAGAAGTAGAAAAATTTCTTAAATCGATAGTGGTATGAATTCTGCGCCCGTGTTCCATCCCTGATAATATAATAATTTAATATAATATAAAATAATTAAATTAAATTAAATTATTTTATTGGATTTTCATTTGAAAAGCATTCTCTAAAACTTAGTTATTTTTCCTGTCAGCGTAATAGTACTCAGATTTTTAAAGCCATGTATTATTCAAGTTTTAATCAATTATTCAGTTCTTTTTTCCATAAAGAAATTCAACTGAATAACTTATTAGATACGTTTTTGATTCATCTAAAAATTTACTTCATTTATTTTGAGAAAATTCTCTTGTATGCAACAGAAAAATATTGTAAAAATCCTTAAAAACAGCTTTTAAATATATATTTTAACAGTTCAAGATGCATAATTAACAGAATTTAGACTTTCATGTATACCTAACTATATTACATAAATAATTTTTCTTTACGTGTTTTCCTTTTTTATGATGATTTTTTGTGTTTATTCTGATTTCACCTCATGTTTGCACGGAGTATCTTGAAGCATACATTATTTATGTGAAACTTGTTGAAGGAAGTACAAATTTTTAAGCTTTTCACGGTCAGTAAAAAAAGAAGAAGAAAATCTTTTTGTTTCATTTTGTCCTTGACCTTTTTAAGTCGTTCACAGTTGCTGCTAATAGATCAAGGTTTATTTCTGATTCTTTACTGACGATTCTTCTGGGATTCCTCGAACAATTTATTCAGTGAATGTGTTACTTTAAGTGAAACAGCTTTCTGCTTTACACAATGTTTGTATTGAGTTTTAACGAAACATACCAACACCATTCCGAGTGGAAATCTTTAGACAATGCTCTACATAATTCAAGAGAAAAAAAAAAGTGGGGGGGGGGGGAGGAGAGGTTATTGTTGTATTTTTTGTCTGCTACGTTGGATTTTTCTTCTATCCCAGTGTTTTTGTTCATTTTATCTTTTAATTGGTTACGCTACTCTACACCTATTTCTTTTATTTTATTTTTAACTATTCATTAAAAAAGAACTTATTCCTATGGCCTTTAATTCTGTACTGATAAGTATAAAAGATTTAAGTCCAAAAATGTCGATTTTGAGTTAAGTACATAGTCAGACTCAGAAAAAATTCTGTATCGATTGGCGTAAAGGATTTAAATCCATGTCATTTCGTCTTCGAGAAAATCCATTGGTAAAAAAAGATTCAAGTCAGAAATTTAGCATTAATCTTTGGTATAAAATATTTAATTCAATTTTTCTCCTTTATTAAATGAAGATTGACAATCACTGAATGGTATAAAGCGTATAAACCAACATAATCCCTTTTTCCTAATCGATTCTTCTGATTAGTTTTTAGTTAGTTTAACTTTATTTTTCGTCTCCTGAAAAATCAAGAATATGGACTTAAATCCTTTATACTTATCAGTACAGAATTTAATATAAATGTAGGTGGCAATTCTCCCGTATATTCTGGGATTTTTTTTTTTTTTTTTCAGAATTTTTTTATAACGGTTTTCAAGTTATTAAATAACAGAAAATTAATACGAGTGATTTCTGTTAAAAAGTATTGTTGATAAGTGTTATTAAAAATACGAAATAAATATTTTCTATTGTTAACCTAAGTACAAATATTTTATATTTTAAGCTATTTGTCGTACGCTGTGCTTTTAGCTGTCCCTTAATTGAATACCACTTTTCTGTATAACAATCTTTGCATTATTCAATCGAAGAAAAGTATTGTAAACGATTACTGAAATTTACTATATATATATATGCACTAAGCGACAAGAAAAAAAAAAAAAAAGCCGCACTGTAGAAAAAATGACTTATACCTTTTTTATTTGTAATAACTTTAAAATTAATGTTTGAAACAAATAAAACTGTCTTGTTTGCATAATACCAAATGGATGAAATGATACCTATGTACATTTTCGATTAATAATTCGCTTCATTGCACTCTATGAAGTACTTTTTAAAAATATGCATAAAACTTTCTTTTTGAACATAATGCAATAACCACACACTTTGTATTCTATTATGATTTATTATATGAAATAAACAAGTTATATTTTAATGTACGAAATAAAACTATTTATTTGTTAGATCTAAGCAATTTTTTATTAAAAAATATGTATTCTGTATTAGGTTAATTCCACCTTTATATTGAATTACTGCTTTAATGCGCAATGGCACAGTTTTATACAGTGTTTTAATATAAATCTCAGAAATTACAATGTGCCAAATATCACAAATAATTTTTTCTAGTTCTGGCAGAGTTATCGGCTGCAAATTTCGAATCCTCTCCCCTCTCCCCGGCCTTTTACAGACGAAACATTTTCGAGCGGATCGCGATTAGGATTATTTCCATATCTGGTAAAGAAGAAGTTCTACTATATCCTTTGTGGGATTT
This sequence comes from Salticus scenicus, assembly GCA_963930645.1. Lineage (NCBI taxonomy): Eukaryota > Metazoa > Arthropoda > Arachnida > Araneae > Salticidae > Salticus > Salticus scenicus. The sequence goes on from OZ005657.1 coordinate 35,211,879, forward strand.
AACTTAAAGTGAAAAAAGATATGATTACTTACAGAATTATAGGTTCTTATGGGAATGGGTAAGAAATTTTGACAATTTGAAGTGAATAAACTTACCACAGACACCATGCAGTAAGGTGCATTATCATCTTGAAATGCTCTTTGCGGAAATGTCCAAGATACCTCCAAAATAGTCGATCAGACACCACTTTTATGAAGACTGTGTTTTATTTCGAGATAATTGATCCCTTGAGCATAAAAATTTACCCGACTGTTTGAAAAGTTATGCACCTCCGTACCATAATGTACGGAGAATGTGTCATTGTTTTAAAAGTGCGATTTTCATTAAGTCGGTCACATTTTCGTTGTCAGATTTGCTTGTTTTCTGTAGCTCGACATAAGTTAAAATTGACTCATCAAAGAAAACCAGTTCAGCCCAAAAATTAACTAATCAGTTTTTAATTTTTTTAGCCATCTGAGGTCTTGCTTTCATAATTCTCTTCACTAAGAATGGATTATTTTCAAATTTTCTGTCATTTAAACCTGCTTTGTTTAATAGCTGTTGTACTGTATTTAAAGAAATTATGCTGCTAAACACTTTTTCTGAATCTCTTTTATGTTCTAAGTGTAATACAAACCGATTTTATAAGCAATGGATTTTTAACTTACGATCATTTCGCTTGGATGAGCAACATGGCCGCCTAAAACCAAATTTCCAGTTTAAACGGCCAAAAAATTTTATATCTTGCTGAAAACCCTGTTACCAATATTTCGTTAACATTTGATTATTTTGCCATCTCACGTATTAAAATATTTTTTTGATTTTCATTCAAAAATTAATACTTTTGTGGCATCGTTAACTGCTTTATTCTTAGCATTTTTGAAATAAATTCTAAAATTACAATTTTCCTGACAATTGCATTTTGTTTTTAACATTGGACTCAAAGCTAAAGTGCATGTGGAGGACAACATAATAAAATCTGTTCGAAAATTTGCTTTTTAAACGATAAAATGGGCGGTTGTAGAAGGCGAAAAGGAAAATATCCAAGTGCAGCATTTCTTTTTTTTCTTTTTTTTTTTTGCCACTTAGTGTATATACCGTAAAATCCCGAAAGTAACCCCCCCCCCCTTTTTGAAAAGCAAAGCGGATAAATTTCAGGTGGGGTGGGGGGGTAAAATCAAGATTCTTTTAAAAAAATGAAGAAAAGGGAGGGGAGGTTATATTCGATGGAGGGGGTACTTTCGGGATTTTACGGTACTTACTTAAAAGGAAATATTAAAGGTAATTTCTTGCATTAAAGGTAAAAAAACTGTGTAATGATTCCATTGATAGCATGCATCCGACACTTTATGAAAAATTAGTTAAATTAGAAATAATATATAAACATTAAAACTTAATTCAATGCCAAACTTAACTTGCAATGCCGACGTAAAATAAGTGCGCCCGAAGATTGGATGTAGCTTTGTTGAATGGAGAAAAAAAAAAGGGGGGGGGGGTTACTTTCAGGATAACGGAGGCATTTCACTTTCAGCGAGAAAAGGGAGGGGGGTTATATTCGATGGGGGGGGGGGGGGGTTGCTTTCGGGATTTAACGGTAGTATATATAAAAATGTGGTATTCAACTAAGATACCTCTAAAAGCCTAGTGTACGTTGTTTATGCGTGTGTAACACTTTTATAGAAAACTAAAAGTTAATATATTATTAATGTATTAATTTAATATTAAATTTATTTTTATAAATTTTTTTACGTATAAAATGGGCATTATGTATGTTTAGCTAATTATTTTTAACATTGCGACATTTTTCATAAAACATATTTTTAAATTTAAGTTGCATATATAAATAATTTTGTTTTCTCAACTCTTTTTCTGTTATTATTATACAGTTTTATGGATAATCAATAGATTTTTTAAATGTGTATTGTCTCATAATATTTTATTTCCTCCACGAACAAGAAAAAGTTCAAACTTCAATTTGTAATTTTATCAGTTGTTACTTTTCACATTATGAAAAGTAACACTACCGTTTTTAAATTTATATATATATATATATATATATATATATATATGTATATTGAAGAAAAGAAAATGGTCTTTATTAATTAAACATTCATTTCACCATATTAACACTTTCGCGACCACTGACGTGAATTCACGTCATTTGGAAATCTGTAACTCCGCCAGAGGTTACGTAAGTTATATTATTTCTTAACAATATACCCAATATTCACCTTTGTACCATCAATGTACTATGAATACACATACTTTGATTAGAAATAGTATAATTGTAATGTATACATTAATTTATATTATAAATATGAATACAGAAAACATTGATTTATAGTAATGTAATATACAAGAATAACGCCCGTTGGCGGAACTTTCTGTCAAAAAGACAAAAACATGCGGTCGCGAAAGTGTTAATAAAAGTGGGTTGCCCTGTCAGTTAACGAAAGGCATACTAGATAACATTTATAATTTATTCTGGAGTACTGTCAGCCCCACCCCTTTTTAACACCAGTTACGTAAGTTATATTATTTCTTAACAATATACCCAATATTCACCTTTGTACCATCAATGTACTATGAATACACATACTTTGATTAGAAATAGTATAATTGTAATGTATACATTAATTTATATTATAAATATGAATACAGAAAACATTGATTTATAGTAATGTAATATACAAGAATAACGCCCGTTGGCGGAACTTTCTGTCAAAAAGACAAAAACATGCGGTCGCGAAAGTGTTAATAAAAGTGGGTTGCCCTGTCAGTTAACGAAAGGCATACTAGATAACATTTATAATTTATTCTGGAGTACTGTCAGCCCCACCCCTTTTTAACACCAGTAGAATTTTAGAAAAATTTGCTACAATATGTAATTACTATAAAATAAGATGTAAAATGCTTTTAAAACATTCTGGAGTATTGTCAGCCTCGCCCTTTTTTAACACCAGTAGAATTTTAGAGAAATTTTCTACAATATGTAATTACTTTAAAAAAAGATGTAAAATTCTTTTAAAACATACTGAGGGGAAAAAGGGGCGGGGTCTAACAGTACTTCGAATAAATTATAAATGTTACGAGGTATACGAAAAATACAGCTCTCTAAGGTGAAAGGGTGAAAGAGTTTCCGTCTGAAGAGGGAACACTTACACCAGTATTTTTTATCAATAATTTCTATCATATTAATCTTTAAAAACTACTGTATGAATATGATAGACATTATTAGTAAAATATAGTGGTGAAAGAAACACTTACACGTTTACAAAGGTGATAAATGAAAGTTGCTGGTTTCGTATCCAGATCAGGGGTGGAAAATTGGCGCAGAATTCATACAGGTATTTCTTTAATTTTTTTTCTGCTGATAACATCGTTGATTTAAGACGTAGAAAATTTTGTTTCATGAATACCGGTGTAAGTACTGCGCCAATTTCCCACCCCTGTGTTAAGCGTTTTCCGTTATTTTCTCCGAAAATTCAGTGAATACGAGTTAGGATCCCATAGAAAGACTCCCATGCAGAGTTCCGAACTTTTATAATTTATTCAAGAGCATTGTTAGCTCCGCCTTCTTTTCGCACCAGAAATTTTGTAGATTATTTCTCTTTAACCCTTTAAGGTTCACTACTTAATTTATTCTAAAAATTACTAAACTAATTTTAAAAATGGCTTTTAGCCACATAGCTGATCATAAATATTTAAAAAATAAAAAATTAGCATTGTTCCTTTTCGAGAAAGTTTCGGTTTGAAACATCTGTAAGTAAACCTTATTAAATTCAAATAATATTTAATTTAATAAATAAATCACTTTATAAGTAAACATTATCGACAACAACAACTTGTAAAAGTTGCATAGATCCCAATATTTCAATCTATTCGGGAGTATTTTAACCCTTTGCGGGGCAAGATAATTCTGATCATTTAAATTACACTGCCACCGGAATTTACAAACATAATTATAATAGAAGAAATTTTAAATTTTCATGTTGAAAAAAGGGCGTTTTCTGCTTTGTTATAAATGTAAATTTTTGCTAAAAAATTTCCGGGATGAGTTTTTGCACTTGAGAATTAAAATTAGGTGTTCCATGTAGTGGAACACTCAGCGGCAAAGGGTTAATATGTGACAACGATTAAATAAGAAGAAAATTATTTTTCAAAATTTCCGGTATGAAAAAGAGGCGGGGCAAAAAATGCTCGTAAATAAATTATAAAAGTTGGGAACTCTGCTTCCATGGCATCCTACTCTAGGCTCCTAGCATAGGCATTCGGCCTCAAGCCCTACATAACAAAAAAAAAAAAATAGCAATTGATAATTTTTAACATATTCTATTGACCCTTGTCTCAAACATTTTATACGTTTTTTTGTATGAGCGTTCTTTATTCAAATCATTTTCTAAGTATTTGACTATAAATATAAGAAATTTGGTGTCATTATTATAAGGTTTTAAAATGCCCAAACGATAGGATAAAACCGCTTTATAATATTTCGAATTTTCTTCCACAAAAAATTAAAATGGGCTGAATTTCAATAACAATAATAATAATAATAAATAACTCTTAAGTCATTTTAATTGAGATTTTACCAACGAAAGTTTCAGCAAAAAGTTTTTTTTTTTTTTTTTTAATATTAATTAAAAAAAAAAAAAAAAAAAACGCATTTCTCTGTGTATAATCCGTATGTGTGATAAACCGGTTTTGCACCAGAAAATTTAATTTACAGATAATGGTATATTTGTACGAGACAAAAGTCTTGCTTAACCCCTTCCTTCTGGCTTTCGTGATATTCACGGATAGTGACCACGGCCCACGTGTATTTTTCCTTTAATATTTTGGGGTACATGAAAGCACCAGCCAGTACTAAACTATATATAATGTATTCGAAAATATGTACAGAATATATATATATAATATTCGTTTTTTTTTTTTTTTTTTTTTTTTTTTTTTTTTCAATATATATACATATATATTAATTAGCAAAAATGTGGATTTTATGGGCGTGTTTTTAAAAAATATGCAACTGTTAAGGGGTTAAAAATAGCTTTGTCTGTTAATTTAAATTTCCGATATTAAACGGATTTAACAAACCTGTGGATTCTACGCAGGAAAATACGATAATTAATTAATGAATCTTACCAGGAAACTATCCCATACTGTAATCATAAAAAAAAAAAAAAAAAAAAAAAAAAATCCAAACAAGTATTAATCGAAAGAGCATATGGAAATATGTTTTTTGACGCATAAAACAACAGTCCTTGTCAGCTCGTTTTCGAGTTATAAATTCTGTAAGTTCGCTAATAATCGGTGCAACCACGCCAGAATCGATAACACCATGCCTTACTGATATAATGAATGAAATCCAAAACAAGCAGAAATCGAAAGAGCTTAGACAAACGTGTTCTTGGATGCATTAATCAGTTGCCCATTTCAGCTTTGAGATATATTCAATTGAGATATAATGTCAAAAATTCGCTAAAATAGAATCTAAAAATTGATAAAAGTCATGGTTCTGTCAGGTTTTAACAGGACTCCTACCACTCCTTTCTCGTTACTACATTTTTGCTTAACCCTTTCAGCCGCAGTGTTCCCGCTGATGTAACACCTAATATCAATTCTCAAGTGCAAAAACTCATCCCGGAAATTTTTTAGCAAAATTTTACATTTATAACAAAGCAGAAATTACCTTGCACCGCAAAGGGTTAAAATACTCCGGAATAAATTGAAATGTTCAGATCTATGGAACATTTACGAGTTTTTGTTGTCGATAATGTTTACTTATAAAGTGATTTATTTATTAAATTGAATATTATTTGAATTTAATAAGGTTTGCTTGCAGATGTTTCAAACCGAAAATTTCTCGAAAAGGAACAATGCTAATTTTTTATTTTTTAAATATTTATGATCAGCCGTGCGTTTAAAAGCCATTTTTAAAATTAGTTTAGTAATTTTTAAAAAAAATTAAGTAGTGAACGTTAAAGGGTTAAACTTTAATATAAATTTCACGAGAACGGGCTTACGAGGGCTAACAGTTTATGCGTCAAAAATCACGTTAGATTATGTCCTCTCGGATGAACATAATTTAATTGATTTCTATTATTACACTATTGGGATGGTTCAGTGTTGCCAGATTTGGGGACTTTTTTATTCAACCCCCGCCGCTAAATTTTAATTGTAACACTTGCCTAAGCACTTCGAAAGATAAACGTCTATTATGTATAGCAAATATCACTCCTAAAAATTATTGGTGAGAGTTGAATAAAAAAGTCCCCAAATCTGGCAACACTGGGATGGTTTCCTAGTTAGACGCAATCAGGGATGGAACACGGGCACAGAATTCATACCACTATCAATGTAAGAAAATTTTCTACTTCTTCTATCAACGATATTATAGTTAGAGAAATTTCTTAAACAAATACCGGTATGAATACTGCGCCCGTGTTCTATCCCTGCGCAATTAGATATTTTTTTTTTATGCTTTATTATTTGTACAGTCACCCAAAAAAAAAAACGCCACCCCCCCCCCCCACCTAATTTCGCCGTAAATTATCGTAGAAACATCTGACTGGTACCGATCGATTTGTAATAACATCTAGTTTATAACGGTATAGTTACATTTTGCCTATGGGGTCGTCTACATATTAAAACTGGCATTAACTTCATTTTTTTTCCAATAGCAACCCCTATTTTTGACTTCAGAGATCAAGGCGGTTCGAAAAACATACCTATTTATATACCTTAAATCAATTTTAAATAGAGTTACACGAGAAAATGTATTAGGGGTCCGTATATACATTTAGAATATATAAATCATGATCTACCACCCATTATACATTATTTATTAAGTTTCACACCGGAAAAAAATTTAAGAAATGTTAATTATAAAATTAAAAAAAAAAAAAAAAAAAAAAAAAAAAAACTAATTCACAGAACTCTCTGAGTTAGTTTATGAATTAAAAGATTTTTATTGGTTTCTATTGATTAAACATCGGGTAGTTCACTTCATACGAAGAAAATTAAATAGCTTGAATAGATATTAAAATATCTATCAAAAGAGAAAAAAAAAAAAGGTGAATGGTTTTAAATTTGTTTGAAAATTCAAAATTATTTTAACTCAAGCTGCCGTATAATTGTCTGAAACGGCGGCACTCAACCTGGTTCCCACGGCCGTTTCACAGTGACAATGGGAGTTTGTTCTGATACTGCAGTACTTTCATTTTCTTTAATTTAATTGACTTTTTAAAAATATTAAAACAGATTTTTTTATTTTTATTTATTTATTTTTTTAATTAATTATTTTTTTTTCATGACATTATTAAAAACTCTTACATAAATCTCCACGATATTCTTTTGCTTTTATATTTTATAATGTGTATCAAATTAATATGCAAAATAATAAATCCTACTACTTAATGGGATGTTCTAAAATTCTACTCTTTAACACAGATACCGAAGTGGACGGTGGGTGTAGAAAGGCTGACTACCCTTAATCTAAATCTTCACTTGAAAACGTCAAAATGTTACATAACTCTTTTTTCTTAAGGAAAAAAGAAGATAAGGAGGAGGAGGAAAGATCAAAACGAATAGAAAGCATATTAAACGTTAATACCCTTTAAACACTGGAAAAGGGCGGGGTTTCGTATTGTGTGTCATTTGGGAGCTGTAGAGTGCCAGAAAATTACTTTATGTAATAAAACTTTTCATTTAAAGGGTATTTAAAGCAGCATTATGTTTAATACATAGACTATTCAGAAAAAAAGTACCATTCATCTGGTTCATGAAAAATAAAGAACATTTTCTGGCATTGCTCTATGTATATACATTCTTGTCAACCTAACCCGGAAGATTACTGGTCCCGCCCCTTTCCGTACATTTTTTTCACATCAGTCTTTTTAGCGCCATGTCAGCCATCGGTGGCTGACACTGATCTTTCCATTTAGGCCAAGTCAGCCGGCAGTGTAAAATATGATATAAAACTACAGAACTTACATAGTTTTAAGTAATTACTGACACTTTATTTAAAATTTACTTCATGTCTTTTTTTTTTTTTTTTTTTTTTTTAATAGGATTTTTATAGGATTATATTGTTAAGGCCTAATGGGGTTTATTGAAATTCGATAAACATAACACGCTTCTAAGCAGCTAACTACGCAGCTAGCACGCTACTAAGCATTCTAACGCGAGAATGGGATTTCCATAAGAATTCGCGTGGCGCTCAATGAGTTAATCGTAAATGTATTTGAAGTTAATTACTCTAAAAATTAAATTGTGTACACACAGGGGCGGGAACTAACAATGTTACGGGTTAGGTTGGCAAGTATGCATATATATTTTGCTTGAATTATCAAAATTTATAACACATTTTCTTCTTTTTTTTTAGTATTTTGTGTTTATTTTATATGTCTCATTAAAAATAAATACAATATTCATATATAAACATTTCCATACAGTAATGTATATAAACATATTGATTAAAGAAGTTTTGGTGATATTATATAATTATTCTTCTATCTGTATAGTATATTAACACAAATATATTTTGTAAATTTCGCAGCATCGAAAAACAGCAACATAGCTTCCATATCAAAGCTTAATGTAAATAGGACGTAAGCGTACTGTAGCTTGTGTTAAAGTTTGAAAAAAAAAAAAAAAAAAAAAAAGAATAACAGTGGGCTAAAAATACCCCGGAATAAATTAAAATGTTGTTTATTCTGGTTTTAGTCAGGTGATATCACTCGTGCTAAATAGCTGGATCCGCCCTCTCTTAAGCTCAGGTTCAGCTCATCATTAAAATATTGTTTTTAATATCTGCCGCACCAAAATGTTCAAAACACAAATGCCAATTTTCATATATTTTGAAATCTTCCCGTTTCAACTTTAAAAGCATTTAGATTAATTTATTTTATTTTGAATTTTTAAATTTAGACGTTTAAAGTCTTTTAAATGAAATTTCAGGATTCTGTAAGATCAATATCTATATATTTGAAAATAATAAGACAATTCCTTTGTTTTAAATTTTTATTCCATAATAACTGTGACTTTGATTTCGTGATTAGGAAATTGAAAATAAATACTGTTGAGCTATGTTCCAATAATAGATCTTATAAAAAAAATATATATATATATATAAATAATAAACCAATTTTTCACTATTTGATTCTGTATTTAAAAACTTTTAATAGAAATTTGATATTTTATTATGTTACATTATGGGATAAATTTTAAATAACACAAAGCTTACAAACGGTACAGTAACCAAATGCAAATATGTCACAACAAAATTTAAACAGAAAATTTATGGTAAAAAATCTTTTTAAAATTATTAAATATTCATAATAATAATAATAAAACGGTTGTCGAATGCACAATTGCTGTTTCATGCAATCAGTTTCGCTGTACCGTATTTTCTAAAACATGATATTTAACTAGAGGTGTACGTACTCTTGAATATTGAAATGCGAAAAAAAGTGTTACAGGGTTAAAATAGAATTTTAGCAGCGAAAAACTAGAAAAAGATATTTAATACTTATGAAGAAAGACTTAACATATTAGGATCGGATATATTCCTCTCTTGTAGCGTAAGCCACGCCTTTTCACAATTTTTCTAAAACTTTATAATATAAAACAAAATAATTTTGCATATTTGTAATTAAATCATTTAAGTTTTGTCTTCAATAATCGATGTAGTAAATACCATTGTGATTTATGCATACCAGCGTCACATATAGAGTCAAATAGGAATATGCAAATTAGTCTTTTTTTTAAATAGTGTTTCAGCGAATCAGAGGCTTCTTTTCTTTTGAAATTCTTTCACAATCCCTCACCTACATTGTGATAACTTTACAAAAATATGCCAATTTGTATAATAAACATCGAAATATTGCTTAGGAAACAAAAAAAATAACATAAAGGTGAATTAAAATAGTTTTCCGTCGAATTATATACAAACATTTACTTATAGAGGATAACAGGATTAAAAAAAAACTAACAGGATTAAAAAGTGAAGTATCACTGTAACTCAAAAAATAATGTTAGGAACGAGCTGTAAATTTGGAAACCCATGTTTTTGATGATGCCCGTTCTATTCGTGCAAAAATTAACATAGGTCATAATTCATAATTTTTTCAAATATGAATTTATTAATAATTTTCATAATTCAAAAAATGTTTTTTTAGCAAAAATTTGCATGGAATATGTTTGGGTCACTTCATTCTAACGAATAAAAAAAACAGAATTTAAATATCATAATTATTTCGGAAGATATGATTTAATGTTTGTCACATTCATTTAACATTAGCATCCCCAAACTTTGACAGCTTATAACTCTATGAAAAATTGAGCGAAATATATAAACTATACCATTTTCCGTGATGATTTGATCCAAAGAATTCAAATAAATTATAAAAAATGGGGGTTACCATTGAAAAAAATGAAGTTGATGTCAGTTTTAATATGTAGACGACCCCCTAAGTAAAATCTAACTATAGCATTATAAACTAGACGTTATTACAAACTGATTGGTACCAGTCGCATGTTTCTACGATAATTTACGGCAAAATTAGGTGGGGGGTGGCGTTTTTTTTTTTGGTGACTGTACATTTAAACAACAGCAGAGATCGTACTCTCCGCCCTTATTTCAGGACACTCTGAGGAATAAAACTTTTTTAATTTATTGTTACCATTATTTTTATGCAATAATTTCTACCCTGTATATTCATGGCACATAGCTATAAATGTACCGAAAAATGTGTCTGTAAGAAAATGGTGATGGCAAGAAAGGCAGAAATTTCTTAACCCCGTCGTTCTTGTTCCCGTAATATTTACGGGCAGTGTCCACGTGTATTTTTCCTTTAATATTTTAGGGTCCATGAAAGTACCAGTCAGTACTGAACTATATATAATGTATTCGAAAATATCTACAGAATAAATATATATAATATTCATTTTTTTTTTTTTTTTTTTTTTTTTTTTTTTAATTAGACAAAAATGTGGATTTTATGGGCGTGTCTTTGAAAACTATGCGACCGTTAAGGGGTTGACTTAGAGTGTGTCCTGTAAACAGGGCGGAGAGTACGACCCCTGCAACAGATTTTACTGTAAATGGAAACTAGTATGTTGTGGCCACCACAAGACTTTCTTCTATATTTTCCTATACATATTCAATCAGTAACAATATTAAAAAAAAAAAAAAGGATTTTTTTTTTTTTTTTTTTTGAAAATTAATACATATTCAATCACTAACAATATTAAAAAAAAAAAAAAAAAAAAAAATAGAATTTTTTTCTAAGTTTTTTTTTTTTTTTTGGTTAAAAGTAAAAAAAATCGATAACTTTGTTTTAAATGATCACAGATCTATAGTTCAACCATTCGTTTTAAAGGTATTGACGAGACCTTTCGAATGATACCCATCTTCAAAATTTACCCCCCCGGGGGGGTACTTCCCCCCCCAGGGGGGGAAGCGATGCCCCCCCATGCACAAAATTTTTTTCCTAGTTACGTACTACTATTATCAATAATTCATATTAATTTTACAAACACAAGTGTAAAATAACTCTTATTATGCACATTTATACGAATTTTTGTCCTATGCTGCCATGTTAAAAATTTAGATAAAATGCTATCACAGCGCCACCTGTTGAGCTATTGATCCCCAAATATAATCAGCAACAGTTTATGTCGGGGACCAACTAAATACCAAGTTTGGTAAAATTTCGTTTAAAAAAAAAAAAAAATACGATTATTTTTCTAAGTTTTTTTTTTTGTTAAAAGTAAAAAAAATCGATAACTTTGTTTTAAATTATCACAGATTTATGGTTCAACCATTCGTTTTAAAGGTATTGACGAGATCTTTCGAATGATACCCATCTTCAAAATTTAACCCCCCGGGGGGGTACTTCCCCCCAGGGGGGGAACCGATGCCCCCCCATGCACAATTTTTTTTCCTAGTTAACTACTACTATCATCAATAATTCAAATTAATTTTACAATCACAAGTTTAAAATAACTCTCATTATGCCCATTTATACGGAATTTTGTCCTATGCTGCCATGTTAAAAATTTGCATAAAATGCGATCACAACTCCACCTGTTGAGCTATTGATCCCCAAATCTAATGGGCACCAGTTCATGTCAGGGTGCAACTAAATACCAAGTTTGGTTAAATTTCATTCATTGGTTCGTGAGATACAGCGTCCACAAAAAAATGATACAGACAGACAGACAGACAGACAGACAGACACACAGACAGACAGACACACAGACAGACATTTTTTAAAAACTATCAATTCGTGTTCAGGACATCCCAAAACGTGTAGATCCGTCAAAAAACGGAGGTCGAAAATTTTCGCGAATCCAATACTTTCTCTATATTACATATAGAAGAAAGTAAAAAAGGTAAGAAGAGAGAGAGAAAAAAATACCCTCTTTAGTGAAATAAGAAATATATATATATATATATATATATATATTAATTACACTGAATTGTTTATAGATTAAATGATTTAACTAATTAATATCGAATTAAATTTAGCGTAAATCGCTACTATTTGTAAAAATAATAGTGAAGATATTTAATGTAACAATAGTTATTATATTTATTTACTCAAAATTAGGCTATAATAATAAAATAACCTAATTTACATTTATCAAATTATCTCAAACTACTTTATTCTCAAGAGTACTTTACGTTATACAAGAAACACCCTTGAATCAAGCTTTTTTGCTACATCACTCCCAATAGTTATTATTAACATGAATAAATAAAAAATAAATAAATGAAAATGAGATGAGAGTTTTTTATTTATCTTTAGTACAAGTCGTCTCTACGAAACAGGTTTTTGAATTAGGACATCAGTTTTTGATGATACAAAAAATGAACAATAACTCTCAGCAGATAATTGAGCTCGTATATATCATACTAAAGTCATAATAAAGAGTAATTGCTCCACACGTTTAATCTTCATTATAAAATATAGATTATAATGCCGTAATTGTCAGGCTTTAGGTACTTTTTTAAAGAAAAGCCACCAACATTTTCTAATAGTATTTCTTAATTCAATTAACGATAGTTGTTTACTAGAAAATTGTTACTAAAACATTCAATCAAAAATTAGTACTAGTTTAGTTGCCAAATCTTACGGGAATACCGAAAGATTTGTCAACTATGTAATGCATATAGAATCGATTTTAAAACATAGTAGAAAACTGAGAATTATTATAAAACGAGCTTGGAAAAGTTTTCTCATACTTCTGTTTTCAGTATGAATCGTTAACAATATTTACTAATAAGTCAACCTAATGAGTCGTTTCAATTAGATTATTGTTTAAACAATTTAAACTTTAAATTACAATAATTAGTGAAAAAAAAAAATAGACTTTATAGCACTGTAAATTGTAAATTGTTAAATATAGATCTTGCCTAATAAAAATTAAATTTACCTTGTCTCTTGCACAATATATTTTTTACGAAAATTTTACCTTCGAGACAACTTTCCACCCTTTGCCAATTAAAGGATTAATTATGGCCACCACCATGCGTAATTTCAGAATCACTAAATGACTTTCATTCATTTTTATTAGATTAAAGTTCCTGGTACATTATATTTTTCGAATTATAAGTAGAAAACACTTCTAGCACTGTGACTGCCCGTCGGAGTTGCAAAGCTTCTTCTAAATTTATTCCGGAGTTTCACTAGACGTGGCTTTTTTCATACAACTATTATTATAAGAACATTTTTTTCTTATTTTATCGTAGTTACATATTATAGAGAGTTATTTAATAAGTTAAGTGGTGTGAAATAAAAGGGAAGGGGCTAAAAGTGTTCCGGAATAAATTAAGGAACTCTGCTGCCCAGCGTTCCCAACTTTTATAATTTATTCACAATCATTTTTAGCCCCGCCTTCTTTTTTGCACTAGAATTTTAGTAGATTATTTCTCTTTAAATATGTGACAACAATTAAATAAGAAGAAAATCATTTTTCAAAATTTCCAGTATGAAAAAGAAGTGGGGCTAAAAATGGTTGTGAATAAATTATAAAAGTTGGGAACGCTGCTGCTGCCTATACCTAGGCCTGCCAGTCGGTGTTGCCAGACTTGAGGAATTTTATTCAATTTTCACCAATAATTTTGAAAAGTGATATTTGATATATGTAATAGACGATTAATCTTCGAAGAGATTAGGCAACTGTTACAATTAAAATTTTGCGGTGGTTCTTAAATACAGGGATGGAACACGAGCGCAGAATTCATACCGGAATCCGTTAAAGAAATTTCTCTACTTATAATATCGTCGATTTAAGAAGTAGAAAATTTTCTTACATTGATAGTGGTATGAATTCTACGCCCGTGTTCCATCCCTGTAAATAGAAAAATCTCAAAATAATCTGGTAACTCTACTGCTAATTATTCTAATTTATTCTGTAGTAGTGTTAGTCTGTCCCCACCCTCCACCCCCGCCTTTTTTTCACAGCAGCACATTTGTGGAGTAATATTTTTATTTAATCGCGTGTAAATAATGCCGAATATTAATGCTTATATAACACGATTAATGAATTTTATTTGGAAATTAAAGCGCATGCAGAGTTGCAAACTTTTATAATTTATTCCGGCGCATTGTTAGCCCAGCCTTTTTTCTCATACCGGTATATTTCAAGACTTTCTTCTTACTTAATCGTTGTCACATATTAGAGAGAAATAATCTACAAAAATTCCGGTGTGGAAAAGAAGGCGTACTAAAAATATTCTGGAATAAATTATAAAAGTTGTTAACTCTAGTAATAGATATAAAATTCTATACAAAACAGAATTTAATATAGTACGACAGGATTTATTATAATCTATTCTTCCATGTAAAAGCATGCAAAGTTTTTTTTTCCCTAGCATCTGTTACTATATTCATTTCTTAAAATTTCTTTGGTATAGCTTTATCATAGAATCCCAGAGTTGCCAACTTTTGTAATTTATTCCGAAGCATTGTCTGCCCCGCCTTTTTTTTATACCAGTAATTTTTCAGAATGATTTTCTCATTAAATCGTTGTCATTTATTGAAGTGAAATATTCTACAAAATTCTGGTGCGAAAAGGTGGGATTAAAAATGCTCTTCAATAAATTATACAGGGAGGTTACAGACACGCTTTTTTTCCCTGATTCTTCCACCAGAATATTTATATGATGATTTGTACCTAATTAATGGTGCAAACATACTATTAAAAATTCTGAAAGAAAAATATTGGTGGGAAAATCAGGGAAAAAATATGGTCTGGGACCCCCTGTATAAATGTTGGCAACTCTGGAAGCCCCTTTACGGCTTTTAATTTCTTTATTTTACTTTTATTTTTATTATTATTACTAGCTGGCTTCGCCCGCTAGCGGGTCAGTATTTTCAAATGAATCACTAAAAATAATGAATCACTAACAGAAACTTTTAGTGTTAAGAAAAGAAATTAAAAAAAAAAATCATTTCTGATTGGGTAAAAAGTCGGGCCGGGTCCCCACGCGCTGCGCGCGCCTATTCCTTCCCTGACCCTACGTGCCCCCTAAAAAAAATCATTTCTGATCGGGTAAAAACTCGCACCGGGTCCCCACTGCCTTCGGCAGCGCAGTCCCGTGCGCGCTGCGCGCGCACAACTGAAGAGATACACGCACTGCGCGCGCGTATTCCTTCTCTGAGCCTTCGTGCCCCCTAAAAAAAAAATCATTTCTGATCGGGAAAAAAACTCGCACCGGGTCCCCACTGCCTTCGGCAGCGCGATCGCGTGCGCGCTGCGCGCGCACAAGTTAAGGGATACGCGCGCGGTGCACGCCTATTTCTTCTCCACCCTTTCAGGCCCTCTTAATTAACCTACGTATACCAATTTTGAACGATCTAACTCATTTGGCTGAGATGCAAAAGAAAACATAATCAGGACACCTCAAAACGTGTAAATCTGGTGAAAACTTTCGATAATTTAAAAGAACTTTAAAATATCTTTCGAGTGATGCATTAAAAATAATTTAATCATAATTAGAAATTGAAATATTGAAATTTGAAAATATTACAGCGCCTTCTGTCGGTAGAAATTTCTGTATTCCACTGTTCCATTCCAATTCAAAAACGCTTTCTAATGATGTATTACTTATGAAATTATTTTAATTAGTAGCTGAGATACAAAGAAAACTAATTCAGGACACCTCAAAACGTGTAAATCTGGTGAAAACTTTCGATAATATAAAAGAACTTTAAAATATCTTTCGAATGATGTATTAAAAAAAATTTAATCATAATTAGAAATTGAAATATTGAAATTTGAAAATAATACAGCACCATAAGAGAAAACTGATTCAGGAGACCTCAAAACGTGTAAATCTCATGAAAACTTTCGATAATTTAAAAGAACTTTAAAATATCTTTCGAGTGATGCATTAAAAATAATTTAATTATAATTAGAAATTGAAATATTGAAATTTGAAAAAATTACAGCGCCATCTGGCGGTAGAAATTTCTGTATTCCACTGTTCGATTCCAAATCAAAAAAGCTTTCTAATGATGTATTACTTATGAAATTATTATAATTAGTATCTGATATACAAAAGAAAACGAATTCGGGAGACCTCAAAACGTGTAAATCTGGTGAAAACTTTCGATAATATAAAAGAACTTTAAAATATCTTTCGAATGATGTATTAAAAATAATTTAATCATAATTAGAAATTGAAATTTGAAAATATTACAGCGCCATAAAAGAAAATTGAATCAGGACACCTCAAAACGTGTAAATCTGGTGAAAATTTTCGATAATTTAAAAGAACTTTAAAATATCTTTCGAATGATGTATTAAAAATAATTTAATCATAATTAGAAATTGAAATATTGAAATTTGAAAATATTACAGCGCCATGAAAGAACACTGATTCAGGAGACCTCAAAACGTGTAAATCTGTTGAAAACTTTGAATTATGTAAAAGAACTTTAAAATATCTTTCGTATGATGTATAAAAAATAAATCAATCGTAATTAGAAATTGAAATACGCGTATTAGAATATTGCAAAAATGTCCGGCGTGTAAAGATAAAATTTAATTTGCAATTAAAATGTAAATCTTTTGTTTATTGACGAAAATCGATGAAATTTGAAATGCAAGTTTGTTTTGTGGTGTAAATATTATATACTAAATAAAATGTGTAAAATTTGAAAAATTGAAGAAAATAGAAATTTGCAATTTTTAATCGCAGTACGAAACACGTGACTCCGTTAAATTCCAGATGTGTTTCCGTTGAAGACTGCTGTAGACGAAAAGTCTGCAAAGCTAAGATTCTTGTGATTTGCTGCCAATATTTTTTTATAGTTTAGTTAATTTAAAAAAAATCTAATTGTCCGATCGATAAGCCGTTTAAACCATCGGTTTAAGAAAAAAATGCCCTTTCCAATGGTATCTTGTTTGTAACGATACGACTGATATTTCTAATTTATTTTCCACTTTTTCCGTAAAAATGTCGCTTTTTAAGCATTTAATCATGAATTCTGGGTCATTTTTCGTTAGACAATGGTCGACATTTTAATTAATATCTCCGCTAATTAGGGTCGCATCGTTTAGCAAATTACATATCGTACATCTGCGATAAATTCTCTGTCCGACGGTACCTGTTCGAAGTCCGTGCGACCGTTAGCGGCGGAGCCTTTTCCGTTTCAATCCGTTTCTCACAGACACACACACACACAGACAGAAACACACACGCGTACAGATTTTAATAATATAAGGAGATTATTATTTTTATTTTATTTTATTTTTGTCATTTTGGTGATAAATTAAAATGGCTATCGCAACTGCGTTAGTAAAGACCTTGACGAGTAACGTCCGAGTTATTTCGGTGCGAAATTTTAAATTTCGCCAAGGAGTCCTATTGTAAAACTGCTCCATTTCTTTTAGCACGATTTTTCTACTATTTTTCTTTTTCTTTTTTTTTCTCCATTTAACCGATAACCTTTTATTTATTTATTTATTTATTTTTCATTAGTTTATTAATTTATTTTTGGAATCAATTTGGTTTTTTCATTTTAATAATATTAAAGTTAAAATAGGGTTTTTATTTAATATATTTTCAATCGATTATCAGATTAAACTAAAAAATACGACATTAGCTAGATTTTGTCTTGATTAATAAGTGTACCAATTTTTGTAGCGATCAGTTCAATGGTACAGTTTTATATAGCGAACTAATAATCCGAACAGATACAAAGGCAAACTTTCAGCTTTATATATTTTAAATAATAGTAATAAAAAAATTTATGCACATTCATTCAAAGTAATATACTGCGGAATGGTAACAACGCAAAATCTCAGTCTGAAAGAAATAGTCCTGCCGTACTTATAATAGAGTGAATTTTTTATTGCAAGCTTATACAAGCCTCGCGATGTCCTTAAAATTTTATTCTCATTTTATCATATTTTCACCATCATAGTTTCCAACTTAGCACCTCTTGGCTACCAGAAAGTTTTAATAGAAATATTTATTTTATTTAATCAGTGAACTGTAATGGTTTTTACTGATTAACTAAAATTAAAAGTTTCTTTTTAATTTTCCCGTCGCCAAAAGGTGTTAAGTTGGCACCTATTTTCCCCATTATTTAAAAAATAAATAAATGAATAAAATAAAATATTTTTTTCATACCTGCCAACATCCTAATTAATATTCCGTAGTGTTGTTTACCTCGCACTTTTTTCACATCAGTAAATTTATAGAGTATTCTTCAACTCCAATTGAATAAGAAGAAAAATACTGGAGTAGAAGAAAAGGCAGGATTAATAGTACAATGGAATACCAATTAGAATGTTAGCAGGCATGGTATTTTACATAACATTTGCGCATGATTTAGCATTAAAAGATTCAAGAAAAATTTCTTATCGACGATAGTGGTAAAAATATAATAAACCATGAAAAAAAAAAAAAAAATGTAAGAATGCTGCGAGGCTGGCTTTTGATATAATGTTCATTTATTTATTTAGTATTATTTCGTTTTCAAATTTTGTGATAATTGTATTATTGAGATATCGATATGTCACAAAGCATTTTTATGTATTAGTATAATTAGAAAGAATTCTACAATCATGAAGAACCATCTGATAATTTAGGCTTTATAAGCATAGCCTCCTAAACTAGATGCCTTCGGCGTGGCTCGGAAACTTGGCAACAGTTAAGATAGACAGCGCCACCTGGTACATATTGCGCGACTTTTTTTATTCAACTGTCACCAATAATTTTAAAAAGTGATACATGATATATATAATGGACATTTCTTCGATTCTATTCGCCTTTTATGTACTTTTTGGTGGCTGTTGAATAAAAAAGTCGTGCAATCTGTACCAG
The DNA here is from genome assembly GCA_963930645.1 of Salticus scenicus. NCBI lineage: Eukaryota > Metazoa > Arthropoda > Arachnida > Araneae > Salticidae > Salticus > Salticus scenicus. The sequence continues at coordinate 35,231,200 of OZ005657.1, forward strand.
ATGGCGCTGACTATCGCCTGAAAAGTTGTCAATTTTCCGAAGCATCTAGTTTAGGAGGCTATGTTATAAAACATCAAATGTTATAAATCTCATGCCTTCAAATTTACTACTTATTGGATTTAGAGTTCAGCATCTATGAAGAAGTAGATCTAATGAAGGTTTTTTTTTTTTTTTTTTTTTTTTTTTTTAACTTTAAACTGTATTCTGCATTTTTAAATTATACAGTTACGAGTAAAAAAAAAAGTTTAAATATTCTTAAATTTGTTTTTTGTATTTACAGATTGTTTAGGCATTTATTTTCATATTTGTCATTTATCGTTTAATAATTATTTCAACTTAAAATACATGCATCTATATATCTAATATTAATACATGTATTCAGTTGAATGAATATATGCATTCAGTTGAATGAATATTATTTCAACAGGCATTTCATTATTTCATTGGGCATTTATTTTCATATTTGTCATTTATCGTTTAATAATTATTTCAACTTAAAATACATGCATCTATATATCTAATATTAATACATGTATTCTGTTGAATGAATATATGCATTCAGTTGAATGAATATTATTTCAACTGAATGCATTACAATTGCAAAAGAATGCTTTCTAATTTTGTAGCATTTATTTTTTTGGGAGATTTCATTTCTTCTGCATGTTCTATGTGGTATGTAAATAAAAGAAGATTATTCATCGGAAATAGCCAAGATTTTTTTTCCCAGTGAACTAGGTGGCGCTACGAGTGTTACGTACTTAATGAGGAATTCTCATATTGACTACTTCGAAGTTTGTGACGCTACAATCTGGCGCCAGTTTTAGTATTAAGCATCAAATGTATTTAAATATAATCTATATAATATTTCTCTAATGTGAACCAGTGACGTTTAAACTTTGTCGAAACGATATGATAGTGACGTAAGGTGCAATCTGACTGGTCAATCCAGATTAAAATGATCAAAATAATCTAGAGATTTCGGATACAAAAATTTAATTTAATACATTTGAAATGCATACTTTCTGAAAGAAATCGAAAAAATATTAACTTTTTGTGCTGAAACCTATGCTCAAAATTTCTTCATATTTATAAATATATTTGAAAGAATGTAAAGTCAGTTAAGCCTTGCATTAATGGTCTATTATTCGGCAGAGCGGTGGTATCGCCATATATTTACCTAAATCGAAATCATCATATTAAGCATACATGCATAGTTAACAACTCAGATCCTTTTGGCTACAGAAAAATTTTAATAGAAATATTTATTTTATTTATTTGGTGAACTGTAACGATTTTCACTGATTAAGTAAAATAAAATTTTTTATTAAAATTTTCCGGCAGCCAAAAGGTACTAAGCTGGAAACTACGCATACATGCCAACATTCTAATTAACCCGTTACAGGGATGGAACACGGGCGCAGAATTCATACCACTCTCAATGTAAGAAAATTTTCTACTTCTTAAATCAACGATATTATAGGTAGAGAAATTTCTTAAACAGATTCCGGTATTAATTCTGCGTCCGTGTTCCATCCCTGCCGTTAGTAGTCGCTATAGACAGCGCCACCTATTACAGATTGCGCACTTTTTATTTAACTGTCACCAATAATTTTATGAAGTGATGTGATCGACGTTTCTTCGATTTTATTCGCGTTTTGTGTGTATCAAATGCCACTTCTAAAAATCGAGCGACTACTAACGGGTTAGTATTTCGTAGTATTGTTAGTACCCGCATTTTGTTTCACACCAGTCTGTGTTTAGAGTATTTATCTTCTTATTTAATCGTAATTACATTTGGAGAGAATTATTCTTAAAAGGAAAGCGGTATGGAAAAAGCGGAGGGTACTAACAATGCTACGGAATGTTTATTAGAATACTGGTTGACATATAATAAAGATACAAATTTTTGAAAGCCAAAATTATATATATATATATATATATATATTAGATTCGTTAGAAATAGAATGACTATTATTTCTTTTTATTTATTTATTTATTTTGTAGATATATTTATTAACTTATGGAATTTATGTTATGTATGGTAAAATGGTAATTCAACACTTTCGCGACCGCTCACGTAGATTCACGTAATTTCAAAATCTGTAACTCCGCCAGTGGGCGTTTCCTTCGTAATTTGTATGGTATTTATTTCTTAAGAATATACCCAATGTTCATATTTGTACAGTCAATATACTATAGATACAAATACTTTGATTAGAATGAGTATAATCATAGCCTCCTTATTTAGGAGGCTATGGTATAGTTATAATGTATATCCATTTGTATTATAAATGTGAATACAAAAAATTTTATTCTGAATTATTGTAACTCGGGAAAATAACGCCCCCAGGCGGACCTTACTTTTTAAAAGACAAAAGCATGCGGTCCCAAAAGTGCTAATTAAGTCAAATTTTATGAAATAACTAATTCTTAATTTAACAATTTAATTTCTAACAATTTTTAACTCAACAGCGAAAAAAGTTATTTTCTAAAATTGAAATTATAATGCAAGTATCAAAGATTTAACTGTTTTTCTTTATTTAAAATAAATGAATAAATAAAACTAAAAAGGTTTTTTTTTTTTTTTTTTTTTTTTTTTTTCTTAGTTATTTTACTTATGAGATTTTTCTGAAAATCATATTAGATATGTAAGCATTATCATGCAGATGATCTGCACGGGAATGTGGAGGCGTTTCCACACATACAATCATTTTTAAAATATTTCCTTTAAAATCGTAATAACTAAATTCTCTCATTTTTCATGCGAAAGATATTCTTTCAAAATTTAATTCTATTTTAAATTATATTTGCAAATACTAATGTAGGTTGCATTTCAATTCATTGTAGAAATGGATTAATTTTAGTATAATTTAATTATGAAAACTTTTTCAAAATATATCTTTCAGAAATCTAAATTTCATTTGTTTTAAAATTTAAAATGTAATCTATATATTAAAATTTCAGTTATTTAAAATGTAAATATAATACTTTATCAATAAATTATATTAACTATAAACTAGTATGTTGTGGCCACCACAATACTTTCTCCTATATTTTCCTGTACAAATTCACTGAGGGAAAATAATTTATTAAAACTATTATTCATTAATATTATTTAACATGATGAATGAAAATGATTTTCATCTTAGAGAAAACTAACACTAAATATCCAAAGAAAGACAGTTTTATTGTCTAAAAATAACATCTTAAAAAATGCGTTTTTATAATGGTTATTTCACATGTCAAGTTTCGTACAGTTATATGCCATACAAGTTGAGATATAGCCTTCCCATTATCGAGAAAATTTCCAGTATAGCAGCTCCATATATTGGCCGACAAGCATCCAACTTGAAGCAGCATAATGGCCTTCTCATATATCAAGTTTTGTTTGATGATACGCAGTAGAACCTGCGATGTAGCCTTTCCTTAAATTGCAGAAATTGCTGCGTAGCAGCAGCACCTGTTGAGCAGTTGACACCAAAAAGTGATAGGTACTAATTTATGTAAAGTTTCATCTACATATAAATTTATATGCAATTCTGTGCAGTAGTTCCCGAGATATAGCCTTCCCTTAAATTGCGGAAATCGCTGCCTAGCAGCACCACCTGTCGGCGGATAAGCATTCAAATTGAATCAGCATAATGGCTTATAATGACCTTCTAATATATCAAATTTTGTTCGATTGTATGCAATGGAACCTGATATATACTCTCCCCTTAAACTGCGGAAATCGCTGTATAACAGCGACACCTGTTGAGCGTTTGACGCCAAAAGTTGATAGGCACTAGTTTAGGTCAAGTTGCATCTACATATATATTTATATACAATTCTGAGCAGTAGTTTAGGAGATATAATTGCCACAAAATTTTTGTTGCATACACACACATAGACAGACCAACAGACGGATATTTTCTTAAAATGGTAAAATCATGTTCTAGATCTCTCAAAACGTGTAAATCCGCCGAAAACCGGAAGTCCAATACCTTCTTCTATTGAATATAGAAGAAAATAATATGTAATGAATTGTCAGCAGTTTTCTTTTGCATAACTTTTCTTATTTATTCTCTTCTGCATTCAATAGAAGAAAGTATTGGATACGTAAATATTTTCGACTTCCGGTTTTTGGTGGATTTATACGTTTTGAGAGACTCAACAGGATTTGACCATTTTGAGAAAATGTCTGTCTGTGTGTGTGTGACAAAAATTTTGTATCGACTGTATCTCAGGAACTATTGCACAGAATTACATATAATTTTATATGTAAATGCACCTTGACCTAAAATAGTGCCTGTCAACAGTTGGTGTCAACCGATCAACAGGTGGCGCTGCTATGTAGAGATATGCACAATTTGAGGGATGGCTATATCTCAGGAACTACTGCACAAAATTGCATATAAAGTAATATATAGATGCAACTTGATATAAATTAGAGTGCCTATCAACTTTTGGTGTGAACAACTCAATAGGTGGTGCTACTATGCAGTGATTTCTACAATTTAAAGTAAGGCTATATCTCTGGAACTACTGCATAAAAATACATATAAATTCATATATAGATGCAACTTGATATAAGTTAGTGCCTATCAACTTCTGGTGCCAACCACACAACAGGTGGCTCTGCTATGCAGCGATTTCCAGAGTTTAAGAAAAGGCTATATCTCAGGAACTACTGCATAAAAATGTATATGTAGATGTATCTTGATGTATGCTAGTGCTTACCAATTTTTAGGGTCAATTACTCAACAGATGGCGCTGCTGTGCAGTGATTTTCAGAGTTTAAGGAAGGGTTATATCTCAGGAACAACTGTGCAAAATTGTATAAATATTTATATACGCACCTTGATATAAGTTATTGCGAATCAACTTTTGGTACTAATTGCTCAACAGGTGGCGCTTCTATACAACGATTTACTCAACTTAAGGGAAGATTATATTTCAGGTTCTAATACATATAATCAAACAATACTTGATATGGGAGAAAGCCATTGTGAGACATTATGCAGTTTCAATCTGAATGTATATCTACCAATAGGTTGCGCTTCTATAGTGCTGTTTTTCCCGAGAACGGGAATGCTATATTTCAACTTCTATGACATTTAACTGTACAAAACTTGACACATGAGATAACCATTATGAAAATGCGTTTTTTAAGATGTTAGTTAAACTGTGTTTCTTTGGATATTTACTGTTAGTTTTCTCTAAGATGAAAATTGCCTGCATTCATCATGGCAGATAATTTTAATAAGTAACAGTTTTTGTAATTTATTTGAACTGAGTGAATTTATGTAGGAAAATACAGAAGAAAGTCTTGTGGTGGCCACAACATACTAGTTTTGCTTTCTCTTACCCATGTAAATGGGAGAGAAGTATTGCTTTTGGGTCAAATTTTCGAAATCGAGTTTTTGTTATGTTTACTCGATTTGAGGTCCCCTGAATCCCAAAATCATATTTTTAGCGATTGGTCTGTGTGTCTGTTATCAGCATATCTCAAGAAAAAAATAATACCGGAATGTTCAAACTTGGTATTCTAAATGTGTATCATATAGATAGGGATGCTACACTAAACTTTTCGTGGAGATCAAACAAATGATTCGTGTACAGGGACACCCAAGAGAATTCAAATGTATTACATCAATGGGGAAAATTGTAGGTAAGTAGAGTTTAACAACTATAAACTGCACTAAACCAAATGAAACGAATTTATATTTTTTATATGCGTAAAAACATGTATCATACTGAATATGGTATGGAAATCATTCACTGTTCGTTTACAGAGCTAAACAAAAGAACTAGATTATAGTAAGACAAGACAATACTTGAAAATCATTGGAAGTGTATTTCAGGTTGTGCCGTCTGTTATTAATATCGGATTATATTTATGTGCACCATGTGGCGTTTATATAATCGTCAGAAGATATACAGGGCTGCCAATATTTAAGCCATAATATTGTTTTTTATTGTTAATGGAAGTGCTTTACTAAAATATTTTACCATGTCCAGGAAATCTGCTTAGGAATTGAAATTAATTCTATATGGGCATATGGTTAATAATGTATGTTTTTAAGCTAAATATTCATTGCTTTTTTTTTTTTTTTTTTTTTTTTTTTGCATGTTCTGAGGCTTCCTGAGTACTGAAGTCAAGTTTTAATGTTTTATCTTTGCCTTGTCACTTAAATTAAAAACAAGTAATTTTAGGCGATCCAAATGTTGTATTTTGAAGTTAATATGTTTGATAGTAGAAAAATTTGATCAAAATTGATAAGTTTTAAGAAATGTTGCGTGTGAACGTTGTCTGAATAATTTTAAATGAACTTTTGAACTTAATGACAGACTTGAAATGTATATAAATGTATGAATAATAATGAAACGGGGTTTGGGAGAGGGGACCCCTCACATATTATTTGTCAAATAAATCTGTTCCGAAGCCTAATTTGAATTGTTTTAACATAGGTTTACATAACAGTACTCGTTTTCTTACCTCTTAATCTCCAATCTGTATTTATAATATTAAATTTCAGGGTAAGAGAAAGTCGTGTGAGCAATACACCAGATTATTTAAGCAAGTTTTGTCAATTATATGCTTATCAAGGTAGACAAAGCACGTAGTTCAGACAATATTGCACATTATATTCTACTAACCTAACTATCAAGTGACACATAAGCATAAGAATTGATATTAAAAAATAAAATAAAATAAAACTATTATGGCTTATTATCCCAATGGCATTGACATTTTTATGTATGTGAATATAATCCAGTTGCATAAAAACCAAATGCAAATATCTGTTTTTAATTACTGTGTGCTCTTAAAAAACTGAAAATTTCATGAGTACTGGGAAAGGGGATTGCCGGATATCCGGCTGGATATCCGGATCCGGCAAATTAAAAAATATCCGGAATGCCGGATATCCGTATCCGGTAAAATCCATATCCGGTCCATCCCTACTCAAAACCCTGGTTCAAAAGAATTGAGTGATTTTCAACGAGGGCGAATAATTGGACAATATGAATCTGGTAGAAGTCAGAAGCAAATCGCCTTAAAGCTGCAGATTCCACTCTCAACTGTCAATCGGGTGATTGTGCAATTCAAAACTGACCAAAAAAAAAAAAAAAAAAAACCGTTAAACCCCGTTCAGGTCGACCTGGACCAACAGCACGTCAACTGAGGGCTGCCAAAAGGATTGTGGAAAAGAATTTTCGTTGCAAGGCTTAATGCAAATCACATTAAGCAGATGTGGGAGCACTGCTTAATGTGATTCGCCGTACAGTTATCAGATATCTTCATAAGTTAGGATATCATGGGAGAGCTGCTAGACGCAAACCTCTTCTCACTGATGCCAATATTAAGAGGAGAAAAAGAATGGGTAACTGCAATGTCCAAACATGATTTGACATTTTGGCAGCATGTTATCTTCTCAGATGAGTCCACTTTTGCTCAGTTTTCCTGTAGCGAACGCACATGGGTCTGGAGCCAACCTACACAAGAATTTAGTCTAAATCGATTACACCCAACCGTAAAGCATGGCGAATTTTCCATTCTCGTGGGGGGTGCGATTTGGAGCACTGGAAAATCAGAACTTGTGGAATGTGTGGGTAATGTTAATAGTGAAAAATACATTGCCATATTGGAGAAGGGGCTTTTACCAATATTCTCAGATGGGATACTGAATAAATCATTGACACTTTTCATGGAAGATGCCGCTCCTTGCCATACGGCTGAAAGAATCAAAGAATGGGAAGCAAAGCAGGGCATTCGAAAGCTTCCATGGCCCAGTCAGTCACCGGATATGAACCCCATAGAACACGTAATGGGCTCTGCTCGATCGTGCAGTTAAACGACGTCCACAACAACCTAATTCTCGTAAAGAACTTTTGCAATGTTTATGTGAGGAGTGGACTAAAATTCCTCAGGCTAAGATAGCAGAACTGATTGCCTCCATGCCAGACAAAGGCTTTGAAAAAAGCAAGCGGAGGTTCAACAAAGTTCAAAGGTACAGTCAGCCAAAAAAAAAAAACGCCACCCTCAACCTAATTTCGCCGGAAATTATCGTAGGAACATGCGGCTGGTACCTATCGATCTGTAACAACGTCTAGTTTTTAATGGTGTAGTTAGATTTTGCTTAAAGGATTATCTACATATTAAAACAGGCATAAACTTCATTTTTTTCAATGACGAACTCCATTTTTGACCTCATATTCAGATTGCTGAGATCAAAGCAGTTCGGAAAGCATACCTATTTATACACTTTAAATGAATTCTAAACAGAGTTACACGTGAAAGTGTGCTAGGGGACCGTCTATACATTTAGAAAAAATAAATCGTGATCTACCATGCAATATGCATTATTTTTTTAATTTCACACCGGAAAAAATGTTCAGCGATGTGAATTTTCAAATAAAAAACGATTCAAATTCGCAAAACTTTCTGTGTTAGTTTATGATTTAAAAGATTTTTATTGGTTTATATTTATTAAACTTTGAGTAGTAAAATACATCACTTCATACGAAGAAAATTAAATAGCTTGAATCATATAAACCCTACAATACAATGTTGAATTACAAAAATCTAGGTACCAAGTTGAAAGAATAATAGTAATAATGATAATAATATTAATAGCGGTTAAAAGAAAAAAAAAATAGTGTTTAATATTTAAGAAAAAGAATTATCTACTTCTTGTTGGGAATATTTTTATTTTATACAGTAAGCCCTGCATGAAAGTGTTACTATAAAGTTTTACATTTGATTTTAGTGTACAAACCAACAATAGATAATATAAAAAAATATAGATAACAAGATTTAAACTAAGATCTGAGAAAGGATATTTAACATTTTCACGACCGCTAACGTAGTTTCACGTCATTTGGAAATCTGTAACTCCTCCAGTGGGCGTTTCTTTCACAATTTGTGTGTTACGATATTTCTTAAGAATAGTCCTTATATTCATATTTATATAAACAAAATAGTATTAATACAAATACTTTCACTAGAAAGAGTATAATTATTGCGTATATTCATATGAAAATAAATATGGATATAGAAAAAACGGTTTCCTATAGCCTAGATCGAATATTCCACGTTCTGCAGTCGTCTACTGTACTTGAATTCTTAATTTTAAATGTGTAAAATCTATATCTTTAAAAGTAATAAGACATATTACATTGTTTTAAATTCTTTTTCCGTGATAAATGTGACGCCAGTTTTACGCCGTGATTAGAATAATCGAGAATGAATATTATTGCGCTGTGCTTCAATAATAGATTTTAAAAACATTAAAAAAAATATCTTTAAAAGTAATAAGACATATTACATTGTTTTAAATTCTTTTTCCGTGATAAATGTGACGCCAGTTTTACGCCGTGATTAGAATAATCGAAAATGAATATTATTGCGCTGTGCTTCAATAATAGATTTTAAAAACATTTTTAAAAAAATTACCACTATATTATTGGGTATTAAAAAAACATTTAATAAAAATTTTATATTTTATTATGTTACGTCATGCTATAAAATTTAAATAGCATAAACGGTAGAGTAAACGAATGCGAAAATGTCACAACAAGATTAAAACAGAAAATTTGTTTTAAAAAATATGATAAAAATTAATAAAAATTAATTACATTAATTTAAAAGAAAGAAAAAACAAAAGTATTGTTCACTGCATATTGCTCTTTTAAATAATAATCCTTGTCCTACCGCGTTTTCTAAATCATGATATATAACTTGAGATGCACGAATCCTAGAATATTCAAGTTAAAAACAAAAGACAAAAGGGATAAAATAGAATTTTAGCAGTGAGAAACTAGAAAAAGTTATGTAATATTTAAGAACAAAGGCTTAACATTTCAGAATCGAATAAACTACTCTTTGAAACGGAAGCCACGCCTTTACACAATTTTTCTAACACTTTACATTATAAAACAAAATTATTTTACATACTTCCAAATAAATCCTTTAAATTTTGTCTTCAGCATTCCATGTAGTAAATGCCATTGACATTTATGCATATCAGCATCACATATAGAGTCATATACGAGTATGCAAACTAGTTTTTTTTAATACTGTTTCTGCAATATAGAGGCGGGGCTTCATTTCTTTTGGAATTCTTTCCCAATCTCTTGCCTGCATTACGATAATTTTATAAAAAATAAGCCAATTTGTATAATAAACATCGAAATGTTCCTTAGAAAACAATTAGAATAACATAAAGGTAAATTAAAATAGTTTTTCGTCAAAATGTATAGAGATATTGACTCACGGAGGATACAAATTATAACAAGTGACGCCCCCCTAACAGCAGTAAAAAATGAAATATCACTGTAACTCAAAAAATAATGTTAGGAACGAGCTGTAAATTTGGAAACCCATGTTTTCGATGATGCCCGTTCTATTCGTGCAAAAATTAACATAGGTCATAATTCATAATTTTTTCAAATATGAATTTATTAATAATTTTCATAATTCAAAAAATGATTTTTTTGCAAAAAATTGCATGGAATATGTTTGGGTCACTTCATTCTAACGAATAAAAAAAACAGAATTTAAATATCATAATTATTTCGGAAGATATGATTTAATGTTTGTCACATTCATTTAACATTAGTATCCCCCAAACTTTGACAGCTTATAACTCTATGAAAAATTGGGCGAAATATATAAACTATACCATTTTCCGTGATGATTTGATCCAAAGAATTCAAATAAATTATGAAAAAGGGGGGTTACTATTGAAAAAAATGAAGTTGATGTCCGTTTTAATATGTAGACGACACCATAAGGGAAATCTAACTATAACATTATAAACTAGACGTTATTACAAAGTGATCGGTACCAGTCGCATGTTTCTACGATAATTTACGGCGAAATTAGGTGTGGGGGGATGCGTTTTTTTTTTTTTTTTTGGCTGACTGTACGTATTTTGTTTATTGTATCAAGTAGATACTATGAAATAAATAACATTGTTTAAAAATTATGGTGTGAATTTACTTATGACATGTCCCTGTACAAGTAGCTAAAGAAACGCCCACTGGCAGAAGTACAGATGTAAAATGACGTGAATCAACGTCAGTTGGTGCGAGAGAGTTAATTAGAACGGGCAAGTATGATAACACTGAGCGAACTAAAAATAACATCATAACCAGAGTTCCCAACTTTTATAATTTATTCACGAACGTTTTTAGCCCCGCCTCTTTTTCATAGCGGAAGTTTTTAAAAATGATTTTCTTTTTATTTAATCGTTGTCACGTATTAAAGAGAAATAATCTACAAAATTTCTGGTGCGAAAAGAAGGCGGGACTAAAAATGCTCGTGAATAAACTATAAAAGTTGGAAACTCTGATCATAATACAGCAGCCCAGCTCGGTATGATCCTCGCCAGGTCTTTAGAGAACTTGTGAACACTTAAGTGGGAAGAAGAGGAAGACTGGTTATTATTTATTTATATAAGAATAACGTTTTAAGACATTACTGGTGTCTGTATGTTTTCGCAACGTAGAAATCATTCGAAGGTTTTTTTTTTTTTTTTTTTGAGTTTTTTAAATAGATAAGTTTTGCAATGTAATGTTACTAATCTTCTTATTAAATTCTTATCGTCAATGTTGAGACTAATCATTCCCTCCCCCCCCCCCCCCCCCCTCTTCTTTAAAATTAGTCTTTTAACACACTTTTAGTTTTTAAAACGGAGGTCTATTTTTTTTTCAGACAAAACAGACTAAATGAGAAGAATTTTTCTTTTTTCCCCTTTCGCATTAATTTAAAACACTTCATTACTGTTTATAAAAAGAATAATCGGGTGTGTCACTAACACGACTTTCTCTTACCCTGCATTTCAATACTATAAATATAGATTATAAATTATGTCGTAAGACCAATAAAGTAAAATAATAAAGTTCAAGCTACTAAATAATCTAAAATAGGCTTAAGAACAGTTTGTTTGATATATAATTCTGTTTAAAGGGGCACATGTTCAATTAGAGTGCCGACATTTTTGTTTTTTAATTTAAGACCGTTATTACTTTGCTTTCATACTTGCCAATCTTAATTAAATTTTTCAAGTGGCAACCTCATACAAACTTCAGAATACGAAATTTTGCATTTCCTGCAGGTTTTTTGTTTTAAGTTACGTTGATGACAGATATACATACAGATCATGCGCTAAAAATTGGACTTTCGTATTCAAGGAACCTCAAAACGTCATATTATACAAAAAACAGAGTGGAAAATAGAACTTCAAAAAATACTTTGTTTGCAGTATGGGTATGAAAAATTAATTTTCCTTCCTGAGCAGTGTTCGTTGACATAGTAAAATGTAGCAAAGCACTTCCATCCTTTACATTCAATAGGATAGAACGCGTTTAATGTAATTTTGGGTGATCCTGTATATTATCCTGTATGCACATCACATCGTGTACTTAAATTTATTCATATGATTAAAACACCTAGCACAAAATGAAATATACTTCCAGCAATTCCCAAGTACAGCCCCAATATATCCAAATACTTTGGGTAGTTCCGTAAAAAAATGATGAACGATTTCCATACCACAATCTACACAAAACATACTTTTATACGTATAGAAAAATATGTTCATTCCATTTTATTTAGGGAAATCTATAGATCTCACTCTGTACTTACCAGAAATTTCCGCGATAGACATAATGTATCTGAATTATTTTTGAAGACCCTGTACGTGAAACATTTGTTTGATCTCAACGAAAAGATTAGTATAGCATCACTATATGATACAGATTTAGAATACTGAGTTTAGACTTCCTGATACATTTCGTTCTTGAGATATGAACAGACACAGACACACACATAGACCAACCGCTAAAACCATGTTTTCCGGATTCAGTGGACCTCAAAACATGTAAATATAACAAACACTCAACTTCGAAAATTTGTTCCAAAACAATACCTTCTCTGCCATATATATGGGTAAGATAAAGTAAAATGTACGCAATATGCTTTTTAAAAAATTTTCTTTTGTTTAAAAAATAAAATATTGATATTTTTTTTTAATTTGGTGTGTTGCTCATATATATTTTTTTCATCTTCTTTCTTTCTTTCAATTTTTTTGTCTTCTTTTTACTGTATTTATTTAAATTTTGCAAGCTGCATTTTATTTTTATTTTATTTATTTATTTTTTTTTTTATTGAAATATTAATGTCAATTAAATATTTTAATATTTACCGTATATACTCACGTATAAGTCGACCCCTAAATTCTAAGAAAAGTCTTGAATAATACCAGTATTTCAACCAGTTTTCTTTCTCTTATTTTATCAGGATTAATTTTGTGACTATACAAGGGGACGATAACAAGTTTTTCTGTCTATTTAGGGGGGTCACGTGAGTATATACGATGTTACTGCATATCATTCCTGCAAACGTTCTAATAAATAGTTCGTAGCATTATTAATACCCGCTGCTTTTACCACACGGCTTTATTTTTAGAGTTATTCTCTTCAAATGCAATTACAATTAAATAAAAAGACAAATACTCTAGAAAAAAGACTAGTACTAACCATACCTGGCAAGATCCTAATTAATATTCCGTAGTGTTGTTAACACTTTTGCGACCGCATGATTTTGAATTTTTGACAGTAAGGTCCGCCTGTGGGCGTTATTCTCCTAAGTTATATTACAATATTTGAGAACAAAATTTTCTGTATTCACATTTATACAGAAATGGATATACATTATAATTATATTCTTTTTAATCAAAGTATTTGTATCCATAGTATATTTCATTGTAAAAATGTGAATATTGGTTATGTATTTCAGAAATAAATAGGATACAAATTGCGAAAGAAACACCCACTGGTGGAGTTACAGATTTTTAAATGACGTGAATCTACGTCAGCGGTCGCGAAAGTGTTAATCCCGCTCTTTTTTTTTCACACCAGTTAATTTGTAGAGTAATATTTTCCAAATCCAATTACGTTTAAATAAAAAAAAAGTACTCTTTAAAAAAAAAAAATACTCGTGTGATAGAAAAAGTAGGACTAATAGTACTACAGAATAATTATTAATTATTATTTATATATATTAATTAGGATGTTGGCAGGTATGGTATAACAATATTACTGAATATTAATAAGAATGTTGGCAGGTATGATCTATATCATATACCGTATCTCAATATAAAATTAAATTTCATCAAATTTCCTTTCTCCTTCCATATTTAATAGCAATTCTGCCCGTTTGAATAATATCAGGAACAGCAACAATAACACTTTCGCGACCGCATATTTTTGTCTCTCTCATAGTAAGATACGGCTGTGGGCGTTATTCTTTTAAGCTATATTATTTCAGAACAAGGTTTTCTGTACCTTATTTATGTATGTTACAAATGAATATTCATTATAATTATACTCTTTTTAATTAAATTATTTGTATCCGTTGTATCGTGATTGTACAAATATGAATATTGGGAATATTCTTAAGAAATATACTAGCATACAAATTGCAAAAGAAACGCTCACTGGCACAGTTACAGACTTCCAAATGACGTGAATTTACGTTAGCGATCGCGAAAGTGTTAATGAGAAAAATTGGTATTAAAAAATTATAACATTATTTCTACTTAATAACTTGAGAATATTTAAAAGAAACAGCATAATTGCATAGAAAAAATTTCTTATTTTGCAACGCAATTTAATAAACAAAATAAAAGCTCGTTCCTCAACTGAATTACGAATATTATATGCCAAATTTCATACCGACATCATGAAATTCTATTTTGACAGATTTATTATTGAAAGAACCGCTCACAATTTCTCCCGTTCGTTCAGACTAGAACAGCTAGCGTATTTTTCATAAAACGGGTGAAGAAAGAGGTTTTTTTTTTTTTTTTAAGTAATTCAGTCAAGAAAAAAAATCAGTGTCTATTGGCTGACTTGGTATTTTCCTTGACCTTCTCCACCACTATATTCATATAATAAATTTTTCCAATATGTTTTCTACGATTAATTAAAGAAAAAATTGCTGTATGCATATTGTTGTGGAGCCGAATAAAAAAGGATCGGAAGACACTTCTCCAGTTACATAATAATTAACTTTTTTTAAAAATACTGTTATTAGTATTTTTAAATGATAATCAACAAAATTCAGTCAAATATATAAGTGGTAGTTATGTAATGCTTCTGATATAACTTGAAACGACATGACATTTGTTTTCATGCGAGAAGCAAAAACGATTATTCACTATTATTTTATTTTATTTTTGACATTAAATTACAGTATCATTCATTATTTTTAAAATTATTATTATTATTATTATTATTATTATTTTACATCTTCATTCAAAATACGAAAATTATTTAAATCTTTATATATATATGTATATATATATATACAAAGATACAATATCATCCATTTATTTCTTCTTTTATATATATATATAATTTTCTTTTTACATCTCCATTCAAAATACGTAAATTATTTTAATCGTAACATTGATTTAATAACAAGCTTTGTTTACTTCTTACTTGATTATCGTTGTTATCCAGGATATTTAAAAAAAAAATAATATGTTTTGGGGTTATTACGTCATCAAAACTTTGTAGTTCAATGAGGTTATTTGCCTTCGAAAGTAAGGAGTGGGTTTTCAGATTCATTGACTTTTCCGACTTTTCTTGATAATGACCTTTGTAATGGTGCCTGATAACAGGAAATGAAATTTGATTAGTGCAAAATAATTCAAGTTTGCTAAAAACGATTCAACAAACTTCTAAATATTACTCTTTTTCTTGAATTGAATTGATAAGCCTTCTTCTTCAATACTTTCTTTAATTATGTAAATATCTTAGTTAGGAGGTTTGATATACCAATAACTTTAACAAATTTTAAAGAATAGATTACAATATTTCTTAATGAAAATTTTCTGTTACTATAGCTTTGAATTAAATTAAAAAATAAAGAATATTTTTATCAATATTTTTATTTACTTAATAATTAATAAGTAAAAGTAACTAATAAACGACAAATAAAATATTTATAGAACAAACTTTAATATTTAAAAATCTAGCTAACGTTATAAAATCAACAACATAAGAAAATTGTGTTAATTGTATATTTTTTTACAGTAGCTTAAGTGATAATACAAAACCCAATAAAATTATGAATTATCGTTAGAAAATACTTAACATATCTGAAGATCGTAAAGAGGATAAATAGATTCAATCAAACATTAGATATTATAACTATATTGAAAGATAATTTAAAGATCCAATTATTCCAACCACTTTGCAAATATTCTTTTTTTTTTTTTTTTTTTTTTTTTGTGAAAAAAATACATTCCGGAAATTTATACCGGAAATTTTGAAAAATGATTTGCTTCTTATTTAATCATTGTCACATATTAAAGAGAAATGATCTACAAAATTTCTTGTGCGAAAAGAAGGTGGGGCTAAAAATGCTCGTGAATAAATTATAAAAGCTTGGAACTCTGCTTGGAACTCCAGAGCTGCCAACCTCATCCGGCAAATTGTTAGTACCGCCCCTTTTTCGACAACACTTAATTTTTAGAGCATTTTTTTTTTCTTAATTCATCGTAGATTCATTTGAAGAGAATTGCTCTGAAAATTAACTGGTGTAGAAAAAGGGGCGGTACTAACAATTTGCCGGATTAGGTTGGCAGCTCTGTAACTCTAACATGTTTTTATTTATTTACTAATATTTGTGACTTCATAAGGGATTTTTCACAAAAAAAAAAAGAACTTTTGAAACGCAGTTGAAATAATTGGATCTTCAAATTAAGTACACAACATCTGAAAAAACACTTATGAAATTTCAACTCTGGAAAATACCTAAAATTTAGCTCGTCCTTTTCTGAAAATTTGCTTAATTTTTAGTCTATTCAAATGAATTTTAGTCATATGTTGTCCAAAATATCTAGCTTTCACCTATGTAATAAAGAAATTTTATTTTTCGCACATGCGCAGTAAAAAAAATATTTACTATAAATGCTTATATCTCAGAGAATATTACACGTGTGAATTTTATGTTTCAAAATAATGTTTCTCTATTGTTTTGTCAATCTTTCTGCAAGTTTTGTAAAATTTTATGGAAATTTGTTCTAGTTATAAGCAAAAAACTTGCCGAATAATAATAATAATAATTGAAAAAAAAAAAAATTATATCAGCCTATGTAATTGTGCAGTTTCCCCAAAAAACATACAAATATTGTGCATAGTATGTGCAACAATGTGTTGAAGTTACAAGTCCTTTGTAGCTTTTTAGAATACAGGATGATCCAAAGTATTTTCGATTTTCTTCAATTTTTAGTTGCTCCCCTAATCGCACTCTGGACTAAATCGATAGGGAAAAATGTGAGTATTTAAATGTTCTTTGCATGTCTGAAGCTCAAAGCCATTTCGTCCAGTATTTTTTTAGAAAATCGAAAAAAATATTTAAAAAAAAAAAATCCAATAATTTGATCACGCATTGTAAGTATCACTTTGTACGTTATTTTTACACCACTATTTCTTAGCAAAAAAATTTCATCGTGAATAATGACAGAAAACTGATAAAAAAATTATTAAAAATTTCCGGTAGCAAAAATACGCACAAGTTGGCAACTATGAGTATATCTACTTTCTGAGCATTCTAAAATTCCTTTCTAAACAATTCAATATTTTTTCCTCGATAAATCAATCAGAAATCAGAAATATAGTGTAAGTATAACAGTGTATACAGTTTTTCTTTACTTTTTTTTTTTTTAACACATTTGATTTGTTGTTTCTATGAAAAAATTCTTTTCACAAAATGATCCTGAAGGGCGTGGACACAAAGACGTTTCCCTATTCCATTCATTGTTGTTTCCGTTATTTGTCATTAGAAAACGAGAACAAGAAGAGGTGGGATCTCATTTGACAATGCAATCTGCTTTTCTTATGAAAAACCCCTACCACACACACATTCTTCTTTAATAAAAAGAATTAAGTTTGATCCGTTTAGGACAAATGTCATTAACCTCTAACCTACAACATTAATTTCCTGAAAAAATAATGAGAAAGGATTTTACTACCCCATATTCTCAGACACCATAAAAGGAAAGATTACAATACTTACTTCTAAGCATATAAAAATTCTGATTTATTTTATTTAAATATTGAGGGTAAAACTGGGATGATGTTAAACAAAAAATATTTTCTACACTATATTCTATTTCATAAATGGATGTAGATTGAGTAATTCCATGGCTGAATAGTGTCAGTCCCACATGAGTGTAAGATTTCCTACCGCTATTACCATACAGAAATCTTTATCGTATATTTACAGCAGCTTTTTTTTTTTTTCATTAAATAGAATAGTGATTACAGTTAGAAAATAGTGGTGGACTTGGAAATGTATTTTCATGTGACTGACACTACTTTTACGTGCACTTACACTTTAATAATGCTAACTGTTTATAATACGAGATACATATAAAAAGGAGACCTATGGATGAAAATATTTATAGCATACGACATTTCACTCACATATTGTATTATGTGTGTGTTGGGCTAACTGACTACGGCCTGGTTCTGGGGAATGCTCTGCGTGGGAGTCTTTTTAAGGGGCCTTAACCAAGCATTGTATTAACTCACATGATTCCATTGCTGGAAAAATCATGTAGCCTTAACCATTGACTATATAGAGGCAAACTATATAGAGGCAAACTATATAGAGGTAAATGAACCAAAACATATTTATAAATACAGAGTGCCAAGAGCTAAAAATTTTTAATACCTGTTTTACTGAGCAAAAATTTGCACCTTATTAAACTACAAAAAAGTGCTACAAAAACTTATGAAATATTTCTGATAAAAAAATGTTTGAATAAGTTACTATTAATTAAATCTTATAGAGATAATTAAATAAATAAATTCAAAACATGTTTGTTGGAAGGTAAGACTTATAATAATAATAAATTCTTCACTTACCTTCTATGCATCAGTTTCAGCGCGAGTCTTCTAAAACCAGACGAATATCCACATGCTCTCGGATCTGTAGATGAATCTATTTAAAATGTGTGATAGCAGAGGCATTTGAATGATCCACTCTAAATACTAAAGGAGTATTTTCATATGTATTAGAAATGAAATAATTTGAGAATTAATTTAATCTTAGAATTTATTTTTAATTTGGGATGCATCTTGTTCTGCATCCTTATAGTGTGGATTCAGAGAGAGAAGTGAAAGAGATTACAAACTGAAAAATATAATTGGATATAATAAAATAATAAAAAGTTAATTAATGTTTTTAGTTCGCGTAGACAGTCAATATGTATTTCTAATGCAAGTCCTTGAAGAACAGCGAGCAATACTCATTAATGTTAGTCATGAGATGATCAGAATCACGAGCATAGAAGAAAATGCAGTCCAGATTTTCATTCAGGCGTAATTGACAGTTCGTAAATAAGTAAAGAATGATTTCAGTTTTTGGAATATGTCTTAATTAGATGAAGTGTTCATCGATGATAATATGGCATTTCCCCCTTCATCGGGATACACTTCTTAAACCCCTATGGTTAAGTTCAATTTCCTTCGGTGAATTTCAAAAATGGGTCTTGCTAGAGGCTTGGTGAGCACGTCGGCGGTCATTTCTTCACTCGGGCAATATTGCATATCAAGTATTTCTTTCTCTTTCAAGTCTTTTAAATAATTATACTTGATGTCAATGTGTTTTAGCTTGGCAGAAAATTCACAATTAAGCAACTTAATGCAGCTGATGTTATCTTCGAATAGTGTGATGGGTGTATCTTGCTGTAGATGCAAATCACTTAATAATTTGATTAACCAAGTGATTTCCTTAGCAGCATTAGTTGCAGAAATGAACTCCGCTTCTGCCGAAGACAATGCCACGGAAGTTTGCTTTTTAGTTGTCCATAGAATGGGATTATTTCCTAGCATGAAAATATTTCCCGAAGTTGACTTCCTATTTGTTTTATCGCCTGCCCAATCGGCATCAGCGAAAGCTGTTAATTTGGTGTCTTGGTTTGCGCTAATGATGAATTTTAAGTCTTTTGTGGTGTTTAGGTAACGCACAACCCTTTTTGCTGCTTCCCAATCTTTTTTCCGTGGATTCGAATTTCTCCTGCTTAAAATATTTACAGCTGCCAAAATATCTGGCCGACTAACTGTACCCAAATATAATAAACTTCCAATAACTTGTTGATATTTAATGTTATTTTCTAGCGGATTATCGTTATCATCAAACTTGAGATAATTAGGCTCCATTGGAATGTTTGTAGGTTTGGAGCACTCAATATTTAATTTTTTTACTAACTCTGCTATTTTTAATTTTTGGTTTATTACAAAATCACCTTTTTTATTTCTGGTTATTTGCATACCTAGATAAAAGCTTACTTCTCCTAAATCTTTTATTTAAAATTGTTTGTTTAATTCCTTTGTGATTTTGTTTATTTGGTTTTCGTCTCCGGCGACTAAAATGCCGTCGATATACACGATAATGAATGAAGTTATGTTTGGATCATTATGAATGTATAAACACGAGTCTGCTGAGCTTTCTTTATAATTTAAGGTTTTTAGAAAATCTCCTATTCTCATGTGCCAGGCTCTCGCGGCCTGTTTCAATCCATAGATGGACTTATTTAATTTACATACTTTGTTTTCATTGCCCTTATCTATGAACCCTTCAGGTTGTCGCATATAGATATCCTCATCTAAATTTCCGTACAAGAACGCGGTCTTAATATCTATATGTTTTACATTCAGTTTGTGATGAGCTGCGGAATTCAGAAAAGCTCTGATTGTTGTGTATGAAACTACTGGTGCAAAAGTTGCATCGTAATCTTCTCCAAACTTTTGGAGAAAACCTTGGGAAACTAAACGCGCTTTGTATTTTTGTAGTTTACCCGTATCATCGTATTTAGTTTTGAAAGTCCATTTAGAACCGATAACTTTTTTCCCTACTGGAGGATCACAAGACCTTAGTTCGCGCCCCTCACAAATGCTCCAGCTCCAAGCTCCGACGGCTCCCACTTGCTGCTTCTAATGCACATGCGCGCAGACTTCGCGCTCCCTCCCAGCCAGGGAGTTCTTCCCAGTAAGCTGCGTGGAGAGAAAATGACTATGGCCTCAATGCAATTTCCTCATATATCCTTGTATGACATGAGAATTTTCTAGTAACTTTTGTACTAATTGAGACAGAGCTTAGATATTCGGTATATCGGTAATAAGGGATTTTCTAGCAAAGGTCATCAAGGATTGATAATGTTGCCAAATTTAGCACCAAGGACATTACCTGCCCTGGTGAAGCTTTTTAACGGGTTTTTATAGAAAAATAAAGTCTTATAATGTGAAAACAAACTAGAAAAATGCAGAAAATTAATATTTTATAACCTGACTAAACCTCTTTGAATGAAATTACATAAAAAACGTTAATATTTACAAATCCGTAACAATTTCTTAATTCCATTTTCCCATTTAGAAAATTTACAACTGACAAAATATTTATCATTTTTCAAATATATATATATATATTAAACATTTTGTAAGCTGTAAAGAGCAAAAAATAAATTAAAAGCCTTTTTTGCACTTTATAGCTTCAAAATGAATTATTAAAAATAATTTTATAATCACCTTTTGTAAAAGTAAGAACATTTGAACGGTTGTGTATTTTGTAACTGTGATTTTTTTAAATATAAAAAAAATGCATTTGTCAATGAGTAGCTCACAAGACGAATTTCTCCTCAAAGCTGGTAAACATGAGGTGCCGGGTTCGATCCCAGGTCGCGCTAGTCGGCCTAGTCGTTCGGAGTTTTCCCCGAAACTCGTATATATACAGGTTAGAACCCTTTAGAAAAATCCCCACGAAGGGCACTCCAGCCATAGGCCTATGACCCTAGAGCAGTCGATCAGCCTTAATCCTAACAACCTTAAGTACTTTACAAATCTAATAAAATTTTGATAAATATTGGTATGAGTATGCGAAATAATTCTTGTAAAATTAAATATCAGTATATTAAAATTATGGTAATACTGAATTTTTCTGTGTCTAAGGAAAATGCATTTATGCATAGCTGAATATTTAATTTTTTTTTTTTTTTTTTATTTACAAAGTTAATGTAGTGCAATTTTAAAATTAACTATTTCTTTTTTAATGTAAAAATAAAGGAAAAAAAATGTACATGTGTAATTTAACTTCATTTCATCAATTAGTTTCTACCAATTTTAAAACTACATATTAAATATGTCATGTGGAAAAATAATATAAAGAAAAACGCAAATGTTAATAAATCTGATTTTAAGTTATAAGCTCAAGCTCCTCCTTATGTCTTAACAATTTCTGTTATTTTAAAAATATATCTTTGAAAAAATATTAAACATATCTGGAAAAAAAAAAATATGAAAGATAAAAATATGTTTTTTATATGATCATTAAATAAAAATTTCGGCAAACATTTTCCCATAAAAACTTTAATATTAAATAAAATTTCTTTTAAATATCTCTTTAAATAATTTCTTAACCTCCCCACAATTTTTTTAATTAATGAATGTTAACATTATAAAAATGAACTTTGAATAAAAAAAACTTTCAAATAATAAAAAACTAAGTTTTAGCTTATAGAAATGTTTATTTAAATTAATCGCTGCAGACAGCGCAAATGATATTATGAATTCAGAATGAAGATTGCAAATGTGTGCTATCTCACAGCATATTGCTCACAGCATGCGCATTAGAAGGAGCAAGTTGGAGCCGTCGGAGCTTGGAGCTGGAGAATTTGTGAGGGGCGCGAACTAAGGTCTTGTCTGGAACAACGACTAAGGTCCATGTGTTATGCTCGTTTAACGACCGTATTTCATCTTCCGCGGCTTTAATCCAGTTATTCTTTTCAACAGGATGTGTCATATTTTGTATCTCGGACCAACTTTTTGGTTCATGTACTAAATCATGTTTAGCTAAATAGATTAAACGGTCCGGAGGAACACCTAGGTTAGATCTCGATGATCTTCTGAGTTGAATTTCTGAATCATGTGTTTGCTCAGAATCGTCCTGTGTTTCCTCAGAGGTATCATTAAATTCAATATTTACAGTCTGCGTTTGATTGTTATCATTAGCCGGTTCCTTTTGCGATGAATGTTCACAATTTTGATTTTCTAAGAACTTTACTGTTCGCGCGATAATGATATTTTTTCCCCCTGTATAAATTCGATATCCTTTGGATCGGTAATCATAGCCAACAAAGATACCCTCTTGAGCCTTGTTATCAAGTTTTTTTCTACTATGTTTATCAATATAAGCGAAAGCTTTAGATCCGAATACTCTCAAATGCGAGTGGTTAGGTTTAACTTTGTTCCAAAGCTCATAGGGAGTCTTGTCATTAGATTTTGTGGGGAGCCTGTTTAGTAAATAGTTCGCGGTATGGATTGCTCCCCCCAAAATTTATGAGTTAATTTCGCTTCAGATAACATACTTTTGGCCATTTCTACAAGGGTTCTATTCTTTCTTTCGGCAACCCCGTTTTGAGGTGGACAATAAGGAACAGTGAGTTCATGTCTGATTCCGTTTTGTTCAAGAAAATTCTCTATGTCGTTGCCTACATATTCTCTACCATTATCTGATCTAATTCTTTTAGGTAGCCTGCCAAATTTATTCTTAACTAACGCTATGTAAGTTTTTAATTTTTGCAATACTTCACTTTTATGTGTTAAGAGGTAAATAGTTGTAAACCTGCTATAATCGTCAATTAAAGTAAGGAAATAGGTTTTTCCCCCTATAGAGGGTGTCTGAAACGGTCCGCAGATATCAGTATGAATTAGTTCAAGTACTCTATTTGCGCGGTACTTAGATTGCTTAGGATACGGCATATTTGTTAATTTAGTTTTTATGCACGTTTCACACGTTTTATCGTGTTGACAAAAATTTATGTCAAGTCCTAAAGCTAGTTGCTTATCTATGATTTCTTTAATATCTGCGAAATTTCTATGACCTAGACGTTTGTGCCATAACGTAATACATTTCTTATTATTACAATTAGATATTAATCTAACTTGTTCATTTGCATCATATTTCGGTTGTATTACTTCATAAAGATTTCCTTTTATTTCCCCCTCAAGGAAAGTTTTCCCATATTTTTGCAACTGACATTTATTTTTCTCGAAGATCAGTGTGCAACCACTTTTAGTGGCTTTACTAACAGAGAGTAAGTTTGTTTCAATATCTGGTACAAAAAGGACATCTAATAACTTTATTTCATTTACTTCCCCGTTTTCAGTTTCAGTTTTAATTACTGTGTCACCCGAACCTTGCGAGGTTAAGACATTTCCGTTAGCGATAACTACGTTTGAAACATCAGTGTCTTTAATTTTTTCAAATAAATTCTTATTATTCGTGATATGTGCTGAACAGCCACTGTCGACTATCCAACTAGATTTGTGTTCGTCACTGGCGATGAACGCTAAATTTTTTATTTTGTTTACAGTTGTCCCGACCTCTTCATCAGAATTATTTAACTCTCTGGTGGAGTGTTCCCCTTTTATACGTTGGGATTTGGTCTCAAAACATAATGAGGAATTAAATTTTCTATTTTTGAAACCCTTATCATAATTTCCTGACGCGTTGTTCGGTTTTTTATTTTTTTGATACCAACATTCACTGGTATTGTGACTTTTTGAATTACAATATGTACAAAATTTGTTAGGGCGTTTTTTGAAATTGTATTTATTTTTGTTAACCCTGTACGCCGTGGCATTATCTTCCGAATGGGAGTTTGATTTTTTATTTCAGGATCTTCGATTATATTCATCAATAATTTTATTTTGAATATACGTAGGGTTTAGATCTTGTTCATCTCTGCCTTCTAACGCAGTAATTAAAGGATCATAAGAGGGAGGCAGAGAACATAAAAGCAGTGCGGACAGGTGAGCATCATCTATATTTTCACCAATTGCAGACAGTTTTTGTTTAAGTTCTAATATTTTTGTGATGTGAGTGTTTACATTTTCTCCCTCGGACAATTTGCAACTGTATAATTTTTACTTTCCGAACACTATAATGAGGAAAGTATTGTAATCATGTCAAAAATCCGAATTCGAGATTTTGATGTTTCTATACGTTTTGAGGTCCCCTGAGTCCGTTTTCACTATTTTTACGATGATGTATGTATGTGTGTGTGTATGTGTGTATGTGTGTATGTCTGTGAGTGAACACGCTAGCGTCTAAACGCTTTGTTCAATTAACCTTTTACAGGCCAATGTTCCCAATTGGGAACATGAAATTAAAACTTATTTAAAAAATTAAATTGCACTAATATTGACTTGAAAAAATTAGCGGACATACTTAAAATATTACTTGATTTTTTAAAATAGAAGCAACATTCCTATCATTAGTTGGTTACTGTACAAAAAATCCCCAAAATGATCATTTTCATATTTCTTCCCACAGAGTACAAATAATAAAAATGCATAAAAATTTGAAAGTATCCGATGACTCTGAATATCAGTTCGTTTATTTTAAACAGCTCTTATTATCAAAAAGGACATGAAACTTGATAATATTAATCAGATTATATTAATAATCTATAATATTAATCTTAATAATTTAAGAATCTTAATAATTATTATTAATGGCATTTCATATTTATGTATGCATTTTTTTCCATTTAAATGATTAACATCCCTTAACTAAAGTAATATAAAGTAAAATATGCAAATAACTAATGAAAAATATACCTGGATCTAAATTCGGCCTGTAAAAGGTTAACCTGAAAGTTGGTACGCATATTGCAAGTCACCATAGTACGAACCCTATAGATTTTGGTGAATCTAGCATTTATAGTTTTTTTACCGGGACACAAAGAAAAATTCTTTATCATTATGGCCTATGGAAGCAAAATCTTAAAAGTGCGATAGCATCTAAACGCCTTATTCAATTGAGCTAAAAAATTATACACATATTATAGGTCACAAATACTCAATCTGTATAGATTTTGGAGAATCTAGCACTTATAGTTTTTTTACAGGGACACAAAAAAAATTCTTTATCATTATGCCTATGGGGCCAAATTTTTAAAAGTGTGATAGCGCCTAAACGCCTTATTAATCTGAGCAAAAAATTTGTACACATGTTATAGATCACAGTTGAACTAACTGTATAGACTTTGGTGAATCTAGCACTTACAGTTTTTTTTACAGGGAATCAAAGAAAAATTCTTTATCATTATGGCCTATGGGACTAAATTTTTAAAAGTACGATAGCATCTAAACGCCTTATTGAATTGAGCTGAAAATTTATATGAGTATTATAAATCACTGTTGCACTAACTATAAGCATTTTGGTGAATTTAGCATTTACAGGTTTTTACAGCGCCCAAATTTCGTTGTGTCATTATGTCACTTGTTCTGAATCCATACTATAAGGATGCAGAACAAGATGCATCCCAAATTAAAAATAAATTCTAAGATTAAATTAATTCTCAAATTATTTCATTTCTAATACATATGAAAATACTCCTTTAGTATTTAGAGTGGATCATTCAAATGCCTCTGGTATCACACATTTTAAATAGATTCATCTACAGATCCGAGAGCATGTGGATATTCGTCTGGTTTTAGAAGACTCGCGCTGAAACTGATGCATAGAAGGTAAGTGAAGAATTTATTATTATTATAAGTCTTACCTTCCAACAAACATGTTTTGAATGTATTTATTTAATTATCTCTATAAGATTTAATTAATAGTAACTTATTCAAGCGTTTTTTTTATCAATTTCTACAAAAAATGTCTAAAAATCGTAGTACTTGGCAACTATGCATCATACATAGAAAAGTTGAAATATTTTAGTTCGAATAATTTACTCGAGCGCTGTGCTGTGAGAGTTTTTACTTCAAAACTTCGACGGGGAAAAAAAAAAAAAAAAAAAAAAAAAAAACCTCTAATTGCAAAATTTAAATATTTAAATGCAACAATTTTAAACAGTAAATTTCACATTCTTTAATAGTTAAAAGTAATTAAAAAAATGATCATTCAGGAACAGTGAAACTGAAAAATGGACAATGTGTGGTCTTTGGAATTATGAAAATGTTTACTTTAAAATTGCCTGAATTTCAGCTCCTCAAAAAAAAAAAAAAAAAACAGAGACAGAATGATTACCGGTTTCATCCATATTTTATTTTCAATCAACGTATACTATATTACCATTAATTGCATTAAGATAAAATTTTGGGTAAAATTCGCTATACATCTTTATATATATATTTCTTTTGTGCGTGTGTATGTCACTGAACTCCTCCTAAACGGCTGGACTGAGTTTTATGGAATTTTTTGTGTGCCTTCAGGTGGATTCGAGAATGGTTTAGATTTACAAATGAAAGTTGTAACTTAATTAGTTCTTTCTTAATTAATTTTTAACCAACTCTTTCAACAACTTTTCCACCTAGATGGCGTGAGTTGTCGTAAATACGATGTCAGAATTTATTTAATGTTGAAATGAAAAATGAATTTTTAACCGTATCTTACGAAGTGTTTAAAAAATTTTTTCAAAGTTAATATTTTAGAATCGTAAACACGATCTCAGAATTTATTTAATGTTGAAATGAAAAATGAATTTTTAATCGTAAGTGTTTAAAATATTTTTTCAACGTTAATATTGTTAAAATGTTAAAATTTGTTAAAATGGTATATTCTTTTAAAAAATTCGTCAATATCCGACGGAGTTATTTTATGTTAAAATGAAAAATGAATTTTTAGGCCATTATTATTTGTGCAGATGGAAAATGTACTAAAAGTTTTCCGAAAAATTTCACGATCACAAACGGATATCCAATGTTGACGGATATCCAATATATCGTCGAAGAAATCCCGATAATGGCCCACAATCTCAACATCAATGGCGGTCATCTATGTCAACAACATAGATATTGACATTGATAACCGTTGGGTGGTCCCATATTCGTCTCTGCTGAGCAAAACATTCAATGCTCATATTAATAGCAAGAAATTCAAACTTCTTCACACACCATAAATTTTAAATCAGCACAACCGGTTTCGAAAGGACGTAGCCTTTCTTCATCAGGTGCAAACACGCGCAACTGCCTTCGAGGCAAAAGCAAGACTGAAAGCAGGACAAAATCCAAAGGGGGAGGAGCAACACAAACAACCAATAGGAAGCAACATGCAGGACAGGATCAATCAGAGAGGAACACACGTACACGCACACCACAAAATGAGGAGGGAGGAAAGGAGTAAACAATTATTTTTTTTTTTCAATAATATTAAACTAATAAGTAAATGTAATAAAATTTATCCATTAATTATTTTTTTTTTATTTAAATTAGAATTATTTTATTATAACTAATATGATGTTATAAACATAATGAAGGAAATTATTTAATTGAATTAAACAAATTTTTCCAGGCAGTAGACAGCAAAGTGGAATCAGATTTTTCATTGACAATTTTATCACGATTAAGGTAAATAGCTAAATTTTCTAAAAAATCCAGTTCGGAAACGTGTTTGGCATAAAAGATAATTTTGGCACTCTTAAAATTAAAACTATGATCAAATTCCCAACTGTGCTTCGCAATAGAAGATTTAGAAATTTCTTGATTAACAACATACCGAGAATGTTCACGTAAACGACATTCAAGATTTCTTTTAGTTTGACCAATATAAGATAAATCACAGTTATTACAAGGGACATTATAGATACCCCCTTTTTGAAGCTCAGGAACAGGGGATTTGGTTGAAGGGAATTGGAATTTATAATAAATTCCAATAAATTCCAATTCCCTTCAACCAAATCCAATGGACAACAGTATCCAAAGTATAAAAATGCATGCCTTGCACTCGGCTTGCTGGAAGACGACAACCAGTGGGAGTGTATGCTTGCTGAAGTAGGACTGAACTGTACAGCAAAAAAAATTCGTCTACTATTCGCTATAGTGTTGACTACATGTTTCCCGGCCCGAGCAGATACATTATGGGATAATCACAAAGAATCAATGACTGATGATATATTGCATCAACATCGTTCACGGTGCAACGATCTAACGATAGAGTTCAGTGACGCTATGTACAATGAAGCATTGATTGCTATTGAAGATCTTTGCATTATCATTGCCAACTTACCACTCAGTAATTTCGGTATGCATTCAACAAATCGAAATGCATCTGATTTAATAAGCACTGAATTGAATCGCGAACTACAATACAATACTGTAGAAATGGCAGCAATTGTTGCTCGCAATGTCCCACTAATGAATGAAGAACAAAGAACCATTTACGACCGCATCATGCTCGCAGTTTTGGCAGAACAAGGTGGATTCTTTTTTTTTTTTTTTTTTTTTTTTGGGGGGGGGGGGTGCACCAGGTGGAACTGGCAAAACATTCCTTATTTCGCTAATTCTCGCCGAAATACGATCAAATAATGGCATCGCATTGGCTGTTGCATCATCTGGCATTGCGGCAACTTTATTGGATGGAGGCAGAACAGCTCATTCATTATTTTATGCAACTAAATATTCAAAATAACCCAGACGCAGTGTGCAACATAAAAAAACAATCGTCCATGGCCACAGTGCTGAAATAGTGTAAAATTATTATCTGGGATGAATGCACTATGGCACACAAACATTCGATTGAGGAGTCGAACAGGACATTGAAAGATATAAAAAGCAACAACAAACTATTTGGCGGCACTCTGTTACTCTTTTCAAGTCATTTCAGACAAGCACTTTCCGTTATTCTGCGTTCAACATACGCTGATGAGATCAACGTGTGCTTAAAATCGTCGTCATTGTGGCGTAATGTTGAAAAAGTACAACTGAAAGTAAATTTGTGCGTTCAAAAGCTTCAAGATCCATCCGCTGAAACATTCTCAAAACAATTGTTAGATATCGGCGATGGAAAAGTTACTACAGATGAAACTGGATGCATAAAATTACCGACCGATTTCTGCACAATCATTGATTCTCAAGATGCTCTTATTGACCAGATATTTCCCGATATACACAGACAATACACAAATCATGAGTGGCTGGCAGAAAGAGCAATTTTAGCAGCAAAAAATGTGGACGTCAACGAATTGAATCTCAAGATACAACATTTGTTACCAGGAGACTTGGTGTCATACAAATCTAATGATACAGTTTGCGATGCCACCGAAGCTGTAAATTATCCAACAAAGTTTTTAAACTCATTGGAATTACCAGGCATGCCACCCCATATTTTACAACTGAAGGTTGGATCTCCGGTTATTTTCCTTCGTAATTTGAACCCACAACGGTTGTGCAACGGCACGCGATTAGTCATAAAAAAATTAATGAAAAATGTTATCGAAGCCATTATTTTAAATGACAAATTCCGAGGTGAAAATATATTACTACTGCGAATCCCTATTATACCCACAGATGTGCCAATTCAATTTAAACGCCCTCAATTTCCAATTAGATTGGCATTTGCAATGACTATCAATAAGTCTCAGGGCCAAACGATGTCTGTCTGTGGCTTAGATTTGAGCACATCATGTTTTTCACACGGACAATTATACGTGGCTCTCGAGTGGGCAAACCATCGAGTTTGTTTGTATTGGCGAAAGATGGGATAACAAAAAATATTGTACACTGTGTTGCATTAAGGGATTGATATTGTTTTTTAGTAATATTGTTATAAGTAGCGATATGTATATAATTTTAAAGAATCAGTTTTAATAAATTAAAAAAATGAATGATTGGTGTTTTGTTATTTTTATATTCTTTCACTGTTCACAGCGCTCCATACATCTTCCACTTATATACCACATCCTTACACACTTACAATAAGTTAGTTATTTTTTTCTAGCAAAATATTCTCTAGAAATAATTTATATGACAAAACAACGTTTATCGGGTCAGCTAGTATATATATATATATATATTAAGAACTGAAATTGAGTTCATTCTATCGATGATAACTTTTATGTATATTCGAGAATTTTCTTGGGGATATTAAACCGCTCGATACATTTGGCTGATAAGTTAAGTAAAAGTAATTTTGTTTGCACAGAGAAATTATTTAGTAAAAATACTCATATTTCACCAAATATTTAATATTTTAATATTCTGATTGCAGTATGTTGTGTCTAATGTAGTATGTCCAGTTTTCTTAAAATGGCATTGCATTGGGATGAATATCTTGTTATGTTTGCTATCAAGTTGTACTAAAAAAATAAGCAATGTATTTTGAATTTTTCTAAAGAAAACTTCATCATATTTCCATGAATATACGTGCTATTCGGATACAAATAAATATAAATAACTAAAAGTAGCTTCGTAGTCATACGTCACAGCTACAACGCATTTCAAGCGTTATTTTTTACAGAGCGATCCTTAACATTATTTTTCGTCTTTAAATTGTGATGGATCCCGGTTTTTATTTCGGGACAAAACTTTCGCTGAAATATATAACATGGTATAACACGTACATGCTCTTTGCGCAAATGGAGTTCCAAATGAATCTATCAAGTATTTTTTTTTTTTTAGGTATTTGACAAAACATAAAAATTCGAAAGCGTTTAAATACTTTTGTCCATAGAGTGTCAGGCATGAACAATTTTTTATTTTTTCCAAAGCATTGTTAGGACCCGCCTTTTATTTCACACCGCTTTTCTTGAAGGGAATTTTCTTCTTATTTAATAAGAATTGCATATTAGGAAAATTTCACTACAAATAAATTCACATGAAAAAAAAAAAAAAAGGAAGGGTAGTAATAGAGTTCCCGAATAAATTAAAAAGTTGGCATGTCTAAAGCGCATCTGTATCTATCTATCGACCTAAATAAATGTATGTATATACAGAATGGCCATAATTTAACTGGCAATGCCCACAGTGATCTGTAGCGCGATCCAATTGGAAGAA